>WBMZ01008078.1:0-95113 GCA_013400975.1 Atrichornis clamosus | reverse complement strand
ATAAATATATTTATTATAATAAAATATTATAGCATGATGTTTTGGTTTTGTGCTGGTTTTTTTTTTTTGGTTTTTTTCCCTTCTTTTTTGGAATTTGTTTTTAGAAAAAAAAAATTAGGTATTTCAAGCTAATTGCCCTGAATGATTTTGGGTATGATCTTTCATGCTGCAGTGGATCAAAACCGAAAATTGCTTAAAAGAATTCAATGAAACTGCAGTGCAATATAACTTAAAAACTACTTTATATTATACTGGACATAGAAAAATTACCTAATTTGGATGTTTACAAAGTATTTAGTTTTTATTATGAAAGCATGAGTCTAGCAGCATTGCGCTAAACTGTTTCCTACAGAAAAGTTTACTGAATTTTGAAAGATAAGATGAAATCAGCTAAAATCAATAAGGATTTTATTTCTCCTGTTGTGTGTTGGGTTTTTTTCCCTCTTAAAATATGAATGAGGTAAGACATTACCACTAGAGGGCAGAGACAGATAACTTTTTAAATACATTAAACCTAAGTCCTTCTAGAAGTAGTATTTTTGTGACAGGTTAGTAATTTTGGACTGTTGATTAATTCCTGAGCTAGCTACCAACGACAAAGGAATGAAAGACAGATTAAAATTCAAACATTCATTTGAATACCATTAATTAAGGTTGTGAGTCAAAATAATTTAGAAAATTAGTAAGGACATAATTTAAGATAATTGCAAAATTGCTGAAGAGATATGCAATCAGTAATGGAATGAGATGATGGGAAGAAAACATAGGAGTATGATAAAAAATTGTGAAAGGGAAAAGTAATGCTAATTGGGGAAAAGAGAAAGTAGTATTTCCATATGTCCTGGGGTGGGGGGAGGAATACAAGATAGCTACAGATTGCTGTCCTTACTGAAATAAAATACAGTATTGAATATTTTATATATGGCTTATTTCATAGTTTGTTAACAGAGCATATGCATGCTAAATGTCTTTATATAACATGTCCTTCCAAATACCTTAAGTTGAATGTACTCTATATGAATATATATACAAATACATAAATAAATGTGCAAGAGCTTATCATTGTGTCTTGTTGTTTTCATTAAATTTTCTCAGGTTCTAAGTTGGAAAGAATGTAACCTTTTAATCACATATAAGCATGCACTTAATTATCTTACATTAGCTTATTGAAGTCTTTATAAATTGTTTATAAAATATATATGACAATGTTAGAATGCATTTTACAACAGTAAAACTGTGAATTGTTTTTTGTACTGCCATAATGCACAGTTATACATAGCTAAGCAGACTTTTTCTGGCTGAAATTTGGCTTAGGGTTTAATACAGTAAAATGTGTTTTCTTACCTGATTTCAGTAGTTGGTGGAGAGCTGGAGTTCAATCCAGTTCCCTGAACACAAACTGTTAATATTTTAAAAGACAACTTAGCCTATCAGAGTAATTCAGAAAGGTTTGACAACTGTGATAGTCAAATTTTTGCAGCTTATGGGAGGCATCTGGAGCTCACAAAGGGTATGTTGGATAACCATATGCATCTATGCAAGCAACAGGACCAGCTCCAGTGTTACACTCAAAATCTGGTTTATAAGGAAAGAGGAAGCACACTCTTCAGATATGTACAGTCAAGAATTTATTGTTAATATAAATAAGATTTTAAGCGTCTAATCAGTTTTAGTCCACATCTAATTATTGTGGAAGAATAATAAATAATAATGCAGTTAAAACTGTTATACACACACTTCTTTTATACCCCTCTCCTGCTATTACACTCAGATCCAGTTAGGATCATGGTTGCACACTCGTAAGCACGTTTGTATACCTTTGCTCTTTTTTTCTCACTGGTTTGGAGTTCT
Organism: Atrichornis clamosus; assembly: GCA_013400975.1. NCBI lineage: Eukaryota > Metazoa > Chordata > Aves > Passeriformes > Menuridae > Atrichornis > Atrichornis clamosus. Next base: position 93,262 of record WBMZ01008078.1, on the reverse strand, counting down.
GCATTGCAACCAAATATACTGTAGGTGCCTTTTACCCATCTGACATTATTGCTTTGTTCTCTTTGTTACTTTCAAACCTCGCTTTTCCCAACTGGCTACATGACCTGATGGCATCTGTCAGGGATCAGAAGGAATGGGTCTGCTTCCAAGAAGAAGGAGTATGGAGCCAAGATAACCCCAGTGCAGGCTCTGCCCTTACTGATGGGTTGCAGCCCCAGAGCAGCAGAACAGGGTGACCAACCCAGGGCTGCTGTCAACAACAGCCCAAAGATCCTTAGACAAACACAAAGTGAAAATTCATAGCTAAAGTCAGCCCAAGACATGCACAAGCAAGACAGGAACATAAGGGGGCAGAGTTGGTCAGAGGCACTGGGTGCCCCTGTCTTAGCTGAAATGGAGTTCTGGGTCCATTGTCAAGGAGTTCCAGGTAAGGCTGGCCCAAGCCACTAAAATTTAATGGTGCCCTCAGAACCCTGGCACTATAAAGAAATCTGTAAGTCAATATGGGAAGATAAATTATGATATCTCTAAGATTTCTAGGCAGAAAATATCTCTTAGATAAATATATATATGCTTTTACAATTTTTAAAGACAGACACAGATTTCAGGATGCTGACTAAGAGGGATTCTGCTTCTCTTTATCATTCCCATAAAAAGCAATTTTTTTTTCCACATACCAAACAAATGGTTCTGAAGTTTACAAAAAGCAACAAAAAAGTAAGACAGAAAGAGACTATGTAGTCCTCAGGACTGTCAGCTTGTTTCCGCATTGTAGGATGTGTAAACAGAGATCACTGTTGTGCTTATTGTGATTCTGAATTCTTTTCCCAGAAATAGAACCACAGAAATAGATAAAAATATGTGGTCTGACTGAAGATACTCAGCTACTACAGCATGGTCAGGGTCATGTAATAGTCAAGATGAAAAAGATAACAATTCTTCAAAGTTCTGAATCCCTAAGGAGAGAAAGAGAGAGAAAATAAAGTAGAGTTATAAGGAAAACAAATTTTTTAGGATAGATGCCATCTGATTTATCTTCTGTGTGTTTCAGTCTGAGAACATAGAGCTGATCAAAAAACTCACTAAGAGAAGAGGAATTATTTTCTGTTCATCCACATTCTAAATTGGGTTAGCATGTGTTCATTAACGGAAATAAAATAATTCTTTTTCATGTATGATGGCATCTATTTATGTAAAGTTTCAACTTTCAAGTAGTTCAAGATGTGTACAGATTACTGCAACAAATTAAAGTCTCTAATGTGCTTTATTAATTTGTAGCAAATATAAGAAAACATGCACAGCTGTCAGCTAATAGAAGAAAAAAGAAGGAATATTCTTGTTGGATTACCCTGAATTCAGATTATTCAATAGCACTGAGCAAAACATACTATTAAAAATAAAGCAGTAACACTTAAACTACAATTAATCTACTTGTAATCTAAAATTGTATTTACTTGGTACTGTTGTTATTTATTGTAGCAAGGAGAAGCTCTAGCAGGTTATCAAAGGCTAATAACTCAACAAACTTTTGAACAATTTAAAGTGTAATGTAATGAAATAAGAACAGTTTGAAAAACATAAAATCAGTGAAAAAAAACAACATAAGACAAGCTTGTATTTCACAATGTCTTTCTTACTGGAGGATAAAACCAAATTAATTGGAAGATTATAACTCTTGATTTTATATTTAAAAAACAAAGTTGCATTTTATCATTTATTCTGTTGCAATATTATAGCATGTCATTTACCCACTTTTCACAACATTTCAATGATTTAAGGGTTCATAGGTATTTAAAAGTACATAATTATAGTTTATCTGACTTTCAAGGCCAGGTTGGATGGGGAAACCTTGTGTAGTGGGAGGTGGAACTAGATGATCTTTAAGGTCTGTTCCAACCCAAATCATTTTATGACTCTAGGAGGCTTTTCTATAACAGTGTTTTATCATGTTTCATAGGTTATTATTATTATATTGTAAGTGTGGAATAGGTTCATTTCTGAATATATTAATTGAGGTTTAGGATGAAGCAGTCTTTGAAGATGCAAATTTCCCACTATTAAAGTAAGTTGAACTTGTAAATCAATCAAAACCCAATTAGGTTTTTGGGGTTTTTTTACAGTGAATTGTGTAGAAATTTCATGAGAAGTTTCATGGGCTCTTTATCTACAAAAAGGTCATTGTTAAAAAGCACAGGGCAAGAAAAGATACCTGATTATCCTTCTCTATCTTCTCTTCTGTTGTTTTTCATGAAAACCTTGAACCCACTCTCTGATCAGTGATTTACTTTAGATATCCTTTTCCTCAATGCTGGAAATCTCTTTTACAGTTCAAGAACTTGCAGGTTCCTGGCTGGAAGCCTCAGTGGAAAAAGGAATGCAAAAGGTACATTGGTGTATCACCAGGAACAAAAACCTGCAAACCCAGCTGCAAATCTTTCGTTAAAGCAAGAGTGTTATTTAAAATCAAAGTTAAAAAAAAAGTACGTGGTGTCACTAAAGGTTTACTATGAGGAATGTTCTTCCTCTTATGTAACCTGATAGTCTAATTCACCTACATGAGGCACTTTAAATGAATGCCACTACCCCCTTGCAGATAATCTTACCCGCCAATGCGCCAACAAGCCTAATAGACAAAAGAAGAGAACTTTATGATTGAGGTACACAAAACCTTGCCGTATTTCATGAATTCAAGCAATTTGGATTTTACTATATCTGACCAGGAAAAGTATAAACAGGTAGTTTAACAAAATTTAGAGGGAAGGTCTCATTCTAAGGCTACAGGGAATGCAGAAAATAAAGTCATTGTCTTGTTTTACTGCAGTTTTTTTCAGATTAGTCAAATGATCTTGTTATATTTATGATCCTTTATGTCTTAGGGTGGTCAGCTTTTGCAAACATAATTAACTATTGATAACATATGAGTCCATTTTTCCCACTCCACAGTTGATGTACAAGGCAAATCCACACTGACATACCTTTGTTTCCTTAGTGTAAAAATAAATACAGAGAATAATCAGAGAGATTGATTTAATTTCAATCAACACTAATTTTCATAATTGTCACACGCATTCCTAGGTGTGTGGATTTTAATATTTTGGTTTCGCTGTTTAATCTGCAAAACCCAAACCAAAATAAAAAACCTCACAATCAAAAAAAAAGGAGGAGTTCATATTTTGGTCAAGTGTTTATAGCAAACACCGCTGGAAAAATTACACCATTGCATTAGTGTAACTGTTCCCAAAATAAAAATAAAAATAAAAATTATGAGCATGAATAAGATCCCTGAAACTCAGATACGGAAGAGATTAGCAGCAGCATGCATATTTATATTTGTCAAACTGCTGATTCATTGAAGTAAATAGCAACATTTCCAACTAAGTTATTAGGGCCAAAATGTGAAAACGTTCTGATCTGTGCTAGACAGTTGCATACAGATTTGCATATATATTTCAACAAATACATTATTTCATGGAATATTGTTATTATTTTAAATTGTAGCTGTAGTGACAATAATTTCTGATGTTAATACCAAGCTCCTATTCGGACAAAGACTTGTCATTTGGCTGCTGTGAAAAAGAAGTTGAGCCCAGGAAACAAACTTATGTCATCAATTTTCAATTTACACATTCACATGCTTATTATTTTTGGGATCACTGATGATTAAGGTGTTAACAGGAATTGATTCCAGATGACCTTTACAACATCTCTTGTCTTGGGTTTCTCATGACAGGATAGACTACTACTTTTACAGTAGCAGTATATTTCTTCAGATAGCTGCTGAAATTTTGCCAAAGACACAGTCAGGATTTGAAACTGATTGTGATAGGAAACATGTAACTGCAAAATAACATGTCCCAAAGAGCTTGCAGGTAAATGGAAAGAAAAGCTTCTGTTCCACAGAAAAGTAAAAATTAAGTTGGCAAACTAAATACGATACTTATTGCTCTCCCCTGAATTTCAAGTGGTATTTTCTTCACTGTTTCATATTATATTTCAACTGTAATAAATTTATGATTTTTAATTTGATGATACATTTTCCCTAATCTTTTCTAATCCTAGATTAATTAATAAAGGGAATAAATAATATTTTTTTAAAGTGATTAAAATATAACAGTGTTAACTAAACATGGGTTGTGAACAGTATGAAGGCTGGAGAAGTTTGTACATACTTTTAAATGAATCTACAATACAATATCTTAAATTCATAGTGGTGAAACTAACAAACGAGTAAAACTACTTTGGTGAATTACAGTTCTCAACAGGAAAAAAATAATCTTCTTCCCCAGTAAGCTAAACATATTGTTTGAACTAGTAAAAGTGATGTCCATATTTTAAAATCAATACAAAAAGTCTTATAAATATATTTTCAAAACTGTCCATCAATGATACTTTAGTTGAGAGGGCTGCCAGGGGAGGGCGGTGTTGAACTATAAATCTAGGGCACTCTTGCCTGCTTTCACTGCAAGTTCAATATTCACTTGAACCTATATACATTATTTTGTATAAGAAAGACTGTGAAACTTTCAATTTTGACAAATATTTAGTTCAAAGAAGACCAGGGCACTGTAAAGTTTTCAAATATACTCTATGTAAATTTTCAGAATGAATAGAGAATGAAAAATATATCTCTGTTGAATTTCCACCCTTCCAACCCCAAAGACAAACATTTGAAAATGAGTCATAATAATATAATTGTATGTTATCAGTGTGCATGTATATTAGAAAAGAAAAGATAATGAGCACCACCATTTAAAAAAATCATCTCTGTTCTTATTATGATCTTTTTTCTTCTCCTGTTGAATCATTTTCCTGATACAAAACCTTATTCAGTTACAAAGGAATTACAGATTATGAACAACAAGTGATATTTGCTGTAGTGGTTTGCAAAATATGATGCAAAATTAATTATAAGAGTTTTTTCTTATAAACTGGAAAATATGAAAGCAGTATTATTATTGTAGTTCTTATCCCTATTCTTTGCTTGATGAAACAGTCGGTAATAAGGAATCCTGTTCACAACCAGGAGACATCTTTGCTCTGTGCCACCACTTGACTCTCAAGACATCCAGACTGCAACTTAGATCCAGCAACTGCGTGCTGAGGACCTGCCCTCAGACTTCTGCAGCTTGATCAGTGTTCTTTCTACTAATGAACAGATTTTTGCAGAATTTACATATTTATCTCACTGATCTGTATGTAGAAACTGTTCCTCCATGTGTTTTCTCTGTGATGCAGGGTAATGACTATAAATGTCTTACACTGGATGAAGTAAACAAGTTTTACACACTTTGAGTATCTCTCAAAATTCAGAACATTGGGTATCAGTTTGGGGGTTTTATTTTCTTCCTATGTAAGTCAGGTTTCACAGAATTAAAGATGAAAAATAAATTAAAATTGCAAGTTAGTACTGGAAAAGCTATAAGCATGTTTAATGGTAGCGTATTACTTAACACTCTTTGGTCAATTGCTTGTTTATAAACGAGTAACTATTTAAAAAATCCTAGTAAATGGATTCATTTCCATTAATTCTATATGGTCAGCAATAGCTCTGGAAGAAATCAATGGGTGTTTTTCCTGTTTACTCAGTATTTGTCTCAACGACCTTTCAGTAGCTGAATCTTAACCAACATCACCTGTGAAAAAGTAACACAACTGTACAGCGACAAGAAAACACATAAACAACACACTCTTTGTCTTTGCAACCGCATGAATATATCTATGTAGACAATACCCTATATATGTATATAATTTTATTTAACCACATTGCATTATTTTGATCTACTGTCTAAAGTTCAAAGTCAGACATTCATTGTTATTTACTATAATTTATTTGCTATCTGTAGAAATAATAAGTGAATGCATTAATGTTCAAGCTCTTGAACAGCTGATACTTCCACAATTAAAAAAAATAGATGTGCAGGTAAAAGCTCATAGCTATGAAATGCAATTTATATTTACAAGAAATGAAAAAATTAGCATAATGCTGACAGTGTCAAAAGAATAAAAAAAGTTACCTGAGATATAGAAATCGTTAATGTATAAGTTTGAAATGTGCCAGCATTGCTAGGATGGAAAAATACAGTGTATTTTTCCCTACTTGCATCCAACAAGCCAATAGAGATTGACTGATTTTAATGGGCAAGCATAATGAATTTTAGTGAAAGGATATTATTTGAGATTCAGTTTAGTGATTTTTCAGGGAATGTGTATATATATGCTGAATGGCTGTAAAGGATTATCAGTACTTTGATAATGAATATACTGGCATCAGTACCTGGATTTTTAATGATTTCTTGTTTTGTGTTTTAGATGCAGTACAATTACTTGAGTATTTTAGAATGAGAACTGAATTTTAGGCAGAAGATGTGTAATCTTTAAAGTAGGTTCTATAAGGATGTGTTCTTTGGTCTGTATTTCAGGTAGAAGTTCACTGAAAGTGTCCATTCCTTCTGAACTCACATCCTTTGATATGACAAATATTTTCTTTACGATAGCCTTAATGATAAAAAGCATTTCCAAAATTATATGCTAAATGTCACAGAAGAGCAGACAGTTTTTAAAGAGCGTAAACCAATATCTTAGTGGATTTGATTATCTGTTTTACACACTGTTTTACTGGTTTTGACAGGGATAGAGATAATTTTCTTCACAGTAGCTAGGTTTTGGATTTGTGCTGGAAACTGGGTTGATAACCCAGGGATATTTTGTTTATTACTGGGAAGTGCTTACACAGAGTAAAGGCCTTTTCTGCTTCTCACATCACTCCCACAGCAAGGAGTCTGGGGGTGCACAAGCAGCTGGGAGGGGGCACAGCCAGGAAAGCTGACCCAGACTAACCAAAGGCATATTTCTTAACATATGGTGCCATGCTGAGCGATAGAACTAAGGGAAGGTTGGCCAGGGGGCCACTGCTCAGGGACCAGCTGAGCACCTGTCGCTTGGTGGTAAGAAGTTGTTTTCATTACCATCACTTGTCTTTCTTCAGGTTTATTTGTTCTCTTTTAATTTCCCTTTTCAGTAAAATGTACTGTTATAATCATAGTTGTTATTATTGTTGTTGTTGTTATTATATCTTTAATTTCAATAATTAACTGTTTTCTCAACCCACAGTTTTTCTCACTTTTACCCTTCCAATTATCTTCTCCCCATCCTGTGTGGTGCTTAGTTGCTGGCTGGAGTTAAACCACAACAGACTGGAACAAACCATATCAAGTAAAGTAGAATTTACAGCACACATTTTTGTCCTAAAATAGTATCTTTCAAAACTGGATTATGTCATCATTTTAAGTTGTGAGGGAATCACTGTCTGTGTTGCTCCAGACAATACATGAATATGAGAAATGAATCAAAGATTGGTTGAGGGACCAGTAAGATTGAATAATAATACTTTTTTTAAAAAACATGTATTTATAGTAGTTGTCATTAAATGTGTTTCTTAATATATTGGGATTTCTCTAAGCTAACATCACATGGCTTGTTTAGTATGAACTGTATTACTTTAACATGGTATTTAGGGGATTTTACACTATATTTTAAGATAATTAAAGTATTATTTCAATTTTTCTCCATGGTAGAGAAAAAATACAAGAATACATGACCTTGAATGAGACCAATCACATGCTAATTATTATGTTTTGAGATATAGTAATCCAGTTCTCAGAATTATTTTAAAGTAATGTACCTTAAAATTCTTAATCTGAGAGATTTTGGATTCCCAAAGCATTTCACAGAATCACAGAATCACTGAAGCTGGAAGGGATCTGCTTAGATGATCTAGTCCACTCTCCATGGCTCAGGCAGGATCAGCTACAGCAGTGTGACCGGAAACACGTCCAGTCAGGATTACCCTATCTCTACAGGTGGACACCCTGCAACCTCTCTGTGGAACCTGCTTCATTTGATGACCCTCATTTCAGTCACTGCAACATCAAAATGTCACTTTTATGCATAATAGGCTTCTGAAAACTTTAAAATGTCAATGAAAAAAATAAGCTCAGTTTGGCAGACATATAGTCATCATTTACACAGAAAAAAACCCAAAAAGGAAAGAAAAAATCAGTACAAAAGATAGGTACTTATTTTTCTAATTAGGAGAGATAATATGCGATAAAGACACTCTAAACTGAAAAATATGGTTCATTCTGAAACCCTTTGTCTTATTGTTTCAAAACAAACCCAGCTACAACCTGAAAACAGAGCGGGAGAAATAATCCCTATTTATTCAGTCAGGTTACTCTACACATTGCACAGCACTTTGCATTAATTCACCATTCACATTCTTTGTCATTAATTGGACTGAGAAAGTGACTACCATGCTGTAAGTGATTTTGATGAAAAAAATCCATCCCTGATGTCATGCAGGATACCAGTTCCTGCTATTGACTCAGTAGCTGTCCTACAGTGAAGCTCGCACCTGCTCATGGTCTGTGACTCAGTGAAACCCATATGGCTTTTCACAGTTGCCAGTAGATGGTCAGTTGTAGTTAGATCTTTAAGTCAGATAAAGATTTATGGAAAAGTCAGAAAATTAATTCAGAAGTTGTCCTTACTATGGGTTCTAAACAAAGATGCATTGTCTATAAAATTCCACATAGAAAATGAGACCAATTTATAGCAAAGGTTAAGTGTTTATGGAAGACTTTATACATAGGAAAGGCACATTGCAGGCAGTGTGTAGGGCAGTTGATTTTTGGAAACAGAAATAATGTATATATTCCTGCCTATTGTATCTGCCAGTGCCACTGAGGAAAGGTAAAGTTGTGCAACAACATGATCACAGCTGGTGAGATGAACTCTCTCAATAAAGTCACCACTTTACCCTATTCTTATCTTCTTTAATAGAACAAAGAACAGAAAGTTCACTCTTCCTAACCTACTTTCTGCATTTTTCTTCAGTGGAAATATTCCCATTCCTGTCCTTATCCCTCACCCCTGAGGACACTAAATTGAATTTTTCATTCTTCAGCCTAAAGAGGATTTTCTTCCCTTTTACAGAATAAAAATGTCAGATTCTACTGTACTAATGTTATTCCTAGTCCATGTAAGGAATCACAATATCTGAACCACAAACAACAGTTCAAGGTAAGATGCAGTCTTATATGAATAAAAATTCCTATTCTTATCTCAAAAGTGGAAACAAAGTTTCATTTGGTCTGCATTATCTGACTGCATAAAAACGAAGTAGGAGTCCACATCTGCCTAAAAGAAAAAAAAAAACCAAGCAACACTAAATAAAGTTATATAAGTCCATTCCTCTTTTGGAAATAGAACCATGTGAGTCTGAAGTTGTGCCATCAAAGTTACAAGATAAGCCATTGATATAACATGATGCAGTGATTAAAAAAACTCTTCTCAGTGCTATTCAACACTTTCTATGCACTTAACTATATTTTTTTAAAGGAGAAATCTGACATATCTTCTAGAAAAAAATGGGCTTAGGTACAACTATGCACTTTCTTCAATAATGGGAAATCTCCGGTAAACTTCTAAAATATTTTTTGTAATTCAGGAAATTGTGTACTTCTTATTCTGTCAGTGCATTTTTTTTCTACCTAATATGTTTATTTTTACAGTGACTAATATGACCCTTACGTTTTTAAAAGTTGCTTTCTAAAAATAAATGTCTGTTTGAGAATAGAAGCCAAAAGTGAGATCATTGGCAGATGTGGGTTTGTGTCTTCCTTCCCCTTTGACATAAAGGCTGAAGTGGGTTCTAAATCTAATGGACTGAATTTCTTTAATGTGTTCTATTTGCTCTGTGATAATAGGGTGAGTGGAAACAAGGAGTATGGCTATGTGGCAGAATACTAAGCTAAGAAAATATACTCAAGGAGGTAACTGCACATAAGAGCACAGATCTGTCACACCTTTCCTGAATAGCATCTGCACCCACGTATATGCAGATTTTTTACAACTTGTGTACTTCCAATTAGAGCCCAATCCTCTTACAGTTTTTACTCATCCCTACGACAATTGCACCAGAGAACAGTGAATTTACCTTCATATTTTTGGGAAATAAAGTCAAAATAATGAGTTTAGGTTTTTTCCAGTTCACCACTTCCTGAAAAGCCTGACTACTTGGATACTGTGCAAAAGAGGAACATGGCCACTAAGAATTTAGAGACAGGAAGTTTTATTGTACCTTGGTGTTGTAGATTAGCCACCTAGGCAGTTAAGCACCACACAGCCCCTTGCACACTTCCAGTCCCTAGTGGGATGGGGAAGAGAATAGAAAGAGAGAAGAAAGCACATGGATAGAGACTCACTTAGTTCAATAAGAAAGAGTTCAAAAGGAGGAAAGAGAGCAAAAAAAATATGTAAAGGTGATCACTCATCACCTCACATGAGGAGGCCAATTCACATCTTGTCTTAGAGCAACAGGCACTTTCCCAAAAATGGTCCTTCCCTCATTTTTTGTTGCTGGGCATCACACTACAGCATATTCCTTTGGTCGATTTGAGTCCACTGTCTTGGTTATGTCCCTGTCCAACTTCTTTCCCACTCCCAACCTATCCATGGTGGGGTAGAGTTGGAAGAATGAGAAGTCTTTACAAGCACTTCTCAGAAGCAGTCTAAACACTGTCATGTTATCAACACTGGTTTAGTCACAAATCTACAACAACACTGTACAGACTGCTGTGAAGATCAATTCCACCACAGACAGATCCGGCATACACTGTTACCTGCCAACGTAGGATAGCTAAGTTCCAGACATCACAATGAATTGCAGTGACTTCCAGAGTAGTGAGTTCCAAAGATTGGCATCTTAAGGCAGACAAGACAAATTAACCCAGATAGACCCACACATTAAAAAAAAAAAAGACACTAGATCGATGAATTTGGACTTAATGAACTTTTAGACTGAAAGTTAACTCACATCAATCCTGTATTGGGAAGTGAGAGTGGAGAGGGGCATGTTACCAGCTGTCAAGATCTACTACTTTCTTGAACACTACCTATAACTTACAGATACAAAGAGCATTCTTTGACATGTGTGCTCACTTTGCTTCAGTTCCTGGACTACATATTCAAAGCTGGAGTTCAGAACACAGCGCCTCTAAAGGGTATGAATTCTCAGAAAGAATAGAAAATCTTTTTCAAAGCAAAGCTTAAATACTAACTCACTAGTTCATTAGGCTGGTGTTGGGTCTTTTACTGACTGTAGATAGTACCCTCAAGAGAAAGTAATTGAATTCTGTGGCTATTTGCAACCTAGCAAAATGCCAAACTTGATTGACTACTGCAGACTTTACTCTTAAGGTGTTTTTCCAAGTTCTTGATCTAATATGTTTTTGTTGGATTTTGTGGAATAGCAGTAGCATGTAATGTACAATTAGATTAGGCACAGGCACACATTATCATGAAAAGGCTTTGGCACAGTCATCATGTAGAAACTCATTTGTGTTTAACAGGATACAAGAGTTAAATATAAATGCATTATTCATAGACAAAGGGAAAGAGAATCGTTTTACACAGCAATTCCAATATTTCATCTTTTCTTATTTGTGCTTATTGAAAAAGACTAAGAATAGTAATTTTGTAACATTAAAAAAAAAAGGTAAACCTATGGAAATCATGTCATATCCTCTGTTTTGATTATTAATTATTGCACATCCAGTGATTATTTCTACTTCTTTTGCAGTAGAGAAAGTAAAAATATTCCATTACTTATTTCAAAAGCTTTACACAATTAAACATTTGAATTGCCTTGACTCTTGGTACTGAAGTGATAATTTTTTAAGAGTTTTATGAGAGCTAGGCAGTCAGGTGCTCTCAGGCATAAAAGGCAGGAAATCTGACTACACTTCAGTTGGAAAATTTGTAACTATAATTTGAAGCTGACTACTCAGAAGTGCAGTTGGTAATTAGTTGGCTGACAGTAACATATACTTTAAAAAAAAAGGAAGTAAAACATAACTAGCATATATAAACCTATAAGTATTTTTTTTTTAAATGGATGCTGACTGGAAGTCCAAAAAAGTCAAAGGAAATTCTGCTGGTTTCACACTGGGTTTTCTCTTCTACGTGGACAAAAGGCACTTTATGCCATTCAGCTTCAAAAAAAGTTTTGTGTGTCTATGTCTCAGTGGAGAGGATCACTTCAGTCTAGACCTACAGTAATTGAGGACAGTGGACAATAATGTTTCTGGGGATGTAAAAATTACTAATAAAAGGGAGCACAGATCGATTAGTACATTTTTTTACACTGTTAGCACACTGCACAATGCCAAACCATTACTCAATTTTTTTGGTGCTTATTCTTGGGTCATTGGCAAGAAAAGCACATTTTAAAAAATATGCAAGTGATTCATCATCAATGTAGATTGCAAGTACTCAGGTGACTTTTGTTGCCTACAGAGCAGTCACCTCTAGGCATTTTTCTTTAATTGACATTCAAATATTGCCAAGTTCAGGAGGAGAGGCCAGGAGAATCTAGCTGTTCCAAGAAGTGGGTTCAGATCAAGAAGCATTCCTTATTCCAATTCCAAAATTTATGAACAAGATGAATTCTCTCAAAATAGGATAGGATAAACTTTAACTTTTATATTAAAATCTTCCTATATTATATAAACTTGTCAATGGGTTAAAAAAAAAAACAAACATAGAGAAGATTCAAAACCTATTGCACAGATACTGAAGACGGAAACTGCAAATTTCTGAAGTGTTTACACATCTTCAATGAGCTGACTAATACAATAAAACAGGGTTACTTAAGAAGATGTATGCAAGGGAAAATACCTTGGTTTCATCTACTTCCACTGCATCATATTTCATTAAATGACTAAGAATCCACTAAATTGTGAGGAGTCATGCTTTTAAGTATAGAAGGATAAAACGCGTTTTCGATCAAGCAGAACATTTAAAGGATCATATGACTTTTTAACTTTAAAAATGAAATATAAAGAATATTAACTTCACTATGCCTGTCTTTGAAATAATTTGTTTCAGGGAATGTGATTTTGCATGACGGTAATTACCAGTGTCATATATGTGCAAGTGTAGCCTAGAAAGCCATCCATATCCCACATCAGAAGAAGAGTGGCCAGCAGGATGAGGGAGGTGATTCTCTATCTACATCTCTTTACCTACTCTGTTCTCATGAGACCCCACCTGGAGTACTGCATCCAGCTCGGGGGCTCCCAGCATGAGAATAGCATAGACCTGTTGTTGTGAATCTGAAGGAGTGCCACAAAGATGTTCACAGGGCTGGAACACGTCTCCTGTGAAGGCAGGCTGAGACAGTTGGGGTTGTTCAGCCTGGAGAAGAGCAGACTCTGTGGAGACCTTCTAGCAGCCCTCCAGTGCCTGAAGGGGATCTGCAAGAAGTCTGGAGAAGGAATTTTTACAAGGGCTTGTAGTGACAGGATAAGGGGGAATGGCTTTAAACTGAAGGAGGTTAGGTTTGGATTAGGTATTAGGAAGAAATTCTTTGAGTGAGGGTGGTGAGGCATTGGAATAGGTTACCAATAGAAGTTGTGGATGACCCACCCCTGGCAGTGTTTAAGGCCAGGTAGGACAGGACTTTAATCAGTAGCAGTAGAAGGTGTCCCTGCACGTGGCAGGAGAATAGGAACAAGACGATCTTCAAGGTCCCTTCCAACATAAATTGTTCCATGACCCTATGATTTGTATGCTCATATGTTAGGTGCCGCCGTCAGCGCCTCGCAGTCACTGAGCCGGTGTAGAGAAGGGGGAAAAGCGCAAGGCGCCCAGCGGCCTTCCAAGAAGCGTCCCTCTGGGAGTCGCTCTCGGGGAGCTCGATAGCCCCTCCAGGGTGCCCCACACTCCCTGCTGGCTGGGAGCAGGCATGCGCTAACTCGCCCACCGACCGGCGGTAAATTAACAAAACGGAGGCGAAGAGGTAGGGAGGGGTCCTCCTGCTGGAGTACCCAGAGGTTTATTGGCGAGCCAGCTCTCGATGGTTTCCGAGCACAGAGAGCCCGATAGAACAGAATTACACAGACTTTTAACTGAGGGGAAATTAGGGCGGGGAAAGCTACAAGGGCCAATGGTCTGAGGGTCCATGGGCGGAGGAAAGGTGGGGTGATCAGGGGAAACCCAATGAGGAGGAAAGAGGGGAGGAGCAGGGAAACCAGGGCCAACGGAACATCGAGGGAGAAAGGGACTTTCCAAGAAGGGGTGGAACCAAGAAGGGACTTTCCAAGGGGCCTTCCAGAACTGGGGATAAATAATTAATATAACCGACACAGGCAGGAAAAGGTAACAAAACATGGAGGGACCTTGTAGTTTAAACCGAGGAGGAGGGGAAGATATTTTTGGGGTCGCCTCTTTACAGGGATTTAACCCCTGACTTTGCCCCACCAAAAGGTCCTACGTCCCTTCTGGCCTGCTTCCTGCTCAGGGGCAGCGGGGTCTAAATCAACCACCGCCACAGTTAGGTATGCATATATGGGTCTAAATTAATTTAGTTATTTAGAAACTGCATCGGGGTAATAGAAATTTCTTCCTTTAACCTGATTTTTTCTTATAAATTAAAGATTGTTTCAGCAGATTTTTGCCAATCAATAAGGGTCATATAAAAATTAAACTAAATGCTTAGACAATAGCAACTAGGTCTGTATAACATTTTTAGAGGGGAATCCTGACATTTATTTACACAATTCCGATGTGCTCATGACTGCAAAAAGCCTCACAAACAGTGTGTTCAGAGCAAAAGAAGGTTTTGAGTAAGACCTATCCCAAATACATAAAAAGGGACAATATTTCTGGAGCGAAATAGGTGTTCTGCAGCTGAATTTTTATAGTAGGCCCTGGTAGCTCCCATATTATAGCTATGTCACATTATGGGGTTTTTTTGTTTTGCTTTATGAGTGTGCATGTGCATATTCCATGTTCTCTGATCCTACTTAGTTAAATCTTAGCCTTGGAGACAGTTCTTCCATATGCACTTTTCATGTATAATATATGTATGAGTTTTGAGTTCATCAGCAGGCTCTCTCACATCTGAATATTCAAATGCTACTTAGTGGTTCCAGAAAAACACTTCCTTTCAATATGGTGTCTTAAGCTGCCAGACCAGTACTCATACAGAGTTCAAAGGGTTCATGTTGCAAGAAATATAGGTGAAGAGTTGTTGATACGGACCAGCAGCTTCTTGCAGGCAGGGAAGGATTTGTTATTTGTCTCCCACATCTTGTGTGGAATCAACGGCACCTTATATGCACTCTGAGAAGTTGTGATGAGTTGTGAATGATGGCAGAAAAGACTTTCTCTATCCACTGAAATGTCAAATGCCGATCCTTATTGCTCTTGTTATTTTTAAACAATGAAATAACAAATAAACAAGTAGGGCACCATGAAAATTCATGTTTTGAAAACTAATCTGTACATTGTAAGCTGAATTTCAGCATAAGCTTGTCAATTTTAGATTTTATTTATACAAGGTTTACAAAATTTAAAATTGTTAGAGCAATTGCTAAAGGGGAATATTTGAAATACAGGTTACAAATCCCATGTTAGTTCAACACTGCCCATGCAGATGCACTTGCAGAATCACATTCTTTATAATAATCTTTTTAATGATTCACAAAATTGTGGTAGAAAAACAATAATTAGCCATTTTTATAAACCTGGCAAATATGCAATTTGTGGAATGACAAATATTATTGATAAACATTCAAAATGGGTTTTAATTCTGTATGGCTAGGTTAGGAAACACTGTCCCATTTTTAGCAATTGATTTCTGGAAATACTTTTGTGATCATGTTTTACTCTAGTGGATACCAACTCAAAAGCAAAGAATGATGCTGTTTTCACTTTTAATGTGAATATCTATATATAGAGGTAGTCTCTATCTCAGCCAACCACAAGTGAAGTGTTAACACTTGTAAAATATTCAGTAACAGATAGAAATAATATGACCTAAAATTCATAAAGTCAAATTTAATCAAGAAAGTAATTATTTATTTGCCTGGTCACAGAGAGCTGAGAATCTTTGAGCTTTAACAGTAAAATGTCTGCAAGTCTAAATAGAGTGGCAAGGTTCATTAAAAGCAGCAAATTAAAAAAAAAAAAGGTGATGTGTTAAAAAGAATGGAAATCAAATTGTTGCTATTGCTTCAGAATGTTTTATCTTTCTAAAAATTATTTTCCTAAATTACATTTTTTATCTTTAAAAAAAATTAAGTGCTGAAGAACTGATTCTAGTAAGAGAAGACATATATGCATATATATAACATTTATGTACACCTGTGTGTGTATAAATATAGGAGAAGATCTTGATAGCCTTCATCACACGGAACAGTGTACTGCACTACCCCTTCAAAGGCCGATGAGGCCACTTAGAGAGCTACCAGTGCAAAAGAAGTGGCAGGAGGACTGACTGGAGGCTGCAGCAAATATTCTGTATATTAATCCATGGCACAATAAGAACAAAACAGCAACTGTGTGTTCTGGAGGGCACATACACCAGAGCACCACATCTATTGTTGCTCCCCAAAAGGTTTTGTGGCTCCGTGGCACTGGGATGAACAAGGAGGTAGCATTTGCAGCTTATAAAACCCTCCCATGCTGTTCAGGAGGGATGAGGAAAATCTTCCTTGAATGGAATAAACATTTTTGTGTAGCCCTACTATATCTGCTAATTACTAGTTTATGAGCACAAAGAAAATAATACCTTAAGCGCGATGCATGCCTTTAAGAACCCTCTCCCCCAGACCAGACCTTTTTTATCAAAGCAATGCCTCATGCAAATACAATGCAATCTCACATGGACAGATACCAACACACAGTGCTAACATCTGTAAAACAGACAGTTACAATCAACCCAGTCTTCTTCCTACACGACAAGATGGGCAGTTTTAAAAAGGGCTAACGACCGTCATTGTGCAAGCATAAGCACTGATATTCCACAATTTTTTTTTTCAGAAATAAAATATATGCAACTGTGCATACTCAACCCTACCCCAGTTACTTTAAATGAACTGGATTGAGAGTTGTACAGTCTCATTTATATATTTGAATAATTCTGCACTTCAATGTGATAGACATGTTTTCCAGAGGACAAGGTTTCCCTTGTACTGTGTTTTCTGGAGTGTATTTGGGCTGGAATGCTTTCAGGTTTCTAAAGCAAGCATTTGCAGATACAAAATAAATGCAAAATCTGCTCAAAAGAACAAACTGCAAGAGCTGCCGTGGATGTTTACTGTTTTGCAAAATCAGCCATTAACAATCCTTAAGCAATCTAGAAGATATTTAGCTGAATTTTACTTTCTGAGTCTTAGTTAAGGGGAAAAGGAGGTGAGAGAAATTGCAGGAGGAGGAGCTGATCTGTCTCAAGGTGGAGCTGTATCTTGTATTAAATGACATTGGCAGATTAAAGCTCTCTGGTGGGGAAGGGCTTAAAGGCTGAGTCAAAAGCCAAGAAGTCTCTTTATTTACGCCTACCTCCCAGCCCCTGGCAATCTGACTAATAACAAACTGAGCTAACAAGAAAGACTAGAAAGAACAGAGAGAACACAGGAGCAGCTTGCATCTAAAAATCTGACAAACCAAGTGATCAAGTCAAGCTCTGCTGAGCATCTTGTTTGTTTACTGCATCCAAATGCTTGCAAACAGTTAACTATATGCAGAAAAGTCAGCCTAGCTGCGAAGTATGCTGTGAATTTTAATTGAGGAAAAAGGACAACTGCTTACAGGATGGTCTGATGTGCACGGCTGCCTGGAAGATTTTTTCAAGCAAATGCTTTGTACTTTGTCTTCTGAAAAAGGATTTTAACTTTATGGAGCTGTAGTATTACCAGACCTTGCAGAGAAGGGAAACTCGGAAGAAAGTGCATTTTTCACAGGGAAGAATTACATTGCATGGAAACAGCTGCTCCAACTGTGCATTACTGAGTGTTTCAGGGAGTGTTACTGCTGTGCAGGTAAGAAAGACTCCAGTTAGTTAATTAGCTCAGCACATGAGAATTTAATTTCTCAGTGCAACTTGAATTATTTTTCTGTGTGACTTTGTATAACTTTTAGGTTAAATAATGCCAGTTTATACTGCATTTTAAATAGTTTGCAGGCACATTTATTCAAACTGATAACTGTGTAGAATGTGTGTATTAAGGGAATGCTGTTTTCTAATCCCTTGAGAGGAGAGGAATGGGTGTTTGATTTTATTTCCTGAAGTGCAAAAGTGGTCTTAAATGCGTCATCTGACTATGATTCCCTTAAGAATTTAATAAACAATCCCAAAGGCTTTTAGAAATTGCTGATTCTTAGCTTGAGGCTTTAAAAATCCTCAGCATACTTTTTCTTTTAAATAGCTGAATTAAAACAACCAAACAAATAAAACCCCACGTACAATGAAAAAAACTCTTTCAGTGTTTTAAAACCATACCACTTATTACTTAGCAAGTATATGATGTCTTTGCTGGAAGGTGACTTCTTCTGGAAGTATTCAACTTTGTCTCACATAAAGGACTGTTACATTTTTTAGTCTTTTAGAATTCCTACAGAGCTTAGTTGCAGTATGCAATCAGCAGTGACTTACATCAAAGCAGATAAAATGAAAAAACCTTAAGTTACCATGTGGAATTTGCTGAAAAACCTTACCACATGAAACAGAACAAGGTCAGTTTTTCAAGTCTTTTAAATTAAATTTTATTGTATTGTGAATTCTTTCAGTTAAATGTTAATCATCTGTTACTTGAGAGCAGTTTTTAGTTTACAATAGTAGCCCACTGAGAACTTCATTACATATTTCTGAATGTTTAGAAAAGGAGAAAGGAACCAAACCTGGAAAAAGGAAAAATAATACAACTCTCTTATTAATTTTTATGGTGTGTGTATAAATATATATATGTGTATGTGTGTGTGTGAGAGAGAGAGTTCTGGCACTGCTGCTTACAGAAGTATGATGATGATTAAAATGTGAATGTTTTCCAATTGGTTACAAATGTTGTTACTTTCATCTCTGAGAGGAGGGCTTTCATTTTTGCAACCTAATTTCTCAATATGCACTAGAATTCAACATGCCTTATAGATTTTTATTTTTTTAAATTTTCATTTAATTTTGCTCAGGGACTTTATAAGTGCAGTTTGAATTTGATGCGGATTGACGCTGGAATTTCTAAAAAGAAAAAGCGCACAGAAATAAAGTTGAATTAGTCATACAGTAGGTTTGAAGCTGGCATCTGTGTCAAGAGCTTGTATTTTTTACTTTGGGTCACTGGAAGGGATAGTGATGCATGCAAAGCAAGAATAAGTCTCTGACATATTGTGATACTAGAATTATTCTGCATACCTCAGAATAACATCTTGACATGCTGTGTCTTATCCAATACTTGTTGGGAAAACAGATTTAAAGGCATCTCCATTAAATATAGGAAACTGGAGTTCAAGGAGAGTTATATGAGACAACAAAATTATTTGTTCTACTAAAACAAAAATAAAAGCTCACATTTTTAAGGACATTTTTTCTCACACTGTGAATTGCACTTACTACTTCTAAACTCATACTCCCACTCCTCAGGAACTAATAATGGAGAAAAACATAATTCACTGTGCACACATTTGCTGTTGTTCCTTTTGTATGTATGTGTGTGTAAAATGCTCATACCACAACATTTAAGTGCCTGCATGAGTAAATCTTTGCAATCCCTTCTAAGGCAAACCTTGCGAAATAGTGTTTCTAGTAACCAAGGTGCATGATATTTCAAATATGCATTGATGAGATGCCAGATCATATGGCCACACTATAAGAATGCATGTAATTGAATTGATCCTTGTAAAAGGTTCTAATCTTTCAGAAATTAGCACAGCTTGTTGTGTAGTGACATTCTGTACTTCATGTTTCAATAGTTTAGTTTGAAAGATCAAATGACCTTTATTAGATGGATTACTTAAGAGCCCTGCTTAGTTCAGTCGTCAAATAAATAACACACCTCATAAAAATTACTGTTTTTGAAATAATCCACTCCATTTTAAGGTCTTTTTTTGGTTGGTTGGGGTTTTTCTAGGAAATGTGGAAATACTTAATTAAAGATTATAAACAATGATCTCACTCTACCTCATATATCAAGAATTACCATTGGTCTTGCTAATTAGACAGCCTTGACAGAAAGAAACAGAGAATCTTCAAAAGGGCTGTAGCACAAATTAATTCAAACCAATGATAAATTACTCTTTTAAACATCTAAATTTTGCTATCGACTCCCTAGCTGTACTGTAATTATGCATTTACCAGGTATTGCAAAGTTCAAGATCAGTTTGAAAGGTGATAATTATGTTACATAGCATTCAGTTGATACTGATGATCATTTTTAATTTGTGAAGCACAGTCAGTTCCATATGTATTTCTCTCTGGTAATTAATGATTATAATAATTGGAAAGAGTCCAAAATATTAATCTCAAAAAAAGTTTGCCCTTGTTTACTTGTTTCTTCTGACATGTACTGCATTGTCAGTTCCCTCTTCTTTTCTACTTTGTGTACACAACTTTTTTTGTGTATATTATATGCAAATATTACTTTGCTGTGTGCTGTTGTCCCTCTTTCACTAAATATCCACAAACAACAATGTGTGCATTAAAATTTAAGTAAAGAAAAATACATTTTTTTTCTACTTCCTTTTCAGTTTGTGGGTACAAGGATTTCAGAGGAAATACCTTTTGATTTCCATACATAATGCAGAATCAAAGATAAATCCCCTGTATCCTGACTGAATGGGTTTTGGCTCACAACACATTGTTGAACCAAACCAAATCTAATTTCTTCTCTTCAGCAGCTGGATAACATTAAGTTAATGTAGGTACTCTCAAAGTACTCTTAAAATTTGCAGTGCTATGTGGTGACACAAAGCAATGATTCAAAATATTGTATTAGCTTTGATATTAGTTGCTTGGGACAATAATTTATTGCTGCTCTCCACTGGCAGTCTATATGGTCTATAAATAAAGGCAACACTCTCCTGATTATTTCTTACTTTGGATATCAGTATGAAAGTACTGAAGCTTTCTCTTTATGACTCTGTTTATTGATTCAGTACATTAAGCTAAAAATACATTCTCTAATTAAAAAATAACTTTTCACTATATGATATTGCTTGAAAGGTGTGGTAGCTCAATGACAAGCATTAGGAATGTTTTTTTCTCCCTGTTATGCCAGGGAAAAAAAACAAAAGCAGAAACAACCCAAACCCTGTGAAATCATGACTCTCTTCCTTTTTCCTTTTTTTTTTTTTTTATGAAAAAAAAAAAAAAGAAAAAAATAAAAATTTAAAAGGGTTGGGGGTTTTTCGTTTTTTTTTTTTTTAATAGAATCTGCTGGACAAGATGAAGCTTTGGATTTTTATTCTATACTCAGTTGTGGTTGCATCTGATCCTTTCCAGTCACAGCCTTCATTTTCTTCAATCAGAGGATCTTGTCAGAGTCTGTGTTCCTGTGAAGAAAAGGATGATACCATGATTATCAACTGTGACAAAAGAGACATCAAGATGATATCAGAAATAAATGTCCCACCATCACGGCCTTTCCATCTTAATCTGTTAAACAATGGTCTGAGTGTGTTACACGTGAATGATTTTGCTGGCCTTGTTAATGCTATCTCTCTACATCTTGGTTTTAACAATATTGCAGATATTGAGCCTGGGGCTTTCAATGGTCTCAGCCTTCTTAAGCAACTTCATATCAATCACAATTCTTTAGAAACACTTAAAGAAGATACGTTTAATGGATTGGAAAATTTGGAGTTTCTTCAAGCAGACAACAATTTCATCACAGTGATTGACGCAAGTGCCTTTAGCAAGCTCAACAGGCTTAAAGTGCTTATTTTGAATGATAATGCCATTGAGTATCTTCCTCCAAACATATTTCGTTTTGTACCATTGACCCATTTAGACCTGCGTGGAAACCAGTTACAGACACTGCCCTATGTTGGCTTTTTGGAACACATAGGTAGAATACTAGACCTTCAGCTGGAAGACAATAAATGGGCCTGTAACTGTGATTTGCTGCAGCTGAAGATATGGCTAGAAAACATGCCTCCTCAGTCCATAATAGGTGATATTGTATGCAATAGTCCCTCAGTTATCAAAGGCAGCATATTAAGCCGGTTGAAAAAAGAATCGCTTTGTCCCACTCATCCTGTTAATGAACTGGAAGATCCTTCAGGGTCACTGCCCTTGGTTGTAACCACCTCTATCAGTGATAGTCACCTATCGACTAAGGTGATTCCTCTCCTGAAAGCTCCTACTAAAGAACCAAGTTTAGTGCTTCATACTTCCAAGCCTACTACGTTTCCAGGAATCTCTTGTCCTGTCCCCTGTCACTGCACTAGCCATATGCTCTCAGGAGTCCTTATGCACTGCCAGGAGCGAAATATTGAAAGCTTGTCTGATTTAGGACCCCCTCCTCCAAATCCTAAAAAGCTTATTCTAGCTGGAAACATTATTCAGACGTTATTGAAATCAGATCTTGTGAACTATGCCAGCCTGGAAATGCTTCACCTGGGGAACAATCGTATTGAAATCCTTGAGGAAGGTTCCTTTATGAATCTGACTAAACTACAGAAATTATATCTCAATGGCAACCATCTTACAAAACTAAGTCAGAATCTATTCCTTGGCCTTCAGCACCTTGAGTACTTGTACCTTGAATATAATGCCATCAAAGAAGTTTTGCCAGGGACATTTAATGCAATGCCAAAACTGAAAGTTCTCTACTTAAATAACAACCTTCTGCAGGCTTTGCCACCCCATATATTTTCAGGTGTTCCCCTCACTAGATTAAATCTGAAAACAAACCAATTTGCTCATTTGCCTGTGAGCAATGTCTTGGATGAACTGGATAAGCTGGTACAAATTGAACTTGAAGACAACCCCTGGGACTGTACCTGTGATTCAGTAGGACTGCAAAAATGGATACAAAAACTGAGTAAGAATACCATGATGGGTGATATTTTTTGTAAATCTCCTGGGCACCTAGCAAAAAAGGAACTAAAATCCCTGAACAGTGAAGTCTTGTGTCCAGGTTTAATAAACAGCCCTGCCCTACCAACTCATGCCAGTTTTGTAGTTGTGACAACTTCTTCTCCTACTGCCAACACTGCAGACACCATCCTGCGGTCCCTCACAGACGCCGTCCCACTTTCTGTTCTAATATTAGGACTGCTCATTGTGTTTATAACTATTGTATTTTGTGCAGCAGGAATAGTCGTTCTTGTTCTGCACCGGCGCCGAAGATGCAAAAAGAAAGAAGTGGATGAACAAGTGAGGGACAGTAGCCCAGTCCACCTTCAGTACAGCATGTACGGGCACAAGACCACACACCACACCACGGAGCGCCCAGCTGCCACTCTCTATGAGCAACGTATAGTTACCCCCATGGTCCAGGTCTACCACAGCCCATCCTTCAGTCCCAAGCATACTGAGCAGCAGCTGGAGGAGGGAAGTGAGAAGGAAGCTAATGATTCCAAATATCTTCGCCGAAGTCTCCTGGAAAGAGAGAACAGTTCGCCACTTACAGGTCCAAATGTCAAATATAAGGCTACAGATCAATCTGCTGAATTTTTGTCTTTTCAGGATGCTAGCTGCTTGTATAGGAACATTCTTGAAAAAGAGAGAGAACTGCAGCAACTAGGAATCACAGAGTACCTAAGAAAAAATATTGTCCAGCTCCATCCTGATGTGGAAGTTCGTTATCCTGGAACACATGAAGAGCTGAAGCTAATGGAGACACTCATGTACTCCAGGCCAAGAAAAGTTTTTCTAGAACAAACTAAAAATGAGTATTTTGAACTCAAGGCTAATTTACATGCTGAGCCTGACTATCTGGAAGTCCTGGAGCAGCAAACGTGAAGTGCTAATACGTTGGGCTGGGGCCGAATTTCTGTAGTTTTATTTTAAGTTCGAACCATTGTAAATAAAAGTGCCTTATAATAACATGTCAACAGTCAGAACGTAAGCACAGCAGTAATCCTAGCAAAGAAAAACTCAGGGATCACTGTGGGAAGCCATGGGGTTTTGTGCAGGCCATATGTCGCACCCCAAGTTAAACATGAATTTTGTGTGATTGAACTGTGGGAGGAAGATTGCATATTGCACTATTCCTCATCATTTTAAAAAGGTGTGTATGGCACTCTCCATTCTGTTCTCCATTTCCCAATCTATAGAAAAAAAATGTTTATCACCTTTATTCCTTCTTTTTTTCCTCCATTTAATTAGATTCCTTTAAAAAAGAAAAAAAGACCAAAAAAAGAAAAACCCCAACACCTGTATTTGTATTTATAAGGTTAGAGTGTATTTGCTAGGTTAGTACATGCACTGCATACATGACCACTGTCTACAACTACACCTAATACGCTTTTATAAAAAAATATGAAAGGAGTTGAAATGTTATCATACTAAATGTCAGTTAAAAAGAAAAAAAGATAAAATATTTTTGTGTATTCACCCAGAGCCTGCAAATATTTAAGTATTTTACACAGAACTTCATGTGCATTCTGTATCAGTATGTGGAAGGAAAAAATATGTAACTGTGTTTACCCAACATCTTCAACGAAGAAAACTGCAAGCCTTCTGCTACTTTCCCTATCTGATAGCTTTACCTAAGTTTGGACAATCTTTTCTTGAGCTGCTGCTATAAAATATTGTGCATCACTGGTGTTTCAACTCATAATCCTGGGCAATTTGAAAAGCTACTGAGAATCAGCTGTAAATATGTTATACTGTGTTTAATAAGTTGGATTTTATATATATATATATACATATGTATATAAATAACTTCTGTGCTGGCTTTAAATATTCTTTGAAAAAATGAGTTTGCTGTGGCTAGGAACTTCCAAGTGCAAATACAGGTCCTTTCCCACCCTACCCAAAAGCAACACTCAGACATAATAACTGCAACAATACACACATGAGGAAGAATAATAGTATTTAGCTATTTGTACAAAAAATATATTTTCTGAAACTAGAAGAAAATTAAGTGTTGTGAGAAAAATAGGTTAAAAAAACATAGAACACTGCAGGTTTATTTTTGCAATGAATTCTTGCTAGATTTATATTTACTATTTATTCTGTATAATTTTGTATTTTTTTTTTTCTTTGAACTCACAAGAAAAGAAAAAGCATATTCCTGACTGGTTTTCAAGCTAATCAAGAAACTTCTCTCTATCAATGAAAAAGAAATAAAGTGTTTTTTACATGTCTTTTTCTTAAAGGTCACTTTTTAAAGGAGGCAGTAACTTCTGCATGCACAAGTTTAAAACCCTTTGGGAATTAAACACAATGATTCTCACTCTTGTCATGTGTACAGAAACATCTTATCCTGAGTGCAGTAAGGCCATTCAATTTCTGTGCATGACTGACATGGTGCCAAAACACGATTTTTGACCTGCATTTATCTTCCTCTAAGCAAATCTTTTGTAAACTAACTATGCATGTTTGCTTTTTTTTCTAATTCCTATTTGTAAAGTGAAAGACCGGCTTAATTACTACATGTATATATATGTATGCTAAATTTAGCACTGAAGTCTTGATAAACTCAAAGTAAAAAGATATATTCTTTAGTTCAAAATACTGTTCATGTCTTACCTATTTGTATATACAAATGTGAGTTTTTCATATTCGTTTACATAAGTTTCTGACAGACAAATTTCCTATACTACATATGAAAGTCAGATTCTCAGTTCTTTCAAATTTGCATAGAGATAATGACTTTTATGGTGCTATACTAATTGCTGTAGTTTGAGGATCTGACCATATTTTATCTCTGTTAACAAATCAACTTCCTTATTAATATTTTGGAGGTATCATCAGTTTGTTATGGAAGTCAAACTTTTTGGCTTACAAAAATCACAATGTCAGTTATTAGAGAATAAGTATTATTTCCTTTTTCTATATCTGAGAATAATTTATTCAGAAAACCTGTCTATTTTGTAAGATTAGGAAGAGTAAACGTATATTTGAGTCATTGCTATCTTTATTCCAGTCGAGTAAAGACAATGCTAAATATTACTTGTGCAGGTAAGGATGAGACAAAAGGGAAAATGCAGCTTCAATAACTTTGCATTGAATTAGTTAAATAATGTTATTTTAGATGTATATTCAAACACATGTGAATGTTCTTCATGCACATACCATAGAACTTATGGAAACCCATACCTGGATCTGGAGGAGCAACTGGAGCACAGGTGGGATGATTTAGAACTTCAAAATGATAGTAGATGTCTCCATTTAAACAGGAAAAAAAATCAAGTAAATTCAAAATTTTAAATAATTAAAATGCAATTAAAAATTTAATTTATTCAATGGAAGTAACATTAGAAAGATTTGAATACTGAATCAGACTCATTAAATTTTTCCTTTTCAAATTCTCAGAGAACTCAAATTTGTGTAGAGAAAAAAATGAGAATAAAAATATCAATGGTACTTGATAACAGAGTTTATTATTTCAGTGTCTTTGATTTCAGTAGTTATTTAAAAATAAAAAATGTGTGTAAAAATAACACCCTGCAATTGGCAAGACACAGGGAAATGATGATTCAAACCCTCAGGCTTAGATTTAAGAGAAATAGCTTCAGACTAAAGACAATTGCCACATGCACAGATGTCACTTTGCTTAGCTGCTAACAGTTACTTGGCAGAATGTTGAGGACAACTGTGTGGCAAAACATTCTTCTTCGTTGCAGTCTCAAAGCATCAGAAAGAAGAGAGAGCTAAATTAATGTCAAAGCAAGTCAGTTACACAGCTGTATCGGAGCATCGCTCAGCAGGATTAAAGAGACCTTCACCGTGCATCTTTCCTTCAGCAGCGAGTTTCATGCCTCTCATTATATAAGGGCAACTGTGCTCTGTGGCAGTCTGTAACACCACAAGTGGCTTGGCAGTATGCAGGAATCACTGGGATGTGGCTCGCTGTCCACTTTCCTATCGTCACATTGCCTACTGCACTGCCATGCAGTGAGAGTTGGTACAATGAGGAGAGACGGGCCTGCCTGTAGCCTTACATTCAGACAGCAATTTTTCCAGCTATGAAGAAACTTTACACTGCCATCAGTAAAAGGGAAAAAAAAATTGACCTTATGTGATTATTCTTCAGAAAAACATTGTCTGCTGATAAAAATAAAATAATGGCTTAAGAAAGGCATCACGTAAGAAAGAAGGAGGCAACACCTTTTTCTAAAAGTTCCTTGGAATGTTGTAAAAATTGGAAATGTGTCCTTAATATTACTGATATTTGCAGGAAGTTGGGAAGTGTATTCATAAATTTTCTTGTTAAAACCACAGTGTCATTTTTTTTTTCCCAGTGACAGGCACAGTTAAGTGGTTTGATACATCTTTACTTAGATAGAATAATGGAGGTTGGAAGGCAAAGCATGTTTGACAGTCTGCAACAAAGTGGATCCATTTTTCTCCTGTCAGCATGATAGTTTAATTGAGTGAGAGAAGAGTGCTTCCTCAAGAACACTGGTGTAAGTGTCAGCTATGTTATTGTTGCTAGGGTACCTCAAAGTAACCAACATTATTACTTTTCACCTCACATTTGAGTAAAGAAAATATATTAAGCAACACTAGAGACCTATTCCCTAAATAAAAATATTAAAACAATGTATTGCACTTTTTAATTTTAAACTGTTCTTTTCTTTTCAACTTCATAAAAGACAAACGTATTTCTCTTTTTCTTCCTGCTACAGGTAATTTTCAGACAGACTTTTAGTATTGGTTGATTATATTGATTATATTGTCTGCAGTGATGCCTCTCCCAGCTTCTTAACAGAAATAAAACCCAGCCTCAAAACTCAAAAATCCTATTCAAGAAAACCTGTAAATTTACACATCAATTAGGGTATTTGTCTATTCAGAAATGGTCTAATATTTTTACACATTCCTTGCCATTAGAATGACAGATCAACCTTTCCGTAATCACATTCCAGTTTATAAATTAGTTTGTACTTATTGTCGGTGATGTGTCAAACCTTCCAGATTCAAGTCCAATGCTTTTCAATCTGCAGGTATTGTTTCTCTGATTGGAATCTGAAGATCAGGTTTCAACCTCTCTTTGCATGACAAAAATATTTGCTGTATAACCTAAAATGGAAGATGTCTGCCATGTACCACTTACTTACCTACACAGAGATTACTAATTGTATAGTATACTAAACTGAAGAAATAAGTTTGACCAGGATGGGAAACCACCTTAGAAAGATCCATTTCTGGTGTGCTAATAAAAAAATGGTTTTTACCAAAAGTTAGACATTATTTCACATTATAAAGTAATAATGGCAAGGGGAAAATGGAGACTGCATCTCAAAGTCATCACCAGAAGGAATTCTGGATAATCATTCTGGGGATGCTGTTGTCTACAGCAATATACTTTATCAGCCACACCAAAACAGTCTGCAAATTTTATGTAGATGTACTGAAATCATAATGGGATTAAAAACCAATCAAACACTTGCCTAAATTCAAAAGATCAGAAACTTTCTTAAGACTGGAACTTTCTTAAGACTGGCACATTGATCTTCTGTTGTGCTCCCTAACACAGAATTCCTGTATTTCCATTAATGAATTTTAGGCTCAGCCATAGACCGCCCTCTGGCATTACAATCTACAGTTGCAATTGAAGTCTATTGCTTGGAGAGATTTTGTGCATACATTGCCTTCAGCAGTCACTTCCTCTGGGGCTTGATGATTGGTGAACCATTGGGAATTTCAGACAGGGAAGAGAATCTTGTATTATAAGTCAAGAGAATCTTGTATTATAAGTCAAAAGACAGTCTTTTTTTTTAATTATTATTTTCTGAAGTTTATGATATTCTTGATGCTGTTTGACAATCTGGTATGAAATCCTTTTGTTCCTTGAAACAGAAATACACTGTAGCTGGAACCAATATGGGGACGTTAATCACCATACTGAAAAGATAAAGCATGGTGTTTCTTTCCTGCACATCTCCTAACAGCTTTGGCTTTTTGACACAACAGAACAAATTCTAAAGAGCCACGGACTAATGGAAAGCAGCTAACCTCGAGGAAGAACATAAAAGGCCAGATGCTCTTCAGCTCTATGAAAGCAAGTTGCAATGAAGAATTTTTCTTTTCATTTATTCAGTTTCACCAAGATGGAGTGCAAGTACATGCGCACAGCACATTTCATAAAACATTTACCAAAGTTTCATATTCTAAGACATCAACTTCAAAACATTCAGAGTATGTGAATATTACTGCTGGAAGGACTACTTCTACTCAATTATTACTTTTAATTTATGCAATGGAATGGTGGAATACAGAACAGAAGAAATAATATGGTTTCATATTTGCATGAGAAATGTTATTTATTGTAACTTCAGCTGTTTGTTTTTGTAGAACAATTCATTCAAGATTATTTCATTTACATATTTTTTTTTAGAAATTAAGATTTTTAAAAGTTCTACTTGTGATTATTTACCAAATAAACTACAGAGGAGTTGATAATTAATTTTTCAAATAGAAGTCTGAAACCTTTTATATATGAAGAAATCCTATGGTATGTTAGCATAAACTTGCACTTTAAAATAAACTATCAAATTTATTTTGTCACCTCAAAAAAGGTAGTATTATTTTAGTTTGAAATGAAGAGACATGTCACCAATTTTGCAATTTTCAAAATTCAAAGCCAACATAACACTTCCATAATGACACATATTTGTGTTAAAGGCATGGTTACAGTCTAAGGCATACTAACAAAAATAATGTTTTCAAGTATAATCTGCTACTCCCCCTTATTTTTCCCTTCTGAATCAGTGTAACATACTGTGCAAAATAAACCAAAAAAAAACCCCCAACATATTTCCTGGGCAAGGACACTAAACTAGATGAATTCTTTTGTGTCTTTGTTATATCTTCTTTTTGAGGAATAGAATACCATGGATTCCCATCCCTGCAGCACAGTATATTTACACAATTCATATGACATCTAAAGGAGAAGAGTTTGGCCTAATTTTTATTCTATGCAAGCATGTTCTTTTGTAAGTGGAAGGCTGTTTCCACTGCACTTTTTAAAAGATCTGGTGTGTCAAATACCCTTTGAATGGATCTGCTAGAACACATCCCATAGTTCTCAAATATTTATGAAACTTGATAAGATGCAAGATTCCAGGCTTCTGATTCTGGGCTAGTTTATGGGAATCCAGACACCCTGGATTTTAGGATACTTGGAGGACAGTGAAAAATCTCTGTCATATTTTACAGAGGAAAGGTTCTTGCGCAACATGTAAAGACTTAGATTGCTTTTTTCATCTTGCCTGAGGTGCTCACTGTTCCACAGTGTTGTATTATATGACTTAAAATGAAGATAAAACATTCCTAAATCCAAAATGTTACATTTAGATGCCAGAGTTCACAAAAGGTAAATGTTTCCATGAGACAACAATGAAATGAAGATTAATATTTGGTGATTTTAATTGCCTCATGTGTTACATGATTGTCTTTAAGTACTCACTTCAAGGGAGATGGAGGAGGTGGCGTTGGTGTCTGCTGACCACTCATGCATTCAGATTTCCTGAAGGGAAATGTTGTGTTGAGGATAGCTGTCTTCATGCTGCCATATATGATATTATGAAGTCTGAATCATATCCTGTAGATTCTAAAGTAATTATTTATTATAAGTTCTAAGGACTGAAATGTCATCTGAAGTCAGACTTCTTGCAGGCTCAGATTCCATTATTATTTTAATCATAAAAATGACTACAGAATATAGAGAAGTTTTATTATTTTCCTATATAAAAACAATCATATAAAGAAAATAATGTTCTCTGAATTTTTTATTAATGTCCAGATCCAAGGGTCATTAAAGCCAAAGAATTATGTCTTTTGGATATGGAGTTATGCAGAAGCATCTTAGAAGTCTATGATTTTGTCTGCACAGGCACATACAGAGAAAAAGTACTTGCAAAAGCACTGGGGTGTTGTTGCGCCAAATTGCTTTCCAAAGAGCACGAGTTGGAAGTAGACAAGACCAGTGACTGTTCTTAACTATAAGACCCGATCACATGTTAACGAAAATACATCACAAAAATTATTCTGAAGATTCCCAGTGACATAGTTTCCTGAAAGAGTGAAAGGCGTGTGTCTGTTTCTAGTTCTCATTTTTTCTAACCGCTAAGTATGTTAAGAACATCACAGTGTGGGTTATAAAGGCAAATATGAATAGCAAACACCTAAGAGACATTTGGATAATAAGAAAACTTTCTTCACTAGGAAGGGTAGTGCAGCACTGAAGAACAGTACCTGAAGCATCCAGGGAACCTCAGACCCTAAGAGGTTTTTGCTGTACAGAATCACAAAGCCACAGCTGGTCTGGAGGAAGAAAAAGTCCTTCTTGAAGCAGGGTGCTGGACTAGATGGCCTCCAGAGGTCCCTTCCAGGCAAAATATCTGTGGTTCTAATATGATTCTGCAAAAGATTTTTAGGACAAAACAGTCTATTATCATTCTCTTCCATACACAGGCTTCCTGAATATAAAATTAAGGAAAAAGGCAACACTCACTAAATGCTGTCATGAAATAAAAGCTTTTCAGGTAACTTTTGCAAGATACGGAGTTGCAGTAATATGAATGCTGCATCAAATGAAACAGTACTTCTCTTTTGGTGGTCTGATGCTAATGGTGAACTGTGGCTACCTAAAATTATTATTAAAAGCATTCTTTTTACATAACAGATGACTTCAAATTTCTAAATAAAATGCTGAAACTATCTGAAGCTCATGAAGAGTGATCCATTTCTGTACCAGTTATATTAATGATCCTTGTTTTCTTGAGATACTGCTGATGTAATTCTTCACATATTTCAAAGGCAAAGATCTTAGCTTTTCAAAGGTTCTTCCAGATTTTAACCATACTTACTTGATATGTTCTGTTTGTCAAAGGGCCAAATTATTTTGCAGTATATGAGTAATGTATATTTTAAACTAAAAATATATTTATATAAAATTCTACCTTGAATCTTTCGAATGATGAAGCAGCACTTCAAAGAAGGTGTTTTTCTAAATGTAAGTGATTTAGACAAATCAGGATCTCCTTGATATAAATGTATTTTTATTGTTAAAAGTCATATGACAATTTGTTTATTTCTATATTCAGGATTTGTGTGGGAGGTTTTCTTTAATTTTCTTGTGATGTTTCTGACAACAAAGAACTTCTATTAATTCTAAAACAAAATACATAGTATAGTTAAGTAACATTTATAATCACTATATCTAATAAGTGAGCCAAAAAAGATTGTCTTTTTTATTTGTCTTCTCTATTCCCTCAGAGGTATTCGATGTATACTCAGCATTTATTGTTTCCTGAGCTTAATGTGCCACCTAGTTAGGATCAGATTTTCAATCGTATCAGTAGAATGTTAAAAAAAAAAAAAGATGAAATTTCTAAGCTTTCATTATTAAAGAGAGCATATTTTTCCAATAAATACTTATTAACAGATGCATTTATTTATAATTAATTACACATTGATTATCATCATATCAATTATTTGTCTTGGATATTACCATCTTCTTTTCAGACCTGAACCACTGCAGGTAATACTTTTTTTTTCCCCATTGAAAATCTAGGAATAACAATCCTTTATGAAAGATGAATATTGGAAAAAATATTAATTCTTTTTCATGTGATGCAAGTATTCAGTAAGACTACTTAAAAGAAAACATTTATCCACACACATTTTCTCAAATGCAACTCTCTTCTGTTTTAGTTGGATCTGGGTTATTGCAGAAATATGCTTTTTTTCTTCAGCTTTCAAGTCCTATCTGCTGTTAAGAAAAAGAAGATATGCACAATTATTAATGCCGAACAGTGGAAACAATATCAGACCTCTCTTTGGTCTAAGTGCAGTGTTTCATGCTAATTAGTAATCAGCCTTTTCAAAATCCTGTATGGTATGTTGTTACCTGAAATCAGATACTTCCATGGAGCTTTAGAGCAAACATTTTTGCAATTATATTTATATGTTTCTTATACTCTTTAGGTATATACTTCAGTTATTTTTGAAGACTGGATACTAAATGGATCTTTGATTTGTCCTAGAATAGCTGTTAGCAAATTCGTTCTATGTACTTGTAAATATATAACATACTGGTCTATCCTTGGGGAAAACAACTTTCTCAAACTTAACTATAGATAGAAGCAGTTTCTTAACTTTGCTAATAGTGTTTTTATTAGTTTTTATTAGTCTCTTATATATTAATCTTGTAAATTAAACCTCTGAAAGGCAGTACAAACATGGATGTGCCTTTACCAGACCAATTATTTAGTCACATGTGAACGAAGTGAACAATTACAATAATCACAAATAATCATCCATAAAAATTCAATGAAAAAACCAATAGTTTTAGATTAGACATAAGAATTTAAAAGTTTTCTTCAGAAATAGACCCCAAAATGCTTCTTATTCCTACAATTTAAAAGCAGAAAATTAGACACAAATTATGTAATTCTTTGATAATTAATGTCAATAAAAAATGAGGTAGTTTTCTACTTAATTATGAAAATACACTGCCACAAAAATTTGAAAATTTTATTTCTGTATAAAAACCTTTTTTAGATAAGAAATGCCTAAACAGGCTATGGAAAAATCACTGACTTAATACACAGTTATGCATTGTATTCTCTCAGTACTTCAGTGAATCCTCAGCCTCACTTCTATAAGGTAGATCCAAGAGAGGACTTAAAAACATAAGCAGTGTTTTAATTAGAAGACAAAAAAGAATCAAAAAAAAGCCTGCAAAAACCCACCACAAAACCGCAAAAGGAATAAGTCATTAAAAAAAAAATGGATAAAAAGAAAACATTAAAATATTTCAAGTATTTATCCATTCCTCTCTGCATAGCCTATCATATGTTTCTCTTCATCATCTCTTTTGTTACTTTATTTTCTTTTTTAGCTTTTTTTTTTTTTTTTTAATGTATGTACAATTTTGTAGCCCAGATAAATTGAATTTGTGGGGTTTTAGGATTCAACTTTCTAAGTGTTGTTCATCACTGGCCAATGGTCTCTATAGTGGGCTTTTAAAACAGTACAGATTTCTAAAGTCCTAATAAACTTACTAGAGTATAACCCATTGTTTTGTTCCTTTCTGTTTTGGGGTAAAGTATCACAATACAAGCAAGTAAAGAAATATTTATATGAGGAGGGGAGAAAAGGAATTACATCTCAAGCTGTACAGGAATTTTCCATCAAAGTGTAACTTGATGGAAAAAGCATGCTTTCAAACCCTTCAGCATTTCACACAGGAAGACTTTTGTTTCCAAAACTAACACCTATTTTTTTCAGCTGAACATAGTTTTCAATAATTAAATATTTCAGTTTGTCAGACTGTTCTGTTTTGATATTACTAACTTCTAATTTTTCATAAAACCCTATAGAAATTGTAAAAGGTGAGCCTATGATATTTTTTTTCCTCTTGAAAAGGTTTATTCAGCACTTCCTTATTTATCTTTAGAATTTTCCCTCTATCTTGATTGCTGGAAAGCCTGACCATACAAAAATAATAAGATTATGGGAAATATAGACTGCAAGGTAGCAGATTATTATGAAAGTTCTGATATGAGTTCCAGTATCTCTTACAGAATAAAATTGGTCAGACAAAATTAAATGGAATGTTTTGCATGAGGAATTGTATGCTCTTCTAGTCCTTAAAGAGAATAAAATTGGTCAGACAAAATTAAATGGAATGTTTTGCATGAGGAATTGTATGCTCTTCTAGTCCTTAAAGTTGCACTTATTTATGAAGAACTTTTAATAAATATTTTGCTATTTTACTTCCTGTTTTCATACAATCTTTAGCAAAAGTGAAGCTCAAACTTTTTAATTTGAGCTAGCGTGTGTAAAATATAATGCCTTATTTGTGTAGCATACCAAGATTATCAGTTCTCCTTAATCTAAGAACACACATTGCTAAGTTTGGGTACCAGACTCTTAAAATGCATGCCTGGCTAGGATCTCTCATACCAACCGACTGCCGGCCCTGCCAGCCTCTGTGGGAGCTGCTTTTGGATTAGTTGCTGATGGTTATTCCAACCTACCAAAGGAGATCATGAAGGAGAGAGATTGCACTCTGTACTTAATGTTCACACGGTACATGGAAGAGCTAAGGAACTGATTACCACAGCCTGCAAGAGTTTCTAGTGGTGGGTCAAAATCTTTCACTGCAATTGACTTCTAACTTGTTTAGAGAAAAATTCATAAGTATATAGACACACGAGATGGTAACTAATGAGAAATGTCTGGTTTCTTTCGTTGCTGTTATTATAATATTTAGGAAAATATAAAATCATCCTCTATGTGAGATCTTGTCCTATTTCTTCAGTTTTTAGTGGTTTTGAATTTTTTGTTGCTTTATTTTTCCCTTTCTTTTCTTTTTTTCAAGTATCTAGGTCATAGAAAACTATGCCATTTTCTTTGATATGTGGGAATAAGTATAATTTTGTTTTAAGGTCAACTGCTGTGGAGCAAGGGGAAGCTGTGTAATGTATTTATGTTACATAATAATTTCTTCTTTTCTATTTAAACATTGTTCTCTGACCAAGTCTCCAGCTTTACCTGTGAGGCTTTTCCTAAAGAGAATATTTTTTTTTATTTTCCACCAGCAAAACAGGAACAAAAATTTGAGAAGAACAAAAAAAGTGCACTGCTAACATAAATCTGCTGCAGAGGTTGTTGTGTTTTTCTACCTATTTACCTATTAATCTTTGTGAAGCTGTGGGTGTAGTGATGGATCAGTTTTTCCACTCCAGCATCCATTATATGTGTTTGTCAATCATTCCTAGTAAACATGGATTAGAATACACAAGTTGGTTGAACCATCAACACGTTAAGCTTCAAATTCAGGAAGTTCACTAAGGAATTCCATCTTTGGTTACAGGTTTGAATTGTTAGTATAAAAGAAACGTACAAATCAAACATTTTCTTAATGATTTGTAATGAGTATTAGGCGTATTATCAAACATGAAATCCCAGAACTACAGAAAATTATTACAGGGTCCGATGGACTCTCACTCGACCCAGAGATCTATGACCCCTCCACCTACTGATGTTGGAATGGCTACTTGGTTTGAAAATGAACCTGTGCTATTAGCAAGGATTTTCTGCATTAGTTAATTTGGATAATGAAAATGTTATTTGAAATAATTATTAATTCTCAGCTCTGTGCTTATGGTGTGCTCCTTTTTGCTATAAAAAAGTTTGAGAAGACACTGACAAAAGCTTCTGGTGAAGTAAACAGTCAGGTATGGCATCAGTAGAATTGAGTCATCCACATAACACAGGAACAAAAGCCTTAAGCACCACGATAATATTTAGGCAGACTGATTCTACACTATACCTTTAACAACCTCTCATCTGCCAAAGTGAATGAGGGTTGAAAATTCCATGTCCTGCACCATTTCAATTCAAAGAGCACAATTTACAGTAATCTTTCAGAATGAACATTAGTCCACAAGGCATACAGCTTTTTCTTTTGCATTTTCATTAATTTTTTCATTTAGTTTAAAATGTGGGTTTTCTATGGTGGTATTTCTTTGTGAACCAAAATGTAAGGTTTTCCAATTTTTATTCAGAGTAAGAATATTTTTGCTATTACACATCCTGATTTTAAAATTATCAAGATGATTTTTTAAGAAATAAAAAAATCTCTATTTCCCTATAGTTTCTACTGCTGATATAGATTTGCTCCTAGAACCTTATTTTGCAACAAGGCTGCACTTTGCGTTATTCAAATGAAGAGCTGCTTCTTTCTGTATGTATGTGTTGGAATATAGTGGAAACAAAGGTAATCCTTCTAAGTGGAGGCTGTGCAAGGGTTAAAATCACAAGGAAGAAAAAAAAAACAAAGGGATCTCTGTTCTGAAAATTTAAACCTCTAAACTGGTTTAAGAAAAATTAAAAATTAAGCAGTGTACAGAACCTGAGAAAGTATAAGTTCAAGGCCTAACATTTTTTATATCAAAGGAAGTATTAAAGATTTGCTCTTCCTGAATTAGTTGTTGAGAGTTTAAGTAGAAAATTGAATAAATTTATGTAATTATTAATATTTTGATCTAACACTAGTCATGTTCTTATTCATTTATTGATGAAAGCATTGTAGAGACTGGATAAAACTCTAATAAATATGTTATCAACATCTGACTTAATACAGAATAGATTTTTAAATATGTATGGAATAAAAAAGTCCTTGAAATGATAGCATGAATCCTTTACTTACCTTCACCTTTGTATGCTAACTGTATCCATATGAATGTGGCAGAGAGAAATAAAATAGGGTATTTACCTTTGGTGCTTGTCCCTTTTGACTTGCAGAGCTCAATAAGAAAAGAAGAAAGCAGCTACAAACTTACATTGCGTTCTTCTTTATTTTCCAAGGCCCTTTGATAAAATTCACCTAAATGACCAAAGCTGCAAGAGCACTGCTCATTCATTTTTCGAAATGTCTCCAGAGAGATTTCCTTACAGCTTGTAGTAAATAGCTTTATAACTGTCATTTTTGTTAACTTACTGAGGGATCTAACAGCTAATGACATTTTCTCTGGTTTATGGAAAAAATCCCATTTTAAGGTTTGAATTCAGAGTTCTAATAACAAAAATTTAACTCAGGCTCCCAGAGCTGTGTCAGCTGTGCAGTTTCAATGAAAAAACTGCAGCTTCATGGTCTTCAGAAGTCATAATATTACATAAAGGTATATTTGCAGACTGAAAATTAAACAGTTTAACTCTAGATGTGTTTGTTTATTTACTTCAGTAAATAATTCAGTAAATCCCAAACTTTACTCTTCCACTGAGTAAATGTTTCTGCTTGTATTTGCCCATATATATTTGCACATAACATATTATTAACATATCCTTTGCAGACGTGAAAGAGAATGAGGTTCATCCTCCATGATAGAGTCTGGATTCTTCAGCACGGAATCACAGGTCTTTTTCATCTTAATAACAGAGAGCTTAAGGTAGGACAAAGCAGCTGTATGGTGCTGAACCATTTCTTTGAGTATGATCACATGTACTCTCTAAAAACAATGAAAAGAAATTTTTGTGACTTGAAGGGGAAAACAACCAGGTGTTTGAAAGAAATAAAAGATCATGGTTAAAATCATGGTCTAAAGTGTGCATATAGCCATATATGAAATATCCATGCACTAAAGCATGCATATGGACGTGCAGAAGCATGTATGAATAGATATACATATATTAAAAAATCTTTGGAATCCCTTGGTAAAACATTAGAAGTGAACTGACTGTGATTAAACAGTTACTTTAGCAAAGAAAAGAGATGTGCCACAAATAGTAATATTTCCTGTTTATTCAAAACCAGAAAGGGCTTAGCTAATACATACTGGCAGGTTTGTGCACCATACTTAAAGAATTATTTGGAACAGCTGGAAAAGACCAGAGGACATCAAAAAAATGATCTGTGTCTAGAAAATATGATTTCTATGAAAACATTGAATGAACTGGAACTGTTCATCCTAATGAAAACCATGAAAGGAGCAAGATTTAATACCTAAAATTATGGTATAAAGAAAAAAAGAATACAAAAATGATAATGGTCTTAAAATTGAATGAGGGAAAATTAGATTATATGCAGCTAAAAATACCCTATTAAACTTTATAATAAAGGTAACAGAGCAATGAATACATTGTCTGAGATGCTGTTAAGTCTGTGTTATCAGTAGTTTTAAATTAAACTAGACAATCATCTATCCAGAATATTGTGGGTACGATTAATCCATCCTTGGAGCAGGAACTTTAAGCTGAAGATTCTAAGACCAACGGTGAGATTTTTGGTTTTACCTAGGTAATAATTATAATTATTGCTGCATTCTGAGACACACAGGACCAGGAAAAAAGAGTAAGTCCATTTTTTCCTAGAGTTATTGTGACTAAATATATATATATATATATAAAATAGAATTTGAATTCTGTAGTCTGGACAGACAGACACAGGATCATGGGTCAAATACTGAAAATCATAGAACCATAGAGCGGTTTGGGTGGAACGGAACCTTAAAGATCATGTAGTTCCAACGCCCCTGCCATGGGCAGGACTACCTTTCCAGGTTGCTCAAAGCCCCATTCATCCTGGTCTTGAACACCTCCAGGGATGGGGCAGCCACAGCTTCTCTGGACAACCTGTTTCACTGTTACACCACTCTCACAGTAAAGAATTTTTTCCTAATACCCGATCTAAACCTACTCTCTTACAGTTTGAATCCATTCCACCTTGTTCTGTCACTATATTGTAAGTAGTCCCTCTCCGTGTTTCTTATAGGCTCCTTTTACATACTGGAAGGCCAAAGTTAAGCCACCCCTAAGCCATCTCTTTTTCAGGCTCCTATTCTAGTAGGAAAAAAAAAGTATGAATGTTGCATTATTATCAATATTGTAGGAGAAAAGAATTCACATCTTTCTCTTGGGAGTAGACATTTAATCCACAACTCAGGACATTGTTGACTCTGAGTCACTTCCGAAAGCAAGAGATAAAATTAATTAGCAGGCATGATTTATTCCATTTAACATTGTATTTTCACGGAGTTGTTAAACTAGAGTTCTGTTCATAGTGTTCAGTGTTAGCTGTGGGGTTTTTTTTAAGGTTCAGAATGTCCCCCAACAAATAAGAAATTGAAGCTAGAATCTGTGCTGCTTAGTACCATGTACATGCACATAGAAACATGTTTGTACTATAATTACGATCTTTTCTGTATTTAAAACATACTTGTTTCAGAAGTTCTCTCTTTTTACATATGATGACATTGCCTTTCCACTACTACTCAGAAGAGCACTAATTGTTTGTCAGCTAAAGCATCATGGTAATTTGTGCTTCATAAAGAATTCATTGAAATAACCTATCATAGAAATGGAAGTATCAAGGGTAAATATGAAATGGTCTAAATCCATTTATAAATTACAGAAATGTCTTTCTTTGAGGACTTTGTGAGTACTGGGAATTATGCTTTGGGTATGTAAGTTGTTTTGGTGGTTTTTTTTTTTTTTTTTTACTTTAGTCATAGTCATTCCCTGATTGTTTTGAAAACATTTGAGAAAACAAAACTGTCAAGTTCAAATAGTTCCATACTCATTTTTCTGGCACTGAGTTTATAAAGTTTGTGGTATTTGAATATAATAATTTGATACTTGTGCCACCATATTAAGAGTTTTCCTGGAAATTTACATTTTTGTGGATGATTTGGCTTGTGTTGCTTATAAATGTAAAGGAGTAGTTTATCACCATTAAGAATGCTTGGATTTTGTATCATTAACATATTCTTCTTATTTTGAAGAAAATATATTTAAAAGTGATGGATGCTACAGGTTAGGAATTCAGTTTACTATAAATTTTTTTTATAATCAGCACTATTTTGTCCCAAAAGGAAAACTCTCATACAGAACATATTTATTGGAATGGAAATATAAAGCTTTGATGTAAGTTTCTTTAGAAAGTGAAAAAGAAGCTAAACCAGACACGGTGGTTTGTACAGACTGTGTGTTTCCAAATCCTTTTGACGTGCTGTCCAGAGGAATCAACCAGACTACCAAGGGGTTTGAAAGGAGACTTCCTAAGTGATTTTAAAAAGTAATACAGTTTCTTAATTCATCAACTGTTATTAAATTAGTGTGCTCCCTTAACTGTCAGCTCAGGTTTCATCCAAACACAATTCTACTGTTATGTCTAACCACAGGGCATGTATTCACAAAACCATTTAAAATGCATCCTTTTTTTTACAGATGTTCTCTGTGTATTGTTCCACATGACAATTTCTTTGTAATGATTGCAGAACAGCAATAAAGTTAAGAAGATAACGTTTAATATCATGTC
Source organism: Atrichornis clamosus (assembly GCA_013400975.1). Lineage (NCBI taxonomy): Eukaryota > Metazoa > Chordata > Aves > Passeriformes > Menuridae > Atrichornis > Atrichornis clamosus. The sequence continues at coordinate 52,478 of WBMZ01008078.1, read as the reverse complement.
ACATCTTCAGCATAGAAATTGTCTAGTGTATCAAAGAGATGTATGTCTTTCTCCTTCAAATCAAGTGCGGTTTTAAAAACTTCCCCTCAATGAAAATGAGTGAACAGCACATTTAAAGAAATTGTTGTGTGTGTGTAGAATATGCACAAGTATTTCTGTGTACATCCATACATTTCTATGCACTGTTCTGTCCCTGATTGCGCACTTTTTTTTTAAGTATCTATAACACAGTTCCCACCTCTGTTCTTCAGGTAACATCTGCAAACCCATTCCCCATTATGCTTCGAAAAATTTTAAGCCTGTCATTTTCATTTGTGATGAATAAGCAAACAATTTTTTTGTGGTTTTAAACATTTTGAAAGTTGATTAACATACAGGCCAGTGAACAAATGAGGCTCTTCCTCTCCCTGTTTGTTTTTTCACTCTCAGTAGGCCACTTCACCTGCTCACTGTCAAGATCAGATTGACCTTCAGTAGTGCTCACACAGTCATTCACAAACCTACACTCACTCCAGCTCCTGACACCACAAGCATCAACCTTTATAGATTACCTTAAAAAGATCTAGACATTCAGTAAAATCCAAAACAGGCATTCAGAGAATAGAGAAGCTCAGGTGTGTGACCAAGTGTTGAACCTGAACATACATAAGTCTATGGGACCTGACGAGATGCATCCCAAAGTCCTGAGGGAATTGGCTGATGGAGTTGCTGTCATACTTTAAAAGTCATGGCAGGCAGGTGAAGTTCCTGGTGAGTGGGAAAAGGGAAACAATGCACCCATGTTTAAAAGGGACAAAAAAGCAACTCTGGGAAGATAATGGAACGGATCGTCCTAGAAACCATGCTAAGGTACATGAAGGACAGGGAGGTGATTTGAGACAGATAGCACGGCTTCAATAAGGGCAAGTCCTGCCTGACCAACATAGTGACTGTCTGTGGTGGAGTAACTACATCAATAGACAAGGTAAGAGCTATAGATGTCATCTATCTGGACTTCTGTCAGACCTTTGACATGATCCCCCACAGTATCTTTCTCTTTATATTGAAGAGAGAAAGATTTTATGAGTGGACGGTTTGGTGAATGAAGAATTGGTTGGATGGTCACATGCAGAAGGTAGTGGACAGTGACTCAATGTCCAGATGGAGATCAGTGACAAGTGGTGCTCCTCAGGGGTCCATATTTGTATCAGTATTGTTTAATGTCTTCATCAGTGACAGAAACAGTGGGATCAAGTGCACCCTCAGCCAAAATGCAGATGGCATCAAGTTGAGTGGTTCAGATGATAAACCTGAAGGAAAAGGTGCCATTCAGGAGGGGACAAGTAGGTTCAGGTGAGCCACATGAGGTTCAACAAGGCCAAAAGCAAGGTGCTGCATCTGGGTCTGAAACATATTCAGTGTCAATACAAGCTTGGGGTTGAAGGGGCTGGGAGCAGCCCTGCCGAGAAGGACTGAGGATGCTGGTGAATTGAAAATTGGAGCCGGCAATGTGATCTTGAAGCCCAGAAATCCAAGGGAACTGTGCCCAGCAGGTTGATGGAGGTGACTGTCGTCCTCTGCTCTTGTGAGACAGCACCCAGTAGTCCTGTGCCCAGCTCTGGGTTCCTCAGCACAGGCAAGATGTGGACCTGTTGAAGCGGGCTCAGAGGAGAGCAACAGAAATGATCAGAGGGCTGGAGCACCTCTCCTATGAGGAAAGTCTTAGACAGGTGGGGTTGATCAGTCTGGAGAAAAGACTCCAGGAAGACCTCATTGTGGCCTTTCAGTACATAAAGGGAGCTTGTAAGAAACATGGGAACAAACCTCTTAGCAGGACCTGTTGCAATCGGACAAGGGGTAACAGTTTTTAATTAAAAAAGAGTAGATTTAGACTAGATATAAGGAAATTAAACTTTTACAATGAGGTTAGTGTAACACTGAAAGAGTGTCCCATCCCAGGAAACATTGAAAGTCAGGTTGGATGGGCCTCTGAGCAACATAATCTAGTTGAAAATGTCCTTGCTTATTACAGGAAGGTTGGACTACATGTTCTTTGAGGTCCTTTCCACTTCAAACAATACTATGATTCTGTGATCTTGAGAATTTTACTAATTTCCTGACATAGGTTTTACAGCTAATAGTAAAAGTCTACTTGTAGATGATTCCTGAGGTAGGTAAACTGAGGAATTCCAGCATATTTGTTTATTTGCCTTCCTATAAATATTGTTGATGGTTTACAGGGATTATATATTTCAATGAAAGAGGTCTCTGACTTATTTATCAGAAGAAAACTTCTTGTAACTTAGGTTATGCAGTACTATATTTCCTTTATCGTCATGTTATGAGCCATGGGGAGAAACACAGTGTTGAAATTAACTTTTTGTCTCCTAGTAGAAATACAGAGATTAAATTCCAGTGCCTTTTACAAAGGAAAAGTATTCATGCTTGTAATCTTTTGGTGAGCATACATAAAATTAAGAAAGAAAGAACACAATGTTTTGGTTGTGAACATGAAGCCTATATTGCCATGACTTGAAAAAAATGAAAAACAAAATTCTAATTCAAGATGAGAAGAACTTCAAAGCTGTGTTTTTAATATCTGAAACAAAATTCAGCACTTCTAGGTTAAAGTTGTGTTATATGTTGCATATTGCTGAAACTGCAAATTCAAAGTTGAAATAAAAAGAAAAAAAATATCAGTACTGTGGTTCAAACTTTCTTATTTATGTTTTCAGTCTTATTTTTTTCTCACCCTCATATATTTATAAAATCTTGGACTTTCTTATGCATTTTCACAAGCTGTATATCATTTGTAACAGTATCATGACATTGAAAACCCAAGTCCAAATCCTGGATATTTACTTGAAATTTATTGGTAGAAGAGCAAAGACATATCTGACCTCAGGACACACTTACTTTTGGGATTGAGATCCAGGTTCCTTTAATTCATGATCCTATAAATCTGCTATTTCTCTCTGTTGTTTAAGCTACATAAATTGCCATGTCATGGGTCATTCATTAGTGGGTTGATATATCAGAATTATTTGTTGATAATTGGATCTATAAATTCTCCTTCGAGGTCCAGAGATCCATATTTATCTATAAAGCCATTGCAATTCACAGTGGCTCAGATTTAAATCTCATTATTATTCTTAGGAGAAAGGCAGGACTTCATTCCTCATTTTACAATCAACAAAAGAAAGACATGTAAAAAGGGATTCATCCCAGGCTCTTTTTTTTTTGCGACCCAGAGAAAGACACACTCTCTCTTCACAATGTAGATATTTAAAGTAAATCAGAAGAATCTGCTCTAAAAAAAAGTTTTTCTCTAGTGATTAAAATGGGTGACCAGTTGATGTGGACACCTTTATCACAGCTCCCTAAAGCTGTATATGACGGAATCCTCACAGAGAGCTGTCAGGACTTTTCTAAGTTCACAGGAAATGTCTTGCAAAGGCAATTCAGTGCAGGTCCCTTGGGTCTCATTTGTAGAAATTCTTTTCTGACTAAAAGAATTGTACTGATGGTCTATAAATATAACATTTAAGAGGTTTGGAGGGGAATTACTGAAGGTGTATTGCTGGGAGGTAAAAAGCCTTTCTATGATTTTTATGGTCACTTCAATTTAATTGTTTCCCTCGAGTAATTACTTTCATACCTCTGATTAGTCATTAAGTCACTGTTTTCCTGATTGATTGATTAAATTATTTCCATACTAATTAGCTATAATTTTTACCAATGGCTTAAACAATTTCCATTTACTAGGTTTTTAAGCCATACTTGTAAAACACTGAATGTGAATGTCTCTATTAAGCCTGCATTTGCCTCTCAGCCTTTCAGTGCAAATAGAGGAAAATAAGTTTTTTATTAAAATACAAGTGTTACTTTAGATTCATTCTGTAGTGATTTTTGATCAAGTGTAATTATTTTTGAGTCTGGACACAGAGCAGAACTTTAAAAAAATATTTAACACCCAATTTGCATGACTGCCTAATGATCTAAAAAACAGGGAATCAGGACTGTGATTTTATGAGATGCCTCTTCAAATTCAAAACATTTTGAAAGACTGACATTTCATGATATTGGGTATTTGTTTTTCTTTATAGTACTTGATGTACTGAACAAAAACTTTAAATATTGAGTATAATATATTAGAACTTTTGAAAAGTAAATTCAGGCAAAATACATCTTGAGAATACACTATACCATATATTGCTTCAGAATTATAATCTGAGTGAAACAGTTAAAGATGGCTTGATGTATAAAGCTCAACTATAATAAATTTGTCTTAAGTCATGGCACTGTTAAGGGTAATGACACCCAATACTTTATGTTAACACTTTAAGTGTCTTAATATTTTCATCCCAAGCTGACTAAAACATTCAAGAGAAGGAATATATATATTCTTATATACATATATATATATGTATGTGTAAAAATATACATATCCCCAAACCCTTATAGATATATAATTTAGCTTTCTCCAAATTTATCTTCTGTCTCTTCATATGCTGCGTCACTACATTTCATGTAGCTACGTAACAGGTAACATTTTATTCTAGTTTAAGCATCATAAAAACTGGAAAATAGAAAACAGACCTTTCTACTGGAAAAAAAAGAAAAAGACAAGAAAAAACCTTTGACACAAAAACAGGATAAATAATAGCATTGCTACTAAAAAGCCCTGGAATGTAGGACCATATATTGCAATGAATTCTCCATAGCAGGAGCACATAAATAGCAAATTATTAGCATATATATATTTATTAGAAATAGTGTACTTTTTTCTCCTTTTCATATATTGTTATCCAAACTACCATTGCAGTGAACATGTAATCTATTACATTTGCCTAATAGGCAAATCATGCACTTCTAATTATAAATTTGTAACTGTGTTGACTAATTCAGGCAAGATCAAGATACGAAACCACACACAGAAATAAGGTGAGGCCACATGGAGAGGAAAAGTGTATAAAGGATATGTTTCACTCTTTTTGTGTAGGAATAAATTTCTTATTTTTCAGAACAGTTCCCTGGAAAAGACAGGTGGGGAAAAGTGGGCCAGCCAAAGCTGAAAGGAAAAACAACTACACCAAATGACATATGTACATGCTCTTAAAGCTGGGGCTGATCCATGGGCAAACCATCACATAGTAATTGTTACCTTAATCTTTATACATTTCTATTAAATTATCTAAAAATGTCCTCCAAGTGGAAACACGGAGTAGAAACTAGGACTTGTGAGGCAATAACAGCAAAGTTACTAATGCTCTGGTGGCTGAAGGTGGGCTGCAGGGCACAGTACAGGGATATTCACACCGCACGTCAGAGCATTGTCTATGCTTCAGTAGGCAGGCCATGTATAACTTTGAAAAGAAATTTGAGATGTTTTATAATATTATGCAATGTTATTTCAACTATATGCATTCAGCCTTAAAACCTTTCATTGTTTTTGCTTCTCTCATATCTATCAAAATTTCAAGCTCCTTCCTCCAGATTTTACCAGATACAAGACTTATAGAAACAAAGTATTTTTTTTATACAAAAGAATAAATCATATTAAGGTATATTTATTTTATCTTTTTATCCAGATCAGATGACTTGAAAGTCAGAATAAGGGACAATACACATAAACAATAATAAGTGTATAAAATAAATATAAAAATCTCAATATAAAAGCACTAGATATACCTATTACAGACAACATAAAAATTTGACCAAAAAACCTTCACTATTTAATATTTTTTTATTTTGTGCAAGTGTGTCAGTTTACAAAGGAAATATTTATTTTTTTATCTGGAGGAATTTCCAAATACACCCAATTCTGTCTATACTGCAACAGAGTGACAATGGAGACGACTTAAAACTTTGAGAGAAAACGTGATATTCCATTCTATAGACACTCATACTAGATATATACAAAAGGTCACACATGTGGAGTAGTATTTATGCTAAATTCACTTCGGGTGGATGCTATTAACAAAGGAAATACTGCAATTATTCTCTACAATAACATATATATTCAATCTTCAATAATCACATGTATGTTGTGTTCTTCAATTTTCTGTAATATAAAGATTGTAGAAATATGGAAAACTTGCCACAGCTTTATGGCCACAGAGTATTCTATAAAATCATTTTAGAAGGGTGTACCTCCTTCATCTATGTTGTTTCCCTTCTACTAGTTCCCCATGACTTAATAATATTTTTTCAATTTTTTTTCATAATCAATGAAGATTGATGCAGCTTTAGACTAGAGAGACACCAATTTAAGTGTCTAAATGCAGTTGCCCAACCATCCCTCAAGGTCAGTGAAGATCTAGGTAAGAAAGCCCCTGGAGCCCAGAGACTAGTCTGTTGATCAAATGTAGGTGCTTACCTTAACGTGATACGTCCCTCGAGCCTCTCTTGCCTGAATTGTCTGATTATCCCCTGACCGTAAAGCAGCCTTTGACAGCTCTCAAGGCCGCACATCTTCACTGTTAGGTTACCAGTTGCAGACTTCCCCTTTCCCTGGTACAAAGAATTTCAACTTTTCTTCTGCCCATAGAACAAGCTCAGCAGCAAGTGTGGAGAAGCTCACTATGTTATGGATTTTTCACGGCAAAGTTCACAAAATTTGCACCATTCTTCAAGAAAGATGAGGAATAATTGCAGAAAGCCTAGAGGTCTGAAGGAAAGATGCAATGACTAGGGCTTGTTTAGATTGAAGACCAGTATGTCCTCCAGGCTGTTGTGGAGAAAGCAGGAAAGAATTGAACTGAAGCAAGAATGACCACTTCACCTTTAAACTATTGCTCTGACCAGTGACTTGAATGGCTTGAGTTTGAGTTTTGTATTAGGTGTATTTTGAATCAGCTGACTTTTCTTTTTTTCTGATGGGTTGAGTTTTAGTCTCTGCATTGATTATATTTACCTGTTTAATAGCAATATGTTCTTCAAACAGCATTATATTTTCATTAATATTTAAAAACTAACTAAAATGAGTATAAATGACAAACTAGATCTGCTGTTTTCTCTCTGTATGTATGCTTCATCCTTTCTGTATTCATAACCTCTGTAACAGGATATTCTAGTCAATATAGTTCCCAAAGCAGTCAGAACAAATAACTTTCCACAGAATATGGGAATATATGCTAGGATCTCACCTGCTTGTCCTGACGTATATATGGTTCATCACATACTTTACATGTTGCAGTTTTTCTGCCTGTACAGACACAATCTGTCTCCTGAATTATATAATTTAGAAACAGTTGTTCAATTTTTTCAGAGGCATTAGTATTTCTAAATAGGTTTTGTCATCTTATTTACATCGTTTTACATAAGCATTTGCTGTCAAATGCATGCTTAAGATTTTCTGAACCATTCTAGCCTACAGAACAACTGTCAGCATCAGCAAAGTTATCTGTGCTAAGACATAAATGCCCATATTAAAAGTTTCTTTTTCTATGGAATATGCAAAAAACTAAAAATTAACCATATCTCCTATCTTATTAACTGATGAAATGTGATGCATTTTTCTCCCCAGCATCCACTGATTTGCTTTTTCTTGTTTAGAAGCAAAAACTGTATTTTAGTTATGGAAAGGATTTATTCATTACAGTTTTTCATATGCAGGCATAATAATGACATTTACAATAGTTTTGCTATAGACATTAGGAATTACTGTAGACTTTGCAGCCCAATACAGTCACTTTACAAGTCTAACTTTTACATAAATATATATAACATAACATTGAATTAGCATGTATTCCATGACATGTATATAAATTAATATTTTAAATGTTATAAGCTTTGTAAGTAGCTATATTTAAAGTTCTGGAATACTTAGCAAAGTTACTAGTAAAAACTTCCTTTTTAATCAGTGTTAATGTTAAAATTGAAAACAGAATAGAGCAAAAGGGAGCTAAATGTAAAAGTATACCTTCTTTCTCATTTTCTTCATACTGACTGCAATTATATAACACATATTTCAAAAAGAGTCAAGTTTAAATTAAAGGTCTGAATCAGTACAATAACATGAATTTGCATTCACATTACTGAAGAAAGGTAATATGGATTATGGCTGGTAATTATGTTAATTATGTGCATTTAATTGCCACTGCAATACTGTATCTTTTTGTTGTATGTACCATGTAACAAAACTTCTTGAAGGTGTCTCATTCTAATAATTTCCAGGTTTTCCTGTTGTACCTTTCACTGGTGAACTTGAACAAAATGCATAACACATTATATCAAATATCTTTTTAGTAGTAGGCATGACTAGACCATTTTTATTTTATAGCTACATGATGTGATTTGCCTAAGGGGCCTCAAAAAGCCAGAGGCCATTCTGCTTTATCACTGGATGATTGAATAAAATAGAAAAAAACACTAATTATGGGTTGAAGTTGTGTATTTGAAATTGAATTAATGTATTCAGAAAATTTCTTCTCTGGGTTGTTTTAAAAGATAAAGGCGCCAGACCATGACAAGGTTGAGTATTTTCTTTACATGCTAACATACTTTAGAGGTAAGGCTTAACCATTTTGTGTGCATGTATGCATAATTTGAAATGGAATAACTGTTTATAAGTTAGTTTTTTAGCCTACACAAATTTTGCTGGATATTTTTCAAACTCAGTGAAGAGTGATAAGCCCTCTAGCACATTCTTTTACAGTGAAATGAGTTACACCTACACATTATGCCTGTCTTTTGGAGGTTTGTACCTAGGAAAATGAACTTTACCTTTTTTGATGCACCACTCAGCTGTATGCAACTCTTGAGCATACACTGTGACAGTTATGTGTGTTTGTACAGTACATGTAAACCATTAGATTTAAAAAGAAGTATTAGTGCCTCTGTGCTCAGAGATATCCATGCAAGGGGATTGAGAACCCTGTGCCAGAAACCAAAGGCACCTACACAGTACACAAGAAGAGGAAGAGTCCTGAAAGTGGGATCCAGTTACCAGCACATTAATGTAGGAAAGTGTTGAGAGGCCCAGTGTCTTACATCTGATGTCACACTGGAGATTGCTAGTGAAAAGAGATATGTGAAGCCACTCTTCAAAACCCACTGCTACAATTTGAAAAGAACTTGTTAGCTCTGGTCTCATCTGTGTCACAGAAAATGAGTGCTGAATATGTCTTAGTTGCTTTACACAGACATTTTCTATCTTTGTAGAAATGTCATAGCTCCAAATTTAGAAAGTATTTATAATGCTAACACACTTTATTGTCTTTCTGTTTAAGATGGGCTATTAAGAAATAAATAATTTAAAATTATTTGATTAAGAAGGTAAAATTCAAAATCTAGTGGGTGTTTTTGGAAAGGGGACTGAAGGAGAGGTTTTTTTCCTTTGCTCACAGTCTTGTTGGCAATTGTTTATGTTACAATTCTTTAGAAAATAGAACCAATATAATGAATTAGTGGAAGGGGAATGGTAAATCCAGACTTTTTCTCTCTGCTTAAATGTCACAACTCTAAGCTAAAAAGACATTGTATTTCCTTTTCTTGTTCCAGTAAATCTTGACATATTCTGATAACACAACAGGATCTTTAAAGAGAAGGCTGAGAGAATTAGGTTTGTCCACCCTGGAAAAGAGAAGGCTTAGGGATGACCTAATTCCAGCCTTACTGTACCTGAAAGGAGCCTATAAGAAAGATGGAGAGGGACTTTTTGCAAGATCATATAGTAATTGGACAAAGGGGAATGGATTCAAACTGAAAGTATGTTTAGATTAGATATTAGGAAAAAAGTCTTTACTGTGAGGGTAGTGAGACAGTGGAACAGGCTGCCCAGAGAAATGGTGGATGCTCCATCCCTGAAGGTGTTCAAGGCAATGCTGGATGGAGTTCTGAGCAACCTGGTCTTATGAAAGGTGTCCCTGCCCACAGCGGGGGGTTTGAAACTGGATAGTCTTTAAAGTCCCTTCCAATACAAACCTTTCTATGGTTCTATGAAAGTGTTGCTATCCTTTCTTTTACCTAACTGACAGTCTCCAGTTTAGTGCTTAAGTGACTGTCATGAGAATGAGAAATGTGTATTTGCAATCCTTCATGCATGTAGGGAAACTGAAGCACAGATTTTTGTTGTACAAAAAAATACTCCCACCTGTCAGGTTTGTTTACTCTTTCATCAGAAAAGTTGTAGAAGTATACAGGCGGCCCAACTACATTTTGTGTGTTATTTCTTAAATTGTGTTTTTCAGTAACAATTGGGCAGATACTATAACCAGGATTTCTAACTTGGAAACATTTAGTAATGCTAACTGTAAGGCATGCTTTAATACAAACTTTCACTTCAGAGACAGATGAGTAGGCATTAAAATTTTAGATTTAGATACCTTCTTCCTGTTTAAGTTCTTTTTAATTTTCTCTACTTTCTGGTATTACAAAATACACATCTAAAACACAGAAATTTCCCCAAACCAGTAGTAAAGTTCTCTTCAAAGCTTTATTGGCCTTTGGTTGAACCTGATATGTGTTCTTAACAAGACTCCTAAACACCGAGTTCTGTATGATTTTTTTTGACAATTTAGTAGTGCATTTAGTGACTATAGCACAAAAAAAAAATGTTTGCTGTCATATTGCTGTTATATTCATACCTTTGCTACTGAGAAACTCTCTAATAATGGTACAAATTGCTAACGCTTGTCAATGTTAGGGAAGTCCACATTAATAAAAAAGAAAAAAGATTTCAGATAAACCTGCAAAATGTACAAATACTGTTTTGACATAAGTACACTAAAATAACATCCAGCACAGTCTTTCTTCTGCACATACTTTAAATGAACACATCTTTTCCTGATCCATAAGAAAGAGGGGAGATTAAAATGCACTTCTTTCTAACCACTGCTCAGCTATTGCCTTGAGCTGCTTTAACTTCTTCGCATGAGAGACTGGTGGAGCTGTGCAGTTCTGCCCCTGGGCTTCCTGGGTCTCAGAAGACATTTCTGCACCAGCCTGGGCTCCTCACATTTTGACCTCCTGCAGCCATCTCCTACACTGCAGAACCAGATGGGTTTCCTGCAAGCAAGGAATTGCTTGCCTGAGGAAAATGAAGGTGGAAAAACCATGGGCGTTTGATCCTCATCCAAAGCCTGCTGAACCTATGTCTATGTTTTTGGCTTTGGCTGAGCTATTAAGATTTGATCTTGATCCACCCAGTGTCAGTGATAGCTGTGCCTGTTTCAAATGACACTTATTCCTGTGTACAGATAACACTGCATGTGCAGAAACTTACTTCCGGTAGTCACAACAGAGCCAAAAACTAAAGATAAAAAGGTAAATGATGCAAAAAATAAATGACACTATTTTTGTCAACATGCACATAAAAATTTCTTGTTCTGTATAAAAGTAGATTGCTTAGTAGCAATAGTAAAATTATTGACTGCAAGAAGTGAAAACAAACAATATTTTAATGTGGAAATGCAATAGAAATTTTGAAGCATTTAGCAAAAATAGTGTTTCGTACATAACTATGAAAATTGTTCCTGCTTATAGTTAGGTGTAAATCCTTCCTGCTTCCTTCCATACCAACATCTCCTTGAATAGTTTGTGATACAATCTACAAAATAAATCAGATTGTGAACACATTAAAATTAACCAGATCTGTTCCTTACCCTAGAAATATTTAATTAATGTTGACAGTCTTGCCCTGAGTGGTTAAGTGAAAAATGAAGGCAAACTGCGATCTGATCTTGGAGCATATCTGCCTTGTGTTTTCAAGATGAGTTCATTTAGCTCAAAAACTTCCTATTTGTTACATTGGATTTAAAAGTTGAAATGTGTTTTTAAAAAAGCTTTAATAAGAAGTCGTTAATACGGATGATTAAATTAAATTCTTATAAACATGTCAGATACCCAAGCCTTTAAAACCTATTTTAAAAATCTTGAAAACTGTATTGATTACCACATACATCATCTTTTATAGATACTTTATCTAGCTTGTTTTACTATAGCCAATTTCATACTTTTTTTTAAGGGAAACTGCATTGGTATGATGGAAAAGTGGTGATCATTATTGTGTACCCACAGAGACATTGAAAATTCTCATAAAATGATGTAGGCTTAACATAACTACCTGGAGACAGGAAAAAAAAAATACATTTTTGGCCAAGGCCATGATACCATTATTGCGTAATGAAAAAGAATTAATTATATCTTTGGTACATTTATTGCACTTCCCAATTTCAGGAGGAGGCAAGAGTATCGAGGAGGAACTGTTATGGACTGACTGCAACCCCCATTCCCCATGCCCCTGCACCACTCAAGCTTCTGTCCTTATCTTGATCCATGAACTTTTTCATCTTATTTTCTCTGCCTGTCCTGTTGAAAAGTGGGAGTGAGAGAATAGCTGAGTGGATGTGAGGGGATGGGTGGAGTTCTGGCATCCCTCCAAGGCCAGCCCAACCCACAGACCAGAGCTTAAAACTAAAAAAAACTCAAATACATAAATATGTGTTACACAAGGGCTAGATTCAAGCTTGTACTTGCATTCTGCATATAGGACAGCTGAGTGAAGAATTTTGTTTTCCATGGATATCCATAAAACACCTTCAATTTCAAAACAGATAAAAATAAAATCACACAGCGGTCTTATAGGATATATACCAGATTCAAAACTGTCTTTCTGGGGTGTTTGAGCATGTTTAAAACACAGGAACTACTGGCTTTACCAGATTCAGAAGCTGAATTCAATTTTATCCCATTCCATGATGATTCATCACTCCATATTGCACTACTACAGAAAAAACAAAACAAAACAAAATAGCAAATAAACAAGTGTACCAATACCATAAAATATAAAAAATAGATCACTATTATTTTAACCGCTACAATTTTGAAAGAATATTAACTTTCTGAGTCCCTGTTTTCCTTCTAAGAGAAAATAAAAAATCTTTCACTCATTATCTAGTTGTACATTTAAAATGCTAGAAAGCAGAACAGCCAGGCAGAGCAGTATTTTCTCTAATTTGGTAACAAGTAGGTTACACGGAACTGATACAAAACTCTTGGACCAAGACTGCAGATAGTAATTCATTTTCTGTTAGATAATAAAGCCTTTGGGTTTGGAGGTAGGTATAAAAATGCCTGATGTGGCAATTTCCTGTTCTTTCATATGTTTTGCCACATAGTAGAATACATACTCTGTTTTCAGTGCCCAAAAACCTTTCAAAGTGTTCAAGGAGCTTTACAGACCTAAAGTAACCCATGAAGCCAGGCTGATGAACTAAGCAGAATAAATTTTCTAGAAACAAGTGTTGAGACGAACTGCAGGCCTTACACTTCATTTCTTGAAGAAAAGCACTTTATTCTGGGCTGGAAAAAAGCTTGTCTCTGCATTTGGGATCATGATCCATCTCCTGATATTAAGGACCTTTAGCATACACACAGACATTTCTCAGAGGTTTGATCTCCTTGTCCTTTCTAGCTTAATGTTTGAAGTGCATATTTTGATGCCATAAAACTTTCATTGAAATCCATTTTTGCCTGAGGGTATTTAGCATGTATAAACTATGAAGTTATAAGTAGGATATTTTCTGTCTTTGCTGTTCCTATTGTGTAGTTCAGATAAAACTTTCATTATTATAGATAATAATTTGAGTGCAAAATATTGAGTGACTGTCTCTCATCTCATAAGTCTAGAACACGCTTCTTTTTCTGTTTATATTCTGGTATTCTCACCTTAAAGCATGCATCCAGTTTATTTCATCCAAGAATATGTAGAAGAAAGAGTGGCTTGTTAACACAATTAAGTTAAACAATAAATAATCTAAACTGATTTTGGCACATAATTTTGAGCACTAAATTTTGAAACTGTTAGATGTTTTTGAGTTCAACCTGTGATTTATGTCAAGTCCAGTGTATCTGGTAATGACTACCTGAGGGCGGTGAAATTAGGAACACCCATAAGTTATTTTTATAATGCTTTTGAATTTGCAGAATGAAGGCCCTGCAGTACATAAAGACAACTGGCAACATGCCTATGTACTGGAGTGATAAGGATAAATGTGCTAATAATAGCCATCATTAAATACCAATTCACCAAGATACCTTGTAATGCAAGCAGCTTTCAATTTGCTTATATATCATGCTGATTTGATGTTGTTATTACAAAAAAAAGGAAATCTTATTTTAAAAACATTCTGGTTTATGAGATACTTATCTAGATATATTGCTGAAAGAAACATGTCTCATGCAGAAGAGGATTCTTAATTATAGAAGACTTGTATTTAAAAGTGCAACAAAATACTTATCAGATATAGTCTAGAACAATATCAGATTATCAAAAAAACTCCTTTTGGTTAAGTTTTTTTTAATTGTTTTTTCTTTTGTTTGTTTTATTTGCTTGTTTGTTTTTTTACTTTAGTGCCGTGGGTTTGCAAGGCCTGGTTTTTGGTAGCAGGGGCTACAGAGGTGGCTGCTGTGAGAGGCTGCTAGAAGCCCCACCACCATGTCCGGCAGGGCCGATGTCTGTCCGGTGGCAAAGATGGACAGGCCACAGCCCAATTAAAAGTGGTAACGCCTCTGTGATAACAGATTTAAGAAGGAATTCAAAACACTCCTGGTTGCACAGTTCTAATTCCAGCCAGGGCGGAGAGGGGTGAGTGGGAAATATGTGCGCTCAAAGACCAACATGGAGCAGAACCAAGGTCAATTCGGAAGAAGATACAGCAGGGCCGGAGCTGAGATTCCTCTGCAGCTGGTGGTGAGACCATGGTGAAGCGAGATGTCCCCCCCTTGTAGCCCATGGAGGATCACGGGTGTGTAGAGACCCACCTGCAGACGCTGGAGCAGGGGGATACTTAAAGGACTGAAACCTGTGGAATTACAGGCATGCAGAGACCTCCTTTGCAAACGTTGGAGCAGGGGGATGCTTAAAGGGACTGCAGCCTGTGGAGGAGTGACCCACACCGCAGCAGTCTGAGGGCCGCTCTTGCCCATGGGTGTAGACTGATATTGCAGCAGTTAGCAGAAGACTGCTTGTGAGATGGACCTTTCTGAGGGGAGTAGGTCCTGAAGAACCGCCTTGCCTTCCAGAGGGGACCCTGCCGTCCAGCAGGGGAAGACTCCAATCCTTGAATTATGAAGACCTGACCTAACCTTAAAAAACCCCCTATTTCTGTGTCTCCCTGTCTTGTTTGGGTAGGAGGGAAGCAGGGAGGGGGAAGTGAGGGTGGGGAAGAATGTGTTTTTCTGCAGTTCATATTGCTTCTCAATTTTTTTCCCTTCTGTTAGTCTTAGTATAATAAATGTAGTTTTATATCTTCAAGTAGTTTGCCTGTTTGCCTGTGGTTGCTCTCGAATTCTTAATCACAAACCTCATGGATGCTTTGAATTTTTTTTTCTCTCCTCTGTCCACCTGCGAAAGTGGGGTGTCAGCAAGCCTGGGTAGTTCCTGGCCTCTGGCCAGGCTCAAATCAAAACTTTTAGTATTACAATTCTTTTTCTACCAGAAAATATCACTTTTTATTGACTGACTACTTTTTCTAATTAAGCTCACAAAGTAAAAACTTGAATGAAAAATGACAGTGTATCTGAAGCAAATGCATTCATGTAGTAAGGTCTGGAAATAACATTTCATGTACAGTGTAAGACTCTAAACTCTGAGGATATGATGCCATTTGACTTTCTAAGCAAGGCAGGATTAACCTATTCAATATCTAGTAGGGTGACCTAAGAGAAGTGCTTAGGGTAGGTGCCATTTACCTTAATTTTAGAAAACTGAAAATTGAATGTCTTCTAAGACAATTCCCAGAGGCTTCTTCACAGACAATGAAAAGAGAAAGGCATATTTGGATGGTAAATATTCTACTCATGAAAAAATGGTGTCTAATATTACCAGAATGGCTGCACTCTGTCTTCTTAACTGAATGTAATGAAAGCCAGAGATTACTTGTCTAGATTTTAGTGCCAGACTTTGACGTGCCAAATACAGTCAAAGAAATGCAATAATGTAATACTTTTTTTCCTGTTAAAATAATTTTTCATATATGCATACAAAGACAAGATTTTATTTGCATGGCAAAATCAGTCAGTAAGTGCTCCAAGACATGATATTTCTTCAAATGCTACTTTTTTTTGGTAAAAATAATGAAAATTAATTAATAAATAAATTTAAATATCAATAAAAATATTTAGGTTTAAGAAGGCCTCCTACACATCTGTTTTCAACTTTTACTATGAAGCAGTAACGATTTTGTCATCCAAACTCTCTTTTCCTCTCATATACCGTGATAGCCTAGGTCCATGAAATATTTCACTGATTCCAAAGGAGATTCATGTCTGTCATGTCAAAATGGTATCTATTGAGAGAAGTATCTGTCTAGAGAATCTATCCAAAGAAGAATTAAGGACCACAAGCCAATATGGCCTAATGAGAGAAGCTAATGACTAATTTTCAGCTCCTATTTTAATTAAAAAGAAAAGAATTTCTATATAAACATAATTTTTCCTCAATATTTTTTTTTCATTTAAAGGAAACAGAAATTATTCCCAAATTTCTGTTTGACAAATAGTTCTTTCTACATTCTTCTGTCATATCTGTTAGAAATGAAGACGAGCTGATATTACATACTTTCAAAGAGAGCTGTCTTTTATCTTTAATGTGTTTGGAGTGACCATAGGATAATAGAATATTCTGAGTTGGAAGACACCCATTGGGATCATCGCGTCCAACTCCTGGTCCTGCACAGAGTGCTCCAAGAGTCACACCATGTGTCTAAGAGCATTGTCCAAATGCTTCTTGAACTCTGTCAGGCTTGGTACTGTGACCACTTCCCTGGGCACCCTGTTCCAGTGTTCTATCAGAGAACTGTATGAAAAGCTTTTCTGGGATTCATTTTCATAGTCTTAAAGATCATCTACTAGATGAAAGATGATATAGGAAAAAACATTGCAGATATGCAGTTTTCATTAATGAAAATATCAATACACTTAAGATTAGCATAGATTTGAAACATATATTCCATATTCTATCTCACATTAGATGTGATTGCATGTTTTTAGTTGATTAAATTAAACTATCCTTATTTCAAACTTAAACTTCAAGATTCAGAAAAATATGTCTCATCTAAAATACTATTTTCTAATACTTACAGTCAAAAAACTTTTTGTCTTTTTAATGTCTGTAATGTGTTGCTACTGAAACATAGCTTTTTTTAATTGCAATATCACCTGTTGGAATTCATACAGTGCCTTGTGTAGTTCCATATAGTATTCTGAAATATAAAGTGTGATCATGCTCATGGTTACTCATATGGGGTGTTACATTTTTCAGCATGTCTTTAAAGTGCATCAATTTTCTATTCAGATGACAAAGGCATTAATAATTTCTATTTATAGGCAGCATTTATACTTGCAGTACTTTTGCACAAAGGTATTTAATTTCTGACAAAAATGTCTACTTAAAAGGAAGCAGTATATGTATAAAAATACATGTATGGTATGAACTATACTATCAAACATTAAATCTTAGAGAATGTGTATAGAGCTTTAGCTTTTGTCTTGAGTATTTTCCCAATTAAGAACTTAGTTATTCATATATTTATTCTTTTATGCGGCATTGAATCTTTTTCCTGCAGCACTTTCATCTTTCATTTAGAAAGAAAGGCTACATGTGTAAGCAGTCCAGAAAAAAAAATGCCCTTCTATTCTTAAAAGACCCATGGAAAGTTTGTCCTTGTTCTTCACATTGACACAGATGTCAGCTTGTAGCCACCTCTATTTAATTTTAACAAGTTTTGCTTCTTATTTGAGGAAGGGAAGTATTGGAAGAAACTATAACCTGAAGCACAGCCATTAAAAAGAAATGTAACACACAATAGAAACCAGTAATAAAAGGAGATCTCGCTGAGAGAAAAAAGATTTTTTTCATGAAGGAAATATAATGCAAGGCTTTAATCTTTATAAAGGGTTTCTATCGATAAAAAAATGTGTTACATTTTGTGTTGGTTTTTGTACTGAGACTGGCAGGTGGCTGGAAAAGGACTCAGGAGAGGTTAACATCTGTCTTTTCATAGCTTGAAAAATTCAGGTTTTATCTTTAACTCATTTGAAATCTTAGAATGCTGAAAGTGTTAGAATTTTCCCAGCCATTTCCCTCATAACAGCACTATGATGGATTTAGATGAACTATGGTCCCTATCTGACACTAATTTTTAATGAGAATTATATATACACATACATATAGATCCTTTCACTGACTGTTCTCAATTCAAGTTAGTTACTGATGTAAAGGCAGAACATAATTATCAGTTCATATGGTAAAATTTCCCTCATTTCTCTCTTTTTTTTTCTTTTTTTTCTTTTTTTTTTTNCTTTTTTTTTTTTTTTTTTTTTTTTTTTTTTTTTTTTTTTTTTTTTTTTTTTTTTTTTTTTTTGTGGTGTATAAATGAAACTGAGGTGAAAGCTCCAGGCAAATGTCAGGCAACCTCTTCACATTGGTATTAAGGATATCCCAGAGCCTTAGAACGGTTTGGGTAGGAAGGGACCATTAAAGATTTTTCTAGTTCAGTTGCATTGCCCTGGTGTTTTTCAATGGTTGCACAATCCAATATGGCCGTGAACATTTTCAGAGATGGAGGATCCACAGGTTCTCTGGACAACCTGTTCCAGTATCTCACCATCTTCCTTGTAAAGCATTTCTTCCTTACATCCAATCAAAGCCTACCCTCTTACAGCTTAAAAACTTTGCTCCTTCTACTGACCCTACAACCTTTCTAGAAAGACTCTGCCTTTCCTGTAACTCCCCTTTGACTATTGACAGGCAGCATCCAGATCTTTCCAGAGCCTTCCATTCTCTGTGCTAAACAACCCCAACCCTCTTGGCTTTTATTCATGGGAGGGGTGTTCAAGACCTCTGGTCATTGTAGGGGCCTTTCTCTGGACCCACTAAATAGACTGGCTGTTTAGGCTGTGTTTGCTGCATCTCAGGATGGGGTTGTGCTCCTGGCTGCCAGGGCACACAGCTGGCTCACACTGAACCTGCTGCTGACCAGCATTGTCACATCCCTTTCTGCAGTGCTGTTCTCCAGCCATTCCTCTTCCAGTTTATGCTTGTGCCTGGTATAAGTTCATCCTAGGTGAAGAACCTGGCATTATGATTTGTTCACTTACATTTCATTATCAATTGCCCAATGCTCCAATATATCTAAATCCCTCTGCAAGGCATTTTGTCCCATGAGAGAATCAACAGCACCTCTTGTAAAATGATTTAGGTTGGAAGAAACCCTAAATATCATTCAGTTCCAATGCCCACCACCATGGGCAGGGTCAATACCCGATTTGATATCAGCAGCAAACTTGTTAATGGTGCATTCAACTCGTGCATCCAGATCATTGGTAGAAATGCAGAACAGAACTAGCCCTAGAACTGAACCCTGAGGAATGCTGGTGGTGACCAGTTGCCAGCCAAGTGTAGTCCCATCCCCTACATTTTGAGCCCTGACCATAAGCCAGTCCTTTGCCCAGTGCAGCATGTAGAATAGTACAGAGTAATGTGTGACTGGTATTGAGACAGTATGCTTAGTATAGCTTATGATAGATATGATAGGTATGTAGTGTATAAACAGGATAAATATCCTGGGGTATCTATCTGTGTATGTAGTCCATATCTGTAGCACGGTGCATCAAACACAGTATCACCAGCCAGTCACAAGGTGATTATCCTGCTGTATACAACGTGGTTGCCACCTCACCTTGAGTGCTGTGTGCAGTTCTGGGCCACAGGTCTTAGGAAGCTCGTTAAGGCACTTGAATGAATCCAAAGGATGGCAGCAAAGCTGGTGAAAGGGCTGGAACGAATGTCCTGTGAGTAGCATCTGAGGATTTTGGGATTATCTAGTTTGGAGAAAAGTCAGCTGAGCGATGACTTCCTTGCTCTCTACAGATTCCTGAGGAAGGAGTGGAGAGGGAGGTGCTGATCTCCCTGTTTTCTGACGTCAGAACACAGAAGAATGGCTTAAAGATGTGTCATGAGTGGTTTGTACCAGACATTAGGAAGCATTTATTTACCACAAGCGTGGTGATTAAACACTGGAATAGGCTTCCTAGAGTGATGGTCTATGTCCCAACCGTCAGTGTTTAGGAGACATTTGGACAATGCCCTTAATAACATGCTTTAACTTTTGGCCAGCCCTGAAGTGTTCAGGCAATCGGATGGCATGGTAGTTGTAGGCCCCTTCCACCTGAATATTCTATGCTATGTTATGCTATGCAGTGGTATGCTATATGCATGGCATATTTACTATATACTATACTCTACCATATATGCATACGTATTATAGTACAACATGAGTTTCATATGTGTATATTGTGACTTTTAGAAGATGAGAGGATATGCAGCACAATGTGACAGAAGGCAGTTCTTATAGTCTTAGACTGTATCAAACGATGCAAAGAAAATTTCCTCCTCACTTCTAATTTGATGGAATTTAAACCTTTGTTATAGAGTGGATAACATCAGCCATAAATAAATGCTAAAGTGAATGGGCAGCAGTGTATACTTTCATTTCCTCAGTCCAAGATTACAAGAGTATGGAAAAACACTGCAGAAGTAATGCTCTTTTCTGCAGCCACTTGTACTGCAGAAATACAAACCACAGTGCTGAGCTGGAAGGACCACTGACTTAGGCCAATAGTGGTAATTTCTTGTATTCTTACTACACTTCCTTCAAAAATGACTAATCAAGTCCATAAGTGAATGGCTAAGTTAAACTCTTTTGACCATGTTTTCAGGAAAGCATATTGCCATGTGGTTTCTCCTTTTCCCGACAAGATACATATATGCTCAAATCCAGTGATACTGAGTTAGATCCTGGGATGTATCATATGAGAATTACAATTAATCCTGCTTACTATCAATTTTAAGGATATAACATATAGAATAAAATTAAACATGAACATTCTTATTTACTTCTCTAAAAGCCTCCACATTGCAAAAAATGTATGATGAATGCCATTATTTTTTTTACTTTCACCTGGACCCTGTCTTTTTATAAATTAATTCTCTAACGTGTATGAAACTAAGCATATGTGTAGTCTATCTCCTAAAACACCAGGAGGGAACCTATTTGTGGTTAAATGACAACATTATGTCACACTTTCTCATACTCCCTAGAGAATGTCTAAGCAGTATGTCTTGTAGAAATATCTGACTTGTAAAAAAGCTAGTCAGAGGAGCCTGGACCACAGAGAGTAAATATGGAATCAGCAAAGCAGTGAAGATGATCAGATGACCAGTGCTTCAGCTTATTTTCTGGTTATGCTTTAGTTTCTACTGCAGATGTAGCCCAAGGGATTTGTTATTTTACAGTCCTTCAGGGATACAGGAGACAAAGGTGTTGTATGACAGACTTATTTCTAGGCCAGAGGAAGTGAGGTATTTGGATATTTACACTGAAGCAGTGGATCCTAGATCCCCATCTTAGTCACCAGACTATACATAATTCTTCCACTATAAAAATTGCAAAATTTCCTGTCTCTTGTCTTACTTTGTTTTTTTCTCATCCTCTATCCGACAACTCTACATCTTAACTTCTGCCTTAGTTTCTTTTCATTCCCTGTTTTGTCCCACATTGTATGCAAAATTGTGTAAAGAAGCTTTGATCCCTTAATATATTCTGCAAGGCAAAGGAATTACAGGTAGATTTTAATATTCAGTCACTTTCTACCTTCATCTCAGGTGTTGTAGAAACTTATCACTACAACTAGTAAGTCTCTAAAACTCCCACCAATTGATGTCAGACAGGAAGATTTCACTGCTACATAGAAATAATAACTCATGAAAATTCCACTGAACCTTTTTTGGGAATGAAAAGAATACTTCTCAGTTTCAGCGGGAATAGAGATCCCACTAGTTATGTATTCTCTCATCATTTAGATACAGAGAATATTTTCTACACCAGCTCACAAAGGAAAGAAATATTCAATGTGAGTACTTCTTCTTTCCAGAAGCTACAGTTTACACGCAGTGACACCACTGGGCTTTCATAGCTGTCCAGTCAATCCAATACAGCATCTCTTAGCACTTTTTCACATTTTGCTTAAACTGTCTTAGATGACAAGAAAAGTATGAACTCTCTTACTCTAAATTTGTAAAACATAAAGCAGTTCTCTTGTCACCAGTGGAAGTGCTAATGAAAACATATAAACTGGGAATGTGAGATTGTCTGGAACTGTTTATACAGAAAAAGAGACATGACTATTGTATCTGGTTTATGTCTCTCTCTACTACATAAACCCTCACAATCTGCGTATACACAGACATAAATAAAGGAGGAAAAAAAAAAAAGAAAGCCAACCTGCATTTCCAAGTGCTACTAATAAGTGCATTTAATGTGAGCACCCTGAAGAAAGCTTTTAGCAGCTTCTGGCAACATTATTAGACTATGACTAGATTTATGACTAGATATGCAGAAAAATCTCTGTTGAGTTACAAAGGCAGAGAGATATAAGATGATTTAAGGGTGAATTATTTATGAAGAGTAAACTAGGAAAGACCCATCTGAAGTAAACAGGAATTCAGTGGAAAATCATCTCTCACAAGACAAACTATTCTATTTTATATTTCACAATCACTGGCTACTAACTAACATGAAAAGTCTTATGTACGAAAAATGTAATCATCATTTATTTTGCTCTCCTTAACTTCCATGTTTAATTTATTTTTTGTTTTCACTCTTCCATTTTTTCTTCTTCTAATAACAAAAGGTACATTCTCTAAGTGTGCAAAGTCAAGGTTAAAGGACTTGCAGTACATAGGATATATTCATTTCAGGCAAGCCCCTTGTATTTCATCGATGGATTGCAGAATTATACTCCCTGTGTTACCTATGAAAAACACAATAAAGAGAATACTTCAGCTTGCAAATATATAGGTATATATATATATATATAGGTATATATAAATATATATATATATATATAGGGTATAAAATTCATCAATAAATGGAGGGGCAAATATGTGAAAAATCATGGGCTGCCATAAAGACAGTAAAACAGGTAAAGTAAGAGCTGCAATTGCTAGAACTGTACCCCATCAGTATCAGTTTGAGGAGAAGCAGACAGATTTCAGTCTGAACACTGCTCCTAAGGAATAAGAGAAGGCAAAAAGGAAATTTTGAAGATCCATGTGTTGCTGTCACTGATGTCAGTCAATGACAAGTTAACAGTGAACTATGAAATCACATCTCTGAGTTATGTTATCAACTTAATTTCACAACCTTCATTAACCTTAAAGGTTAATTTCATTAACCTTTTATCTTGTAAAGATCCCAAAAATTAGAAAATGATCGTTCATTCTGTGAAACATCATATCTGGTTAGGTCTGTAACAAAATCTGTCGGAAGAAGCAAGACATGGACATTTGACTGTCATCAGTCCTCTCTAACTTACATTTATGTTTCCATACAAACTTCAATGAAATGTAGAATATTGGTCATTACTGGCATATGGTGGGAATATAATTAGTGTATTTTTAGTTTCTTCCAGTTGTGCAGCTTAGAAAAGAAAGAAAAGTGAGTAAAAAAGAAAGATAAGAGTTTATTCTCTCATCTTAAATGAATCTTGTTTCTGTCTTCAAATAACCAAATCTGTGGAAATTTTTTATTTTATTCTATTTTCAGTGGAAGCAGGAAATACAAATTACGTTACCATGTAGTATTGAGTACCTAGGGAATATATCTAACAATCTAATATTGTACTGATAACTCTAATATCATAGATATCCCTGTAAACAATCTCCTAAAATGACAAATATGACATGAGAAATTGAGTTTTCTCCTCAGATTTGTAAAAAACAGATCACAAACTCAAGATTTTAGAGTAGCAAATGCAGTACTAAGGCAGTGATAACAAGATAAAAAAACAGCTATTTATCTTTTCCATTAGTTTACTGAAATAAAGGTCTATTACCCAGATCATGACGCAAGAAAAACCTGTGAAGCCAGCCCTCTTCTACACCACCATAATCATCATAAAAACAAACAAACAAACAATCAGACAGTTGATTTTTTTCCTTGACCTGTCTCTTGGTAAATTAATTTTTCTACATTCCTCTTAAAACTTCGGTAAACAAAATTCTGACAATTGTTATCAAAATAATTTTTCTGAAGAAAAATATTTGCAGTATGTTTTTGCACTTTTGAATTTTTTGTGGTTGTTCTACCCCATAATATATCTATTAGTTCCTATTTTAGTCAAGACACGAGTATTTAATTCTAAAAGTCCTTATATCGTAAAGTCTACTATCAAAATCTAAATATATTCTAAAGTTTTGTGCAGTTATTTAAAGATTTCCTCAAGGCAGACAATCTGATATTGCATTAATCTTTCTTCACCTCATAAGAAAATGTGCATTTGTTCCCAAAAAGTTGATTAAGATTTCCCTCCTCTGGAAATATTAGCTGCATTATTTTACTACATGTTTAGACATGATTTAGAAATTGTAACAGCCAACAGTTAAGAGAAACTTTTAGTGACTCATTAGACTTCATTAATAAACTACAAAATTAAAAGTTTTTCTTAACTGTTCTACAAAAGATTATGGCTGTTGTATTGGTCCTTGCTCATCCATGTACATGGGAGACATAATCATGGAGAGGAGTATTTTAAAACCAGAATGATTTATATCTTTGTCAGCAGAAAGTTAAGTGACATTTTTCTTTGTATGTTAAACCTGTAAGGTTCTAAGCAGTTCATTCTGAACCACACCAGATATGTTTTGAACTACATCACATGTGTTATCTCAGAATTTTCAGGAGGGTAGACTGCATACTGAGCTGCAACTCACAAAGTATCATTTGTGTTAAATTCTGTATAACATGATGGTCTTGTCTGTTTGCATTATTTACTTTTTTTTACCATGAAACTAAAATTATATACAGAAGGATATTAGACCGGTCTGGACAAGAAAAATGAGAGGGCAAGAAATGTATAAACCAGATGTCACTTCTGATATGTTTCATTCTATCTTCTAAAACATGAAATAAAACTTAAGTACCAAATGCTTACAAGCGCTGCAGTTTCTTTATGCACTGTTGTCTAAAACATAGTGGACCTTGTGTCCATTGAGATTGGAAGAAGCAGTTGTTCAACTTTTAACAGGTAACCGGAAAAAAACCCCAAGGAATTAGACTATAGTAATAAGTAGAAAGATAGCCTCAAACTAAGCCACAGAGGACTATATAGGGACCACCATCACAAATACCATATGTCCTGCAGGAAGAACTTGAAATATTATCAATGTTTTGCACAGCAGATCATTTCTTTACTGAGGAATATGGCTGTCATCACTCTTATGACCCCTAGAAACATTATAAGAATGAGTACAGGACCACAGAAAAGGGTAAATAATAGTTTTACCTATTCCAGAGCAACTATTTGTTCTAGAATATTACTTTTCTGTATTAAATTAAACTGAAGTATTAGTGCTATCATAACTGAACTCAAGATAACTGTTTTAATTTTACTAGGTTTTAAAATTTGAGCTCAGATAACAATAAATTGCATGTCCTTGTACAAAGTGTGTTAAATATTTGCCTATATAAAATCAAAGTATACTGTGGACAATGACTTTCATTGTGAGAAGGCAATAAAAGTAGATAGTTCCATGAACATAATCTCTTCCACTAAGGTCTAAAATATCCCAACTAAAAATGTAAACTCTCTAGAGCCAAGATTAGTCACTCTTTCCGTAAAAAGATGTCAAGGGTTTTCTTCCTCTGAGTTGTTCCTGATCTTTTTGTTTATTATTTACTTCCTAGCAGATGTGGCAAAATCATTCTTTAGAGGTGAAAGGCTTGTGCAACTACAGTTAAAGCAGGAGTTTAGAGTCTTTTTTTGTTAATCTGATTTGCTACAGAAACATAATTTGTGACATCCCCCTGTTTTTATGTCTTTGTGATCAGTGCCCTCACCAGTACAAGAAAGTTTAACCACCCTTAAGAAATCAATAAAGACCTCAAAGATATTAGGTATGGTGCAAGTTTCCTAAAACTTGATGGAATTGTGCAAAATTTTACTACCTGCCCTAGTCAACTCTTGTAATATATGTTAATAAGCTGTATTTTTTTTTCTTACATTTTACATATTTAATCAGAGATACCAAATTTACGTCCTGCTGTGGTGGTACAACCACAACAGACAAGGGGGAATGTATTCAAATTAAAAGAGAATAGGCTTAGATTAGATGCTAAGAGGAAGTTCTTTGCTGTGAGAGTGGTGAAGCACTGGAACAGGTTGCCCAGAGAAATTGTGAATGCCCCACAGCTGCACATGTTCAAGCAGGGGGTCGGAAATAGATGATCTTTAAGGTCTCTTCCCACCCCAGGCAGTCAGTGACTCTCTGATCTCCAAGTGGGACATCTCTCAGAGAGAGCAGATTCTCAAGTTTACTATACGTGGAGGACCACTACCAAAAGACAAGAACAGAGTCTGGGCTGATATCCCCAGCCTTTTGCCCATTAAGAAGATGCAAAGGCATCCAGTGTGAGTAGTCCAGTGAACACGAGGAGAATTTTTCACAAGTATATACCTTGCACGTACTCCTTTGGGTCTATGTGCATTCAAATGTGAATATACTATAAAATATTACATATTCTATGAACGTTGCTGTCTGAGATTCTTAATTATGTTAGCTTTGTAAGTTAGGCCTGTAAGTGAGTTACTGTTGTGCTACAGTAAATTCTATAGAATTTTTTGTTAAATTGTTTAAATTAGGCTATCGATTAAGTGGTGTTAAGTGCTGTTCTAACCATTAGGCCTAAGCCATTTATCAAATCTGGGGCTAAGTTTGGCAAGAGAGTCCACTCTGAACCCCTCAGCACAGGGGTCTCCCTTCTTCTTTTTTTATACTTACCCTTTCCCATCCTTGCCCTTTTTCCATCCCCAGCCTCCACATAGATCATTTTAGGTTGATTATAATTTTATACTGATTTATTTTATTTTTTAGTCTGATTTTTTGTCTGCTTGCTTTTCTAGTAAGTAGTAGAGTAAACCTTGCCAAAGAACTTTGTCACACTTTTACTTTTATATTAAACCTGCTTCTGCCAATACCTTTTCTGGTGATTCTTTGAATGACCAACACATTCATTCATGACACCTACCCAAGAGACTGTCAAGGCTTCTCCAGTCTTTGTATCTAATCCTTGTCACCACTCTTGTTGAGAGTACTTTAGTTTTTCCTATTCATCCTTAAACCTAATACTTTGTTGAAAATCTATTATTTCTTAGAGGATTTAGTCTTATTATTACAAAGATATTCTGTGCCATCTGACAGCCAGCAAACATCACAATTTTTTTTTTGCCTCTTAAGATGAGTCTGCATAAAGTATTGCATCTTCAGCTATATGTAACACAGCATTAACCAAAGGAATTTATCGTACTGCTATTATGTTAACAAAATTCTAAATGTATACTCTACCATAAAACACCCATATGGAAATGTTATTACTATTTCTGACAAAAGACAACTTTGCAGATAAGTGACAGAAAACAGACATTTAGCTTGGATTTTTTTCCACCTCCATAACACTCAGCAATCACAAAGACATTTAGTTTTGAGGGTTGGAATATCTGAGTCTTTAAATGTTTTTACTTGATCTTACATCACTGAAGAAAATGTGAATTTTTCGATTGATTATAATGAGCATAGATGTGCACCAACTGCAGAGAAATAAATTAGTGAAGTTTTGCATCTAAAACAGATGTGTCACCTTCACAATTCTGCCACTACAACAGTTGTCCACATTGTATACATCAGAAGTAGAAAGAATAAGGCTATATAAGCTGATAGTTTCTGAAGTGTTGAGATGTAAAGAACTCACTTATGCCTTATTCCCAGCCTTTTTTTCTTTTTTTTTGCATAAACAAAAGTATTACTTAGCCAAGATAACACCAATAATATTTTGTAACTGGACACATATATGCACTATGTAATTGAGAATTCATTATATGCTACTCTTCAAAAAAGAATCAAAAGTTAGTCTTGTCCTCTAAAGCATGAGTCAATAAAATCATATTTTCATTACAGGTTCTATTCTGACTCCTTAGGATAGTGCTTTCCAGTACCTTATTCAGGTAATCATCTGAAAATTTTCAACACAGCTGCTTCTGTTTCAGATGGGATTATGAATTTATATTTAATGCTGACCTTGTTATTTCATATCAGAGAAAAAAAAAACTTTTGAAGCAAATACATTAAAAAAAATCACTGACTTTATTTAGAAACATTTACAATAAGCTTTTGTTTATCTCATCTGCCTGTCTTATTTTTGCTTTACATGTTTTGTGCAAAATATATTTTCATTAAATCCATTGCAAAAACATCAAGATTATTGACTGATGAATTAATATAAAAATATTGATATGGTGAATATATATAAAAAGAGAAAGACAATTTCAGTGCTGGTAGAGTAGTGAACAATATGTGCTATTTGGTTGTCATTTTTGGTGTTGACTTGAGTGTATTTGTTTACAGCCATTTTACTACTTAGTATTCCTTCTTATTTCAGTGCTGACAGCCAGACGCAGAATTTGTCCTCTCACTTGTGTGTTTTAATAAGATTAGCTAAATCTCTCAGAAAAACTGGCAGTATGCCATACTCTGAGATTTTAATATTAATTCACTATAGGGTGTCCTGCTTTATCGTCAGCCCCACTGCTCTGTGCATCTCATCTCACCTTGGACCATCACTGGAGGTAGTTAATGAAATTTCTCTAAGACTTTCCATCATACCAATGTCATTTTTATTTGTCATTTATTTGAAAATCATTCAACAATTTGATGCCTGGTTGCTCCTCTGAAGCCTTAGATGCTGATACAATTAGCTTTCTGTAAGCCTCTTCAAACAGATCTGCTTTGCTGGAAGTGTTTTAAAATACAGTCACAAATCTTAAGAGGTGACCCTTTCATGAGAACCAAAAACAGATAGTTATCACTCTACAATCTTAGTATTTTTATTGCCTTTTGTAAAATATGGGACACACTTCTGTATAACTTTAGTATTACTCGAAATATTGCTACATTACCTACAGATCTGAACTTCCATAAGTTACCAGAACTATTGTTCCATGTTCATTTAATGTGAAGGTTATTATGAGCTGTGTTAGAAGCATTACTGTGATGGGTTTACATATGTGTCAAAGTTGTCAGGGGGTAGGAGGATGTCCTCTGGTCTGTGAGAGACAGAGCCAGTTCCATCTGGACTCAGACATGCCACATCAGCCACAATGGTGACACCTCAGGGAAAGCATATTTAAGAAAGGACAGAAGATGTCACACAGACAGAAGAGGAGGGAAAACAAAAGTAAGAAACTGTTCTGTGAATACTAATGTTAGAAAATAAAGAGTGGGAAGAGGTGCTTTAGACACCAGAGTTTCCCTCGCAGCCCATGGAGCCAATGTTTTCCTGCAGTCTGTGGAGAAGTCTATGGTGGAGAAAATATTTCCTTTTACCCTGTGAAGGAGACTGTTCAGGAGCAGGTATTCCCTTGGAAAAGCACACAGAGGAGAAGACAATCACTACAGCTGGTGGATGACAGCACAGAGCAGCAGTTGAATATTTCCCCAAAGGTGATGATACCCATGTAGAGGGCACGCAGAAGCAGATTTTTCTCCTGAAGAAGCTGCACTCAATGGGAAGAGTTGACACCAGAGCAGGAGAGAAGCAGAGAGAAACTTCTGCATGTTGACCATCCTGCTCCCCATCCCTTCCTGTGCTGGAGTTGGGCCTGGGAGAGGGGAGAGGAAAGTTGGGGGTTTAATGTTTGTCTTTGTTTCTCGCTACTCACATCTATATCAACTGGCAAGAAATTGAGCTAAATTTACCCATTTGAGACTTTAGATATCTCACTACCTTTATCTTGACCCATGAGCTTTCTCATCCTGGTTTCTCCTCCTATTCCACTAAAGAGAGGAGGTGAGCAAAGTGGCAGGGGAAAATTTGCCCCTTAGCCTTCCACAACTGTTTATTAATTGTATAATTATTTGAGTAAAATAATACTGGCTTTAAGAATCAGAGCCTTGATATGTGATCTATCTCCACCGGTTAATTCAAGATATCTGCCATGTAGAAATCTACATCTGAGCAGGTAATCTTAGGTCTCCTTCAAAATCCATAAACAAAAATTACTGTATTATGATGTGCTTTCTCTGATTTATTATAGTAATATTCTTTATAGTAAGATAAATCACACCATCCTTTCTATAGATTTCATCCTTTCTATTGATTTGAAGGAATGTTTGCAAACTCTAATTCAAATGATAGAGATACTGCTAGACTTTAAATCTATCAAAATTGGTTTCTTTTTTTCATGTGATTTCTTATTCAGTATTGTCTGGTTTGCCATAAGGTATTTTTTAAAAGTATAAAATAATTCTGAATTTTCACAAAGTTCTCCAGGCATGAATTTCAGCAGAGACTTTTACTTCTGGTTTACAAATATCTGGATTTTCCTACTGTGAAATGTCATAAAAGGCTGCTAGATGAAATATGTCTGAAACATGTGTGAAGCTAAAAATGTTGACTTATTCTCCATTTGTGGAGATAGAATCATCTAATTATTACAGGTGCCTTTTATTTGCTATGTGTCAAATCAGGTCTAGAGTAAAAGGAAGTTAGTGCTTAAACATATTAGATAAAATACTATGTGACAAACAGTTCCGAGAGCAGTGCTGATCTATGCAGACTTGGCTCATTGCATTATCCCATTAGTTGTACTTATAACTATAGGGATATATTAGCAGAACAAATTAAGAAAAAACTCAAATGGTTATTTTTAATTTTGAGGAGCTTTAAGATCCACAATCAACTAAATCCTTGTGACAGAGGAGTTCATGTTAGGGTAGAACTACTGAGAAGGAGGTGATGCATAATATAACATATCCCCAGAGAAATGTGAGAGAAACAGAAACATCAGGCACATCTGCCCAGCCAGAAATGCACATCTGCAGCCCCATGAATGTCATGAGAGAGCATTCTGTGGTTGAAGACAAACCTGGCATCAAATTCACTGTATGTCTGTCATCCTGAATTTTCTTGAAAGGGCTCTTTCATGGTTTTCAAGGCAGAGCTGTAATTAGACATGTTTTCATACAGCACACAAGTCTAGCTTTCACAGATGTTCCCCTGAACTGTCTTCCCTAAGATCTTTTTTGTCAATGCAATAAATCTGTCCCTCCTCCTTTAGTTGACAGCGTTACTATCTAATACTGTGGGGAGGTTTCTCTCAGGTGGTGGAATCTCTTAAACGTAAATGGTAAAGATATCATGGCCACCACTTATGTATGACAGCTGGCACTCTACCATCCAAAATGCTGGACCTCAGAAAATTCTTTTTCAATTACTTTTTCTCAAAATTGAAAGATTTAGCATCTCATGTCTCAGACATGGTTTTTTTCAGGAGCATAAGTTAATGCCAGCATTTTCAACCAATCTTTTGATAGGTTACTAAATACAGTGCTCTTAAATGATTATGAAAAATACACTTAAACAAATAAAATTTTAAAATATGTTGATCTCCCTCAAAATCTGCTGCTGTCTCCAAAGTAATTCAGGATTATATTCTCAAATAATGTTATTCTATTACATATGGGGCTACTTTTTTCATTCATCTCTTTTTCACCAGAAGTTACCATGAATGTGAAAATTTGATCTACTCCACTTTCTTATATGGGCCTTGGAAATGTCTTCTTAATTCATCCCAAAGTGTAAGACTGGAGTCAACATTTTGGTCATGCCATTCTCTGTCTGGAAAGTTTTCCGAAACTTACAACTGTTCCAAAAAGTTGAAGCAATCTCTTTTTCCCCTCAACTTCATGCAACTCAGTGTCCCAAAACATTACAGATGACATAGTCACTCTTCTTGAAGCCATGTACAATGGGCTAAACTTACATGAGGGATATGCTGACTACTCAGCAGCCAGTTTGTGCTACAGATCTTGACTCAGTTTCCTAGCACTTGTTGCATATCTTGAACTATGATTCTAAAGTTCCCACATGGCTAAGAGACTCCCATACTGTCTCCATGACTTCCACTCTGGAAAAAAAATGGTGGAGAAAAAGATTGCCTTTTTTTACTTGAATTAGGGTAATTAATCTACTTTTATATTTCACTTTAGACATAATATGGACTGAGAACACAATGTTTATAAGGCTCTTATATGGTCGTGAACAACACAGTGGTTTTCCAAGAAATAAATAAGCAAAGTTTACTTTTTCCTTTCTTTAAGGAAAATTTCATATCAGTTTAAGAGGAGGGGAGAGGGAAATTCAAACCAAACCAAACAAAAAAAACCAAACCAAAAAACAAAAGAAAACATAACCAAAAACAAAACAAAAGAAAAATAAAAGCTAAAGAATTATTTAGTTGAGAAAAAAGGCAATTCCTGAAATAAGAAATTGGCAGAGGCTAAGGCTCTAAAGTTGGACATCATGTTCAGCATATTGTAACAATAATTGCTAGAGAGGATATAAATTTATAAATTAACTTTCAAAATTCCAAAAGTTTATCCTACCTTGTGGGTTAAGGCTTAGTCTATACAACTGTAACAACAATTACATATACACAGATTCTTTGCAGAATAACAAACCCAAATTATATGAAGTTCAAATCAAAAGATAGCATGATTTAAATGCAACTCTGTACCTAAAATTATTAAAAGTCAATTATTATTATTTCTCTACAGATAATGGCAGAAATAAGCAGAAATGTAAAAATTGTACTAGAGAGATGTATCCAAGAGCTATCATTGAGATTAAATAATTGTTGATAATTAAATAAAAAACGCCAAACATCAAAGTTCACTGAATTTGAATAACTTAAAATTTCATTAGTTCAGATGGCAGCCTTCTTGAGCAGTACTCTTTGCATTACCATTCAAATGACTTCATTTAGTATTATAATTTACTGGTGATTAAACCTGTTTGCTTTAGAAAACTATGTGAGTTTGTGACTGAAGGATATATTTTTACTGTTTTGTGTTAATTGAATGTAAAAACAGACAGAAACTGTAATCATGAAGGAGAAGAAAAAACAAAGAGCTTATGATTGACACTGATGATATTAGGAGTTGGAATGGAAACATTTATATCTGATATACTCGTGCTACAATGCCTGGCTAAGGTTTTTTGAGAAGAAAACAATGGAGTGCAAAATTATTAATTAATATGAAAAATGGTGTCAGAAGTTGTAAATATTACGAACAGAGTAGATAGTGTATTCTTTAAATTCTCTCTTGTCTGTTTTGCCACAGTAAATCTCAGGAGTCATTTGCACCTGTCCTCTCGTATTTCAGAACTCCTTATTTCCTGCCTGGGACATGAGCAAAAGTATGCATGCCTATAGAATGAATTCCTGTTTTCATAGATCTCTGTGTCCTTGTGATGTATGACTGAGTGGTGACAGTCCTCTTTACTACTATAGTCAATACTATCTAATGCATAGCTAGACAAACTAGTTTGTCTAGGTACTGAAAGCCTCAAAGGTAAAATGAGTACTTTCATTACCACACCCACACTGCGCAATCCACTCTGTATAGTTCCAGGGCACACTTGAAATAATAAACAGGACATGTGGTGAACCTGGTTAGGATTACAGATAAGCGAATTCCATTAGAAACCTCTTTAGCTGACTCAGTGCATAATTTCTCTGTTGTACTGTATTTTCAAAAATTATCTGTTATTATGTCTATTGATGCTACCTAACTTCTGCTTGTAATATGTAATCATTCAAGAAGATGAAGAAATTAAGCAAATATTTTTTTATAGCATGTCATTTTTAAATTTTGGTAGTGAAAACTAAGATATATATATAAAGTTTCTATCTATTTATATTTCAGTAGTGGATAAAGGCTGTATGTGTATTTAGCAAGCAGCAGTAAGTGGTCTGAGTTTTTTGTTCTACAGACAGAAGACAGAAAAATGATGAGAAAATGAATACTACATAAATACAAATAACGGGAAAACACAACAGTGGTGTATTTCTTACCAAAACACAGTTCTGCCTCTTGGTTCTTTCTTTTGTGGAAAGTACAGTCATTTGAATGAGCAAGATCAAAGCTTTTAGTAGGGCTTTGCTGCAATCTTTAAATGCAGTCTAAGGATTTGAGACTGAGCAATGATGATGATGATGAAAAGGGGATTCCAGGGAGTTTCCTTTTAAGGAATTAAAGTGTTAAAACTTTCAGTTGAGATATCTAATGCATGCTAAAATACAAAATCAGAATGACATACCTGTTAATCGCAACCTTTTTTCTAAGACAATTTGGGCCAGCAGCCATGCTTACCATGCTAAATTATGGCTTTCAGGCTGTAACGCATATATCTTAAAAGTTATTTTCTAAATGTAAAGGTTATTATTGTTACTTGTATAAGAAGAACCTAGAAATTCTAACAGCACTGCTCCTCAGAAATGTTTCTGACCACATGAATAATTCCTTGTTCTGTAAGACAAACATGTCTCCGTGGTCTCAATTTTTTCAATATACCCCTTAGTTGTACACGAGTTGTACACCCTTTTTAAGTACACTCCTTAGCAAGTTACAATTACAGCAGAAAACAGAATTTTAACTGTGGTAAATGAATGCTCTGTCTATTGGCCAATACTACAATTGTAAGAAAATAGAAAATGCCTTATCATCTAGTTTGTTCAGTAGCAGAGGTTTCGTATCATATTTCCACAGTTCCAGGTTTACACAGGACTTTCACAATTGCATTGTGCCAGTGACTCCACGGAACCTTTCCCTGGACTTGAGTGATCTGATCTCAGTTAGAGCTGATGATTTTCCAGTGATAGAAACAGTTATGCATCTGACTGCACCACAGCAG
This sequence comes from Atrichornis clamosus, assembly GCA_013400975.1. Lineage (NCBI taxonomy): Eukaryota > Metazoa > Chordata > Aves > Passeriformes > Menuridae > Atrichornis > Atrichornis clamosus. The sequence continues at coordinate 17,685 of WBMZ01008078.1, read as the reverse complement.
TGTCTGCAGGTAAGCTAGACATCTAAATGGGGCCTGTGCATAAGCAAGGTAGACACTCGGGCATTTAAATCAGATGACTCCTAAATAAAGATATTATATGAATCTTAATTGTGTGTTTGTTTGTTTCATTTTTTGTTTGTTTGTTTCTGAGATGGAATGAGAAGATGCTGAGTAAGACAGGTACCATTCCTGTTTGTAGTTCTGAATATCTCACTTTGAGTATGTGCATTCTGCTAAAATTCACCATCTATTCACTGTCAGGAAAAAATGAGCACTGAAGTTCATAATAAAAATATTGTTAGGAGAACAAAAGCCTCAAGGAAGTTAATGAACTGCCAACTTAGACATTCTTTATTTTCACACCAGAACTGAAGTATTCAGGAATTCTTTTTAAAGCTTCATAATCAAGTGAGTCTTTAAGCTTAGAAGATTCAATTCATTAACTGGTAAATATTAAGAGAATTTTTATTCTCTAAGTGACTAACCTCTTATAAGCCTATAAACACAAAAATGAAAGAAAGAACAGAGGTCAAACTATGACCTGAATATTAAATTGCATGTGTTCCTGAAACACTGAGCTTTCTAAAGAGTTTTCACTGGAGGAGCTGGTAGATATGCATATCTATAGGAGTTTTGCAGTTCATAGAGTCACAGACTATTCTGGTTTGCAAGGCACCCACAAGGATTATGAAGTCCAACTCTTAAGTGAACGGTCCTTGCAGGGTTTGAACTCAAAACCTTGGCTTTATTAACACCCTGTTCTAACCAACTGAGCTAATCTCAGGGTTTCTTCATGTCTTTGTGGTAGTGCTAAAACAGAGTGAATAACTGATTTTTTTTGTTCATCCACCCTGTCAAAGAAAATAAGTCAAATGAACAATTAGACTAAATTAGTCCAACACTAAAAGAGTAACCTCCCCAAAAGAACTAATCAACCCCCACCCACCCAATCCTCTCTGCCGTTTTGAGACTTTCCATGACAATATTTTAAGAGATCTCTTTCAATTCAGGAATCTTTTAAAATATTTGCAAGTGAACTTTTTTTAAAAATAAACATTTGTTGATAAATGAGGAAAGAAACTTTTCTATCTGAATGTGACAGAGACTGCCTTCAAGTTTGAAATCAGAATGAGTTGTGGTCGTTCTATAATTTAAACCTGGCTGTTTTCCATAGAAGCAACTGACATTCCTTCAAGTCATTCAAGATATAAAATAGCAGATTGTGACAGCTCATGCTGAGATCCATTGGTTAATATATTTGGACAGAGCTAAACCTTTGTGACTTTGTTTTCCATCAGTTTGAGATGGAATAAAACAACTAGCACTTATATTGCTCATTTCTTTTAAAGGGCAAAAATACCTAGGATTATCCTAAAGAGAGGAAACCTCTCAAAGGTTTTAAACTCCTAAACAATGTTTTAAAAATGATGGCTCCTATCAAGACCACTGACAAATTTTGCTCAGGTAAAGTTCTGGGATCAGATACCATTCTGCGTATCAAAAAGAAAGTCATCATTCTCTAAAAAGGTACAGATGATAGAATTTGCTCCATCAATGTGATAAACTCAACTCTATTGCTGACTGCTGTTAATACAATAACACTTTATCTTTTCAGAAGAAAATGAATGGCAATTATTTCAAAGACCACATGTTGAGGAAGATCTACTGATGAATAGGATGCTGATTATATGGAATCAGCTTTAAAAAGGAATTATGTGAGCTATGACCATAAATAATGGCAATTATATAATCTTGCTGGATAGAGATGCTCTGTTATGCAGAATGATTAACATTTTTATGTGCCAAACTCCACGAGTTGTCCATTCCTTCAAGAACACATGGCTAAACTTTTGGAACTGGAGACTAAAAATATTGGTATTGTATTTGGTACATTTATAGCTTGTTACAGTCTTCTGGAAGCTTCCCTCAGGATCTAGGCATTAATGCAAAATTAATTTTACAAATGTCTAGTTTTTTTATTTTATGGTGAAGTGTTTGCAGGAATTTAAATTTGGGCCATGTACTTTTGACTCAAAATTTCTAGAAATCAGCCTAGGAAGAAGAAAAGGTTGATTCTGTCAATAAGTCATCCCAAAACCTGTGACTTGGCTTTCCAGTCACTCTACTAATTATCATTTTAAAATAATAACTGAGTTCCAGTAATGCGGCAAGTTTAATCTAGAAAAAGAAAAAGCAAAATAAGGAAGAAGACAGCCAAGGTGATTCAGATATATCTGAATGAAAATTACAGAAGATTTAATGAGGGAGGTGATTTACATAGCAAGGGAGAGACGGATGTTAGATCACTTGAATATTCTGAAATGCTGAAGTGCATTAAACAACAGAAAGCTGCATTGCTTTGGGGTTTGTTTTTTGGTTTGTTTGGTTTTTTTATTTATTTTTTTATGGCCAGAGTTTTTGATGACAGATTGCAAGCATGAAGATATTATAAATGTTCTGTGATGTGACTGTCAAGAAATGTATTATAAATGGTGATGTTAACTGCAGGGAATGCCAGCTGCTGGAGAAGATGCAACCACACAAACTGGATAGTCTCCTGACATGTGGCAATTTCCTGGATAGTTTTCATGCCATATGGAATTGTTCTCCAAAAGATCAAGCTGAAAGCCGCCTTAGCAGAATGCAGGTCCTAAAGACGCTAAGGAATAGAATATTTCTTTGTATTCTAAGGAATAGAATACTTTGTTGTGGTGAGAGAACAATATTTTACCCTGTCCCTTAACAGTAGCGTGTCCATGGGGTCCTACATTAATTTATGAGTCTAGCTAGGATGTTGTTGAGATGTGATAGTAGTTACAATGGACTATTTTTTCTGGGTGTGTAATTTTCAATACAGAATTTGATTGCCCAGTAAATATTATCAATTACCAGATGCATCCAATAAAGGTTTAGTTATAAAACATCTTTTATATATCATTTGCTATGATACAACTGGGACAAAAGCATAAAATTTCATTATTTTATTGTTAAGTAGTTTTGTTTTGCACTTTTAGAAATAAAGTTGTGTTGCAAGACTATCTTATTGATGTGATTTAAACTGAGACTATTTGTCACAAGGAAAAGTAGTTTTATTAACAAAGAAACAAGGGCAACTTGAGAGGAAGAAAGCTAAAACTGTACAAGTCATTCTATAAGGTCTATCAAACAGAAAAAAATTTTGAAAGATTAATGAGGTCTGAGAACTGAGAAAGTTTTTTCAAGCATGAAAGCAGCAATGTGCAACTTCAGAAAGTTCTTAATTTCAGAAAAGAAACAGAAAATTATTTCGCCTTCTCATGTTAAAATATGGAAAAGAAAATCTCTATTTGTATGGATGTAAAATTCATTTGCCTTTTTCTTACAGTGAGCAAAGCTGAATTTAAAGCTCATTACAAACCCATGACTAATACACATTAATATTGATATTTACATATGATTACTCAAAAAAAAATGATTTGTGGAAGTAAGATGGTGTGTTGCTTTAATATAACCTCGTTCAATCTGGACTTTATCTTGCAATGGCAAGAAGTGGCAGTTCTTGAGGAAAAAATGTACCATGTCTACCTCAGGATGCCTGTCAGTCAATGATTAATGTAAAACTCTTGGCCTCGTTTCTATAGTCTGAGAACTTTTTTCAAGATGGTGGCGAAAACCTCTCAGCTGAGATTGGTAAAATTATAACACATTATGGCACAAACTCTGGTGTAAAAAAAACAAAAGAAAAAAAAGGTGCCTCTTGTCTTGACTGGAGGATGTCTGGTCTCTTTCATAATGCCCATCAGAACATATCTAGCTATACATGTCTAAGAACTGTATGCATGAACAACAGTTATCCAAGGTGCTCCAGCACATATCCTTACTTTTTTATATGTGGGGGTTCAAACTGAGGTCATGCACAGTCATGCAAGCTTTTCAAGCTCTAAGTACAAGCCCCAGTAAAGCAGACATGATCACTAACTCCTCAGATGCAGTATCTTCCTTAAGAGTTTTAATACAATCTCATTGCACACATTGATAGCTTTGTAAAGATCAGGACTAGTAGGCTGATACTCAAAGTGTTAAATCCACTGTTTTTTGAGATTTGTATCTCTTTTTCTTCCAGTAAAACAAAGAACTGCATATCATAATTCTACATTTAGAGAATTAATGGTTGACCTAAAGTAAATTTTTATTAGTAAAGTCAGTGATCCTGTCAGAAAGGTAGAACTGTCCTTCATTTGTAAGTCTCCTGAAATGTCTGGGTGTCTGTAACTGGAATTTATTTTTTTACCAAAATAAAAAGGAGGAACAGTTCTGATGCCCAGTTCTGTTTGTGTGTCTCTGCTTAATGATTCAATAGCTATTCTTGTTTTTCTGTGAACAATGAAATAATAAATCTGACCCCATAATGAAATCCAGACTAACAAACTTCTGTTCTATGAAATGTTAAGATTTTTTTAACCTCAGACAATTTTCAAGCATCTGCTTATTATTTGTGATTCTGTCAATGAAAACAGGAAAACTGGTAGATGTCTGAGTTGTTTTCTTTTTTACTTTTTTTTTTTTTTCTCCTTGGATTGGTTTGGTGTTTTGGGATTTTGTTTTTGTTGTTATGGGGTTTTTTGTTCATAATTAATCATAGAAATATTGGTAATGTAGAACAGCCACTCATATTAGGACTATTGTCATCACAGGACTAGTTCAGCTTTAGCTTTGTCTAGTTGACTCCTGAAAAGTACCAAGGTTCAATGTTCTGCAATGGCTTTGGCAGCATGTTCAGATTTTACAAAATCTCCTAGTGCAAAAGGCTCTTTCTAATGTCCAGACCTTCCAAGCTGGAATCTGTAGATATTACTCATCTTTATATCATCTGCTACTACCAAGAATTCCCAATAAGAATGTTTTGCTCCTTATAGTATGGTATGCATAGTAACAGGACAAGGGGAAGTGGTTTTAAACAAAGACAGCAGGTTTAGATTAGATATTAGAAAGAAATTCTTTACTCAGAGGGTGGTGAAGCACTGGAACAAATTGCCCAGAGATGTTGTGTATGCCCCATCCCTGGAAGTGTTCAAGACCAGGTTGGATGGGCCCTTGAGCAAACTGTTTTAGTGTCTGGCACCCCTACCTATGGCAGGAGGATTGTAAACAGGTGATCTCTCAGGTCGCTTTCAAACCAAACCATTCTGTGATTCTATATTTTCATAGGAATAACCTCTAGCAGTGAATTATTTGCTTGAGAAAAATTTAAGCACACACGATATAGAAACTCACACTTCAATTGTATTAATGTCTAAAACCAAAACTGAACTTTATCTAACAGTATATGACAGCATTGTGTGGCTGTTTAAGTCAACACAAGAACAAGTCTGTAAGAATTCTTTTATATGTCTGCTACAAGCTTTAATGTATTTCTTCATATAATAGTGCAAAAGTTGGTAACACATTGACATATGAAATAAGGTAAAGTCAAACAATTTAGCAGAATTTAATAACGTGGTTAATTACTTGAATTTAAAATATAAATGAACAATACATCTCTGGATCAAATATCTTTTTCTGTTGAACTATTTCCATATCTAGAGAAGCCACAACTGAAACAAAACCAAACCAACAACAACAGATCTTCGTTCAGAAGAAACATCACTTGTTAACCATTCCAAGTATTTAAGAAGATTCATCTTGTTCTGTGACGTTTCAGCACCATGCACAAAATTCAGATTTCTCATACTTAATCTCTGTTAAATTTCTTCCTATTATCTTAATAGTCAAATACTAAAGTGTGTATTCTGTAAAGATTTGAGTTTAAATCATATTTGCTCTCATTTAAAGTGAAATACATGCACTCAAGGAAGCTCTCTGAATTCAAGGGATCTGAAGAACAGGAAAATTAACAAATATTTAATGAATATTTTAAATCAAATCTTTATTTGAACAAGTATTACCATGCCTGATAGCAATAAGATGTAGTTTTAATGAGTATATATTTCTGACTTCTACATATATGTTTGATGACCCACTGAAGGAGTAATGGATTGCAGACTTGAGAAGAAGTTCATCTCATTTCACACACTTGACCCTGTCAGCCCACCCTAGCATTTCTGCACATTAATTACCCATTCATAAAGGAGGAATAATAAAATATCTTTAGCTTCTAGGTAATTGAGTGCATTCATATCAAAATAGTTGATAATGTGATTCTCTAATATAGAGTGCAGCAATATAAGAAATTTAGATGGAATATATCATATATTTGAAATCTAAGAAGCTGTCATGATTTATGATTGTTGAAGGGCTGGTGGCATTTTTTTTTTTTTTAAGAAGGGGTGAAGTAAAACTTTTGTCAGTGATGAATGATGCCGAATGAGTTGTAATGTCAATTCTAGATGAGAAGGTGCAATACATTGCAAAGAAACCCTCCAAACACAATATCATGACTGAACTTAAATGCTCTTTGAATGTCCACTTCAATAAAAGTCCACTAAGAGATATATATTTTTTAAATGAACCTATCTCTTGAAATGTTACCTTCAAATCTAGTTATGGACAAAAAGGAGCACAACATTTATATGGAGCTAAGGATGTATTGACAGTCCAATAAATATTTTAACAGAATAATTAAAATGCAGCAATTATTATAAATCCTGTTACAATAACACTATAATTCACAGTCCTAATCAATTTAGAAGAGTCACATTAATAATACCCTTATGTTATTATAAACACTAACATCAATTGCCAGATTAGGCCAAGGCAAGTTTGGGAACGCCCCGAGTGCTTGCACTGTCAGGTCAATACAAAACTCATGGTCTTTTGACTAGTAATGGCAGACTTATCTGCTTGTATATAACAAGATCTATGTGGGCCTATTTTTATACCAGCCCTTGCAAGCTTGTTTACTTCCTCATGTGTCTGGGCAATCACCTATCCAATTTTAATGTGCAGATGCCCATTTTTGCTGATATATTCAGCTTTCTTTCAGCAGAATTTGCATCTGATGTCTTTATTTATTAATAGTAAAGTCAAGCTTAGATGAAAAAAATGAAGAAAAATCTAATTATTTTGAAAGAAAAGAAACTCTAGGGGAAGTTGAAAGACAGTAACATTTCAGCAATGCAAAGGAATATAAATAATTTTGTTGTTTAGACAATTAATGTTGACAGAACAAGTAGACTGCTTTCCCTTGTGCAAGTCAATAATATTATATTCCTTTACCAGAAACTCTGCTAGATTTTTTTTGTGACACAGACCGTAATGAAAAAAACAGCCCAATATTTTTTTGAGGAAAGGATTTTGACTTAAGAAGACATAATCTCTACACACATTGCCCCAGCTTGCAAAGAAGACTCACAAAGAACCAAACAATTGACCCTGGAAAAGAAATGCCTTTTCACAGTTAAATCTTTCTCTTTGCTAATGGGAATCTCATCTATTTTCACCAACTGTAATTCTAAGGTAGCTTTTTACGGAAACAAAGAGAAAGGCATTTAAGAAACAAGTTTGCTTTGACATAAGTGAGTGGTAAGCAACTGAACTGTCAGGTTTATCCCTGTATTAACCCTATATCTGTCTTGTTTTAGAATATTAAACTGAACTACCTTTACATATGCTGTGCAAGAATATAGTCCAGCAACAGACTCATCTCTTTTCTAAGACAGGTCTCTCTCTCTCTGTGTTCTTGTTGAACTTGTTCTACAGTTTATGACCAGCTGAGCACCAGCTGGATGAAGACGTGAACCTGTTTTGCAACACATGACTGAGAGCTCTAACAAAAAGCTACAGAACTGGTGTTTTTTCTAGATTCTTTCCAGTGAACTGAAAATTTAATTAAATAACTGGAGCAGATCCAAGGCCACAGTATCAGAGTTTTTTGCACTACAAACTTAAAAGGACATTTTACTACTTTTTAGGAAGACTTAATTCATTACAAAATGGAAATCAATCAAGAGGGATTATTCTTTGGCCAATATTCAAAAGAGACAAACTTAGAAATTTCCATATATAATGGTGTCTGAGATTGATTAAATTAGATCATGCATTACCTGATGTTTTTTAACTTTTAAGAACTATTTGTGGAAAAGTTTAGTTCCTAACTAATGAACCAAATATATGTTTATAGCAAAGAACTCAAATCCAAAGACCTATTTGTGTTGCCAAAGAACTTAGATTTCCATCCCCAGACCACCTTTTCATTAATACTCTATGAGTATTAGTTCATTCCCAGACTTCATTTTTAAGTCAAAGAACAGGTGTCTAGTTGGAAAAAAACCAAAACCAAAACAAAACCCTTCAGAATGATTCTTGTGACTGGAACTCTACCATATATATATCTTTAAATTTACACAATTCTCCAATGCCCTTCTAGTCTTTGTCATGTGAGGTATGTCTAATTTTCTACTATAGAAATTACATTAGTAGTTGCTCTGTATTATTATTTCAGACATTCTGCCATTAAAGAAACATATAAAATATCATAATTACATCTCAGAGCTGTAGCACACCACGTGGGGTTTGGACTGGGACCCAGTGTCAAATGATCTGTAAAATGGATATGGCCTGTCCCCTCCAGAAGAAGATACTGGCCCTTGGCTTGCAGGTGTGAAGAAACAGCCAGTAGAGTTCATGCACCTGGAGGTGTAATTAAAATTTGTAAGTTAATTTAAGAAAGAAGCAGGATCAATTAGCAGACATTAAAATGAGGAAAGGAGTGCAGGCATCCTTAAATGCAAATGAGTGTTACTGACACTAATTTCAGTATCTAAAATGGTCAAATATTTGCAGAAATATTTGCAAAAATACAGAACAAGCCCCCAAATTATCAAAAACATTTCAGGGATAATGTTGTAAATTCTTTGATGGATGTTTGTGTTTATAGAGTGATTCCTACGTTATTTAACAACCATTGTTAGTCAGTCTGATAATTTCTTTCAGAAATGACATCAAAGACTTTCAGCTCCTCTTAAGATGGATTGAAAATGCAGCCTCTTAATTATTAATTTACTCCTTGATTTTTTTCCCTCAATTTTAAGGGTCTCACTGATTTGAATTAAGCTGTCCCCAGGCTCAGATTTGGAAACTTTATTCCTTTCTTCCAAGTATTGGAATTTTTTTTTCTTTGTTTGATTGATTTTTTGTTTAGTTGGTTGGCTGGGTTTTTGGGATGTTGCTGGCAGCATGTTTTCTTCAGCTGTTTTTTTCTAAGGTTTCAGAGTTCCACTCATGCATCCACTTTTGTGAATGATGTTGAAACTAGAGCAGCAATTAAAGGACTGCTCAGCTTTTGAAGAATATGAGCTCCTGGTCATCAAAATGACTTCTTAAATTTTTAAATTTAAAATTAATTTTAATGTACATAGGGCTTGTCTGTTACGTTTTGCTCTGAATGTGGACTTCTCCTTCAGACAAAATATTCTCTCTAATTTTAATGTGTTAGAAAGAACCAGGAAAATGCTGGACATTCCAAATTTCTGTATTGTGTTTTTCACAATGACAGGATTTAAAGTACAAGGGGTCATGATTTACCTTCTCATATTTCTAATTCTTTTTTAGTCTACAAGGTGCAAGATAATGTAACTAAAAATATAAAGAAAAAACAGGTTTCTAAACTTGTGTTACATTCTGCTTTTTTTTTTCCTTTACCTTAATATTGTTTTATTAAGATTAAGAATTTTTGGTATGAAACTAGTTCCTTGGTATATGTAAATATTATGTTCGCATTGACAAAGAGTCTTGGGGTTTTTGTTTGCTTATTTTTTTGTTTTTGTTTATTTTCACATTGCACAAACTGACACGAGAATATTGATCTGTGTGTTTATGCCTCATACCTCAGAAGGAATGTTTGTGAAGTCCACAAAATCGGAGCTTATTAATACAAGAAAATGGTATTACTTTTGCAGTTTCACTCCTCTACATGGTCCTTTATTTAAGTTTATCAGCATAACTGATACCCTTGAACTTGTAAGGAGAACATAAAGTGACTTGGACCACATGTTAAAGACTGTACTCCATCACTGCCACTGCTATATCTGTTCTGTTGTTGGAAAGATTAATTTTCCAATATTATGATTCTAAGAGGCTTCACAAGGATTAAATTGATTTTTAAAAGAAAACTAGTTGTGGAATACAGAGTAACAACTCCATCACAGAAACCTTAGAGCACAAAACAAAGGTTTGATTTTGTGTGGTTGATTGCCAGAAACTTGAAAGAGAACTTTTATTTTAATTACAGTCATTCATGCACTAATATTTTTACATAAGAGTTAGATCATAAATCAAAATATTCAATGCAGTAAATGCTTATCCCTTCATCTAACACCATAGCAGTGTTCAAATTATATAACTCTTAACTGGAAGGCATAAAGAAAAATTACTACTAGATACTAAATGATTCAGTGTTTCCTACAGCTATAGATGTAAGGACTTTGTTTACACCTTTAAAAATATGTAGAAGGGAGTTTTCAGTAAAGCAGCTACAGACAAACTTTTCAAAAATGATTGGTCTTTTAGTCCTTCACTTTCCTGAAAAAAGGAAAAGAAACACTGAAAAAGTGTTTGATTTCTTGATTTATAAAGATCAATTTTAAAATACATTTATTTTAAAATTGCTTATGAAGAGCAATGTGTTTTGGTTTAACTGTGTTGTCTAAAGTAAAAGTGGACTTGCCTCAAGCATCTTTTTTTTGGCGTATACTACATATTTGAAACACCTATCTTTAATTGATGGTGATGATAGATAATTTAAATTTAAGTAAATAATTTTTTAGATGGTTACAGATACCTGAGATGAATATTTCCTACTCTGTGTCAATATCAGTGTTCACATGAACATGCATGTTGAAACACATAATTGTTAAGCACAGTAAAAAATGAAAAGAGATTGAATTCAATAGTACAGATTTGCTCTCATTCTTGAACTCATCTTGATATTTTTAATAGAACTTCACTTACTTGACCTTCATGTTCTGAAAAACAGTTATAATGAAGAAACCTTAAGAGATGCTCAGGGGTTTGAAGTTGTCAGAAACAGAGGTATCCCCTGTGCTTCAGGAGATTTTCTTTGACTAAAGATTGAATGTTCTATCTATATTCCCAAGATTCCTCAGCATCTTTGCATTTGAAAAATGGATTGTCAGCATCCTTCTAAGCAGCAGAAATTATGTTTTCTTTGTGAAAATAGAATAGAAACCTGAACCCCAATTTACAATTATCCACATTTGGATATGTGTGAAATTGTATCAAATGGTTAAATCACCAAGGAATTTAAACTGAAGTTTATCAAAATATCTGATAATTAAGTATATTTCATCCTATCTCTAAACACTAGCTACTACACTACTTGAATCATATTTCACTGATACTTCAAGAGCATTTTCATTGTCTTCTTTTTCTTAGTCTTATTTTCAAAGTAAGTATATCACAAATAGAACAACCACACTGCAACAGTAATTCAACAGGAACAGTGCTGAAGTTTCCAAAGTTTTTTTTTTATTTTTAGCATTTTTAAAATTTCCAGATCATGTCTCAGTAGAAACATATAGATGCTGAGAATTTCAGACTGTGGCCCTATATTTGAACTTATTACAAATTGAATTTTTCTATAAACCACATCCACAGTAGTGTTCTGAAAACCTGGTTCTAAGCACTGACAATCTACCCTTCTTAAAAAAAGAAAGGCAGTAACAAAATTCATGCTTTCTTTCTAACTATTCCAACTGCAGAAATAAATAATCAAAAAACACACCAATGTAAGAAATTAATTTCTGTCTGAGTAAACAGAAAGCTGTGGAAAAAAATTAAAATATTGTGATATTACACAGTAATGGGTTTTGATAGCCTAACCATTTGTTCTCTACTACAGCAAAAACATTTTTTCCTACCAGTCAAAAAACCCATTTTATCTTTAATGTTTCAAAATGACAAACCAGTTTGTCAGTAGTTAAAATATCTCTTCCTCATGACATTATTTTCCCATTGCTAGTGTTAATTAATAATTTTCAAATATTATATCATGTTTTATCCTTTAAGTATGCAAATTCATGGGGTACATCCACTCTTCTATATAATAGTGCCAGACTTGTATAACCTCTACTAATCTGACTCATTTATTAATAATAATAGGAAAGAGATCAGTTCTACCTTCTGTCTCAGCTGCCTGCAAGAACTGAGAACATTAGGAACATTCACAATGGGCATGTGCTGTAATCCATCTGCCACAAGCTTATGCTGTCAGTGCTAGATGAGAGGGATGTGACACATTATATCAGCTTCCTACATTTCCTCAGTCACTGTGATAATGGGAGGCAAAAAAATGTGGAATGCATTATGTATTCCAGATTCCAGATACATTTACCACTTTAAAAATGCAACATCATCTGCTTTGTAGGAGTTTACTTTCAGAGTAAAAATTACCTGGGGAAAAAAAAAGTGTAAAAACATAATTTTGATTCTTATGAAAAAAATTAACTTTATTGTTCATTTAATTTTTCATAATTTCTAATTGCTTCATGTACTCTCATCCTTGAAATAATGGAGTTGAAAACTCGTGATTCTCTCAATCACCTAAACTGATATCCATTATAAGCGCAATGTGATAAAAAGGTGGATTTTTATGGTTAAATTTACACACTATGGGAAAGGTCTTCCAAAGTGTTTGTCCTGGGCAAGGTATTATTCCAATGAGGTGGTCTAAAACTTTTCAGTGTATCTTTTAGGATAAGAGCCTGCCAAAAGAAATCTACAGTATTAAAACTCCTTATATTTTATTCAAGTGTAAGTACAATACACAAACCAGACATTTCTGTGTGTGTGGAAATAAAAGCATGTACATAGCAACAGTATCAAAAAAAAATATTTTTTCTTGGATAGCAATTAGCTGGTGAATAATATGGGATTTTTTTGCAATTTGAACTTAGCATTATCATTATATTAAAGTAAAAAAAAATTAAGTTCTTAATCGTAATGAATGTAATTTTTAAATTTAAAAATAGACTGTCATTCTAATTCTTTAGAAGTTCATATGGAATACTTTAAGTACAAACTGCACAATCACATTGAGCATTGCTGTACATTTGTTTATGTGCTTAACTTTCACCTTCTGAGGCAAAAAAGCCAGATCAACTAACAAGAGGAATACAATTTTGATGTGAGAGGAAATAGTCAATTTACAAATTGAAGATTTTAACTTATTTATTTATTTATTTATTTATTTATAACTGCAGATAGTGAGTTACTTGGACTTAATTCTCTTCCTCTGAATTTTCTCTTCACACTATGGACTTCTCCATCTTTTTTTTATTTATTAATGTCTTCATGGGGTTTTTTTGTTTTTTTAATCTACATAAAATTTTCTATGCAGCTTTATAATCCTTTTGGAACTGGTTTGTAGATATATAAAGCCTTACTAACTTTAAAAGTAAAGAAAGATGTAATTCCTAGTGATATTTGGCTTTTTTATTGATCTTTTACTAAGTCACACTAGTTCATAATATGTGAAAAATCTTCATGTAAGGGTCAAATCCACAGTTAAGACTGATGCTGAAATTTGTTGTCTCTTATTTTTTGTCTTTTCAGAACATATTTGGAGAGTGTGAGGGCGATGTTTTTGATGTGACATATCCTTGTAGAAGAGTTAGATAATAAAGGTCCCCTTGTAATCATAATCCTGACTATGTATTTTATCCATTGTGAAATTGTCTGGTGATTGTGAATAGTATGGCAGTTACTTGTTTAATTAATAACATATTTCATATTTCACACTTCTGGTATTTCACCTGCATCTGCCTTTTGACATTTGCAACTGGAGATTTCTCATGTTTAGCTCATAAGACTGAAAAAAAATTATTAGTGCCAGTAAAGCAAACCATTTTTTAAAGCTCATGTATATAAAAGATTAGAGCTATCGTGGAATTAAAGAACAAATCAAAAGGACTTCATCCTTCTGGTCACACACACATACAACTGTGATTACGTTGTTTGTATAATACTTGGCCTGCCTGATATTTTTAGGCATAATTGATAAATATAATCTTGTCTATAAATATTTTAGCCATTTTTTAGATAAAAAAATAATCACATTTCTTTTGAACTTCACTATTCCAAAAGGAATTCTAGTTTTAAAGATTTTGTTGGGGGTGTCATATGTGTCCATTGGCCTTTTCATCCTAGTCTCTCTCTATAAAATGACTTCTTGATTCAAAAAACCTCCAAATCAGTGAGTCAGTCACAGTAATTGATTTAAATTTTTTGCACTTGTGAATAAGCACATTATAATTGGGCCATTATGATTTGTACTAAAGAACTGAATCTCTTTTACCTCTTTTATCCTTCTTGTGCTTCTCTCCACTTGCATAAATACCTGAAAAGCAATATCATGATCCTCTGGTTTTGTTCTTAACACTTATACCGTTAAGAGTTAAAAAACTGAGGTTGTTCAGCAAAGCAAATACCTAATATCATGACTAATACCCTCTCACTGCTTCTTTGTATTCCAAATGAAACTTTTTGTATCAGTGTGTAGTATCTTCTTTTATACTTACCTTGTGAAATGTCTGTGGGATGAGTTCACCTTTTTGTTCGGTGTTTGTACTGCTCAAGGGAGACTTAGAGTGTGACAAGGGCCCCTAGGCAACACAGTTATATAAAAGGCAATGCAGGAAAGGGAGCATATTTCAATATGACATATCTAAGAGACAGAAACTCTACAAAATAATAGAGGAGACATCACTACCTATAAAATCGTGAAGTTTTCAGAGAATAGAGCAACTCTGTTCAGGTCAAATATGACTACTGCAAATCAGGCCTGTAGACAGAACTTTGTGTTAGCATAAATGATTCTCACACTTTTCTACTAAAATAGTGTATTTATGAGTATCAGTGACTTTTTTATTTTGCCTGAATGTTAACCGTGGTGGTTGACCCCATCTGCCAGGCAAGTTCCCACACAGTCACCTCCTTATTGCCCTTGGTTTTATTGCTGGGCATGGTGTCATGTGCTGTGAGATAGCTCTTTGGTCAGCTGGGGTCAGCTGGCCCAACTCTGCTCCTGCCCAGCTTCTTGCCCACTCCCAGACCCGTTTTGGGGGGGCCCAGTGAGGCCTTAACTCCGTGCAGGCACTGTTCAACAATAAGTAAAACTTTGGTATGCTATCAACACTGTTTTGGTAGTAAACTTAAAACAGCCATATGTTTTGCCATGGAGAAAATTAACTCCATCAGAGCCAGATCCACTACAATAATGAAGGACTTGATTTTTTCTCCTTTTTTAAAGATATGCTAATTGAAAAGCTATATTTAGTCACTTTCCTAAACATAAAACTGCTTCTTGAGAAGTGTTATTATTTCTTGAGAAAACAAAGTGTATACCAGAATATTCTGTCTCTTTTCTAATCGCACTGAAGAGTCTACAAATCTACATGCTTTATGGTCACTTTTTTATAACCTTTTTGTAAAGGGTGTTTTCTAACATCTTTTTTTATAATTTTATCCAGCATTCTCTTGTTGTTAATTAATTCCATGGCTGAAGTGAAATACAGGGGGGAATTATCTTTAAATGAGACTATTAAGAAATCATGATCAATAATTATTTTAGGGTTGTTTTATGCATGTCAAAATGTGATATTTTCTCACAGATATTTAGTTAATTGACCTGCTTTCTCCAAATAATTTTGTTTATTCTGAGTGTGCAATAGATTTCAAACAACAATTCTTTTGTGAGGAAACACTTTCAGATAAACAGCAAGCTCTAGCACTGTTCTGCTATGTTATGGCATTGCTAGAAAGACAAGGAAATAAAGCAAATGAATATAAAGCAAACTACATCCGGTTACATATATACTATTCTTAGTACTTAAAAAATAGGAAATTGTATTCAAATATGGGTATATTTTAAAATATTTTATTAACAAATTTCCATATATTTTGTTTCAGAAGATGCCAAGTTTATGTTGTCACTTTCATACAGGAAATCACATCTTTTTTTTACAAATTTCTAGATATGATGTTTTGAAATATCAACATGAATTCTGTGTATGCCAAAGCACCCAGCAAGCAGAAAACTATTTAATGCATCGCCTATGAACCAAAACCCCAAGTTTAGTCTCTTAAAAAGGCACTTAATACCTGGATAGCTAGCCATCTGGATGTAAGAAATGCCTCAGTTAAACCTACAAAATAGTAAATAATACGGAGAATGATAGGTAGAGAACATGTGGTGAGAGATCATTGAGGAGAAGCTTTAGTTACACTTCAGTTGAGTCTAACAACTGCGCAGCAAATGATTCCTGGCTTTTGTTAAAGAAAATAGACTGGACTCCTTTATTTATCCAGGAATGTAAATAGAGAAGTCCATTGGACAGATGGAAATCCTGCAGCATTTGAAAGACTGGAAAATTCTATAGGGCTTCTAGTGATATACCTGATAATATTAATGGAGTTGGCACTGAGATACAAAATAGCCTGGATGAAAGAAATTCTAACTGTTCTTGGTACCTTAGACAACAATAAGGTTGACAGTGTTTGTAGATATGTCCAGTACTTAGAACACAATAATTTAGAAAGAAATCCATACACCAGTTTTGTGCTTGTATGACATAGCCAACGGAGCAGATATGTAAGAGCAGCATGGGTCAGCTTACTCACTCTTTGCAAAGAAGCACTTTTACCATGTCATAGTTATAAGGTGTCAGAGAATATCCAACAGTATCACTTCATATGTTACTGGAGCTGATTTTCTCTTTTTATGTTTTCACTTCATGAATTTTCAAAAGTATGCTTTTTACTATTCAGATAAACAGCAGGTAAAAACCTCACAGATAAAACAAAGTAAATAGATGTTACTGGTTTGAGGTGTACCACAACCTCTCCATTTTCCTTGGAGATTACACATTGATGCAAACTCACCCAAATTTCTGAGCAGGCTCGTTTAGAAGTTTTAGGCTCTGGAAAGCCTTTTATTTGATAGTAACTCTATTTATTATACATGCTTAGCCATTAAAACACACAAGCCTTTTAAGTTTCATCACTAAATTTTCATTTAGTTCTAAAAGTAAAATAACCATTTATTTTTAATTAAGTAGATGTAATACACTAATTAGAGCAGAAAATACATTGTCTGCTTGCACTTTTGTCTTCACTGCAGCTATTTGTTTTCCCCTGTCTTTATCAATATTGCGTGCTTTCAGTTCTGTGGTACATTAGGTTCTTGCATCTGAAGTGCTGTCACTTATCTTCCCGTTTCACACACTGCCAAACTCCTGAGGCTTGCAAAACAAATGGAAAATGCATGAATAGGTCCTTATTTTCTAAAAAGAGTAAACAGAAGTAACAATAACATATCAAATTGCATTTGAACAGTGGTTCAAAGGGAAACTTTGAAATGAGATTCAACTCTGACATAAAAAATAGAAAAAAATTTGTTTTTTCAAAGTACTCTTTATAAAAATGTAATATTTTTTCAACATTTACATTTGCAATAAGATTCCTTTGCAACATAAACTCTCTATGCTAGCTACCTATACCTTCTGTAGTATTAATAGAGAGAATAATTTCCAGAATTGAATTATTCCTATTTTAAGAGAAGCATTTAACATACCCAGGTAATGAAAGAAAAACATGTAAAAATCAGACCTTTACAGATATCAGAAATATGGAACAATAATTTAACCCACACTTTAATAAAAGTCACAGCCTGGTGTTAAGATCAGGTTCTTA
>WBMZ01008077.1:0-22127 GCA_013400975.1 Atrichornis clamosus | reverse complement strand
CCCGCACACACCTTCCCCACCTCCTTTTGTGTTTTTCAAAACCATATCAAAGACTGGCCGGGGTGATCAACCATTCTTTTGTGTTCTGATTGTCTGGTATTTGCATATGACTACACTTCGCTCCTGCCAGTTGTCTCCCTGGTAACCAACTGGAAAAAAGGAAGAAAAAGTTCACTAAGGAACACAAACCCACCACACATGGTTGTATGGTTGCCTAGAAATTTGTGCTTGGCTATGTAACTTGGAAAGACATCCAAGCAAAGCAGACAGTTTTAATTCAGAAAAGTCTTGTTCAAAGCACTTTATGTTAATAAGCAGAACCAAGTGTGATTTGCTATTAAAAAAAAAAAAAATGGAGGAAAGTCTTACATTTATTTTGTAGTTAGTTTCCTACTGAACAATCCTTTACAGCTGTTCAAAAGCAATAGAGAAGATTCTTTCAAATATATTATTTTTATTTAGCTGTCATATCCTTACAGGAAATCTACAAATTATTTCAAAAAATGAAATACTGAAGGAGTTGATAGACTTTTGTTTTAAACATACAATGTAGTATATCTGTTGACAGGGGATTGAGAATCTTATATAGGTTTTACTGGTTAAGAAAGCTTTGCTTTTGTTTCTTGAGACAGTTCAATGGATGCTTTTTTATCTATTAAGGATGAAAATATTTTGCTTCTGCTAAACTTAGTAAATCTACAAGCATTTGTAGCTATCAGGTGTTAAGAGTTGTGTACATATTTGTATGCACACCTTATTCAGTTTTGCAAGAGTTTGAACACAGGTTTTGTATAGTTGATGAGCAAGATTGTTTGTAAGAATTATGCTTTCTATTGGTAAAAGCAGTATTTTTATTGACTTCAGAATGAGGATTTTTTTATCTATTGTATTCCAATTTTATCCAGTCTCTCAAAGCATTTCCAATGATAGCCAATAATCTTTCTTCCCTAACAGCAGTAAACAGACAAAGAAGAATGCAGAAGGAGAAATCATCAGGCCTTTTTATTTCTTTTGTGAAAGGAGAGGAAAAACATGTTCTTATGGCTGAGCCAAAGTTATATTCCCTGAACTCTAGAACAACAGTGCTGCTGCCTTCAAACTTCATAACTATGAGTGTGGAGAAATAATAATACAATCCTTTTTTCCCCTGTTCTTTCAGATATTGCATTTCTGGCATTTATTACTGTCATGGTTTTGAGCACAGCTGGAGATTGAACATCACACAACCACCAGATTGTTGCATGCTGTACATTTCAGCTTGTGCTGATCCCAGTATTGCTGCCCTTGTTCAGTTTTATCAAAATTCATTCTTCATTGGTGCAAGTGCAAGAATCAGAGGGAAGTCAGGTTCAGATCCCCGGAATGCTTTTGGTTAAGATGGATGCCCTAAGGTGCTCAGTGAGGTGACACACATAGCCACCACAGAAGTGATAATACACAGTGCTAGATATTAACATAACACAACTTAACGCATTGCCTATTTTAACTCAAAATCAAATTCCCTTGAGTTGCAAACTGACCTTCCCTATCCTTCTGCATTACCCACCAAATTCACCTGGGTCTTTGAGCACAACCAACCCCATAAATGAGTTTGCCATTACCAGAGGCAGACTGTTTTCCCCAGCACGTTTTTGATGTGCACTACAGGAAATTTATCCCCTTCTACAGAATGTAAAAATTTTGATTGGTCAGAGGCAGCCTTATCGGCAGATCTTTGACTAACCAGATGTTTTTTGCTAAATGTGTATCCCAATATTTGGAGGTCCCACCAGCCATTGCTCTCAGTGCAGTCTTTAACACTCCATTACATCATTTGATATTTCCAGGGGCTGGTGCATGATAGAGAATGTGATACACCCACTCCGTGTCATGCTCTTTGGCCCAAGTGCCTATGAGGTTGCTTTGGAATTGAGTTCCATTTTCTGATTCAGTTCTTTCCTGAGTACTGTGTCACAATAAGACCAGTTTTCCAAGGCCCAAGACTGTTCAATGTGGTGCCATGGAGCACAGGATATGTTTCCAGCCATCCTGTGGTTGATTCCACCATTGTAAGCACGTGGCTCTTGCTGCGCAGGTTTGAGGGAATGTGGTATAGTAAACCTGTCCAGGCTCCCTATAGTTGTACTACAGCCATTGTCCTTCATACCACTGAGGCTTGACCTGCTTGGCCTGCTTGATCACCAAACATGTTTCACATTCATTGAGAACTTGTGCAATAGTGTTCCTTGTTAAGTCTATGGCTCGATCATGAGAGCTTCTATATGTTACATCTCTTCCCTGATGTTCCGAGGTGTCATGGGCCTACTGAGCTGGAAATAATTTGCTCTTGTGTTGGCAATCCAAATCCACCTGAGTCACTTCAATCTTAGCAGCCTGATCCACCTGCTGGTTGCTCTGATGTTCTTCAGTCCCTGACCCTTGGGTACATGAGAATCTACATGATGTACCCACTCAGCCATGTTGTCCACCCAGGCAGCAATAACTTGCCACAATGCAACATCCCAGACGGGTTTACCCCTTTGCTGCCAGCTATTCAGCTTCCATTGTTGCAACCACTCCCACAGGATATTTGCCACCATGCATGAATCAGTATAAAGCATTGTCCGTTTCTCTAATTCAACAATGTCTAAGGTCAACTGTACGTCTTTCACCTCCTCAAACTGACTCGATTCACCTCCTTTAGCAGTTTCTGCATCTTGTCATAGGGGACTCCATACAAGTGCTTTCAGTGCCTTCCCACAAGACAGCATGATCCACCAGTAAAAAAGTATATTGTTTCTCACTTTCTGGTAATCTATTACATAGTGGGACCTCTTTAGTACACATTAATCCTATGGTGACATTCCAAAATCCTTGTCTTCTGGCCAGTTCATGACCATTTCTAAGATTCCTGGACAGCTGGGACATCCTAACCAAGCTCATTATGTGATCAGGGCAACCCACTTACTCCATATAATTTGTTACGTGATGTGTAGAGGACATCCTCCCTTTGAACATCCATCTCAACACGGGTAACCAGGGTGTCAGGAGGAGCTGTGCTTCAGTACCAATCACCTCCTCGGACACCTTCATATGCTGTCAATATCTCCTTTTCAGCTGGCGTATAGCAGGCTTCAGATGCTTTGTATGCCTGACTCCAAAAACCTAGAGGTTAACATTGCCTCTCCCCTAGTGTTTTTTTCCAGACACTCCAGGTAGAGTCATTCTCCCCATGTGCAGTAGAAACCACATTTTTTACATCTTGCCTGTTCGGACTGGCCCAAGGGCTGCAGCATGATCTCCTGCTCGAGTTGTTCAAAGGCTTGTTGCTGCTCAGGGCCCCATTTGAAATTCTTCTTCTGGGTCACTTGATAGAGAGGGCTTACATCAGACTGTAATCTGGAATGCAAATTCTCCAAAACCCCACAAAACCTAAAAAAACTTGTGTTTCTTGTTAGTTGGTGCAGCATCACTATTATCTTATTAATAATGTTCATTAGGATCTGATCATGTCCATCTTGCCATTTTATTCCTAAAAACTGGATCTCCTTTGGAAGTCCCTTTACTTTACTCTGTTTTATGTCAAAGCTAGCTTTTAGAAGGTTTCAGGTTTTCTTTCTTTTCTCAAAAACTTCCTCTGTTTTATTTCCCCACACAATGATATCAGTACATTGCAGATGTTCCAGAGCTTCACCTTGTTCCAGTGCAGTCTGGATAAGTCCATGGCAGATGGTACAGCTGTGTTTCTACCCCTGAGGCAGTTGGTTCCAGGTATACTGCACACCCCTCCAAGTGAAAACAAACTGTGGCTTGTGCTCTGCTGCCACAGGGATTGAGAAAAATGCATCAGCAATATCAATGGTGGCACCACTTGGCTGCCTTTGACTCTAGCTCATATTGAAGTTCCAACATGGCTGGTACAGCAGCACTCAAAGGTGGAGTGACTTCATTCAGGCCACAACAGTTTATTGTCAGGCTCCATTCCCCGTTAGACTTTCACACTGGCCATATTGTGCTATTAAAGGGTGAGCGGATCCTGCTGATCACCCCTTGGCTTTCCAGGTGATGAATTAATTTATAGATGGGAATTTGGTTGGTTGGTGAGGTACTGCCTCTGATACACTGTTGTTGTAGCAATCAGCATCTGCTGTTCTTCAACCTTCAGCAATCCCACAGCAAAAGGGTTGTCTGAAAGACCAGATAAAGTAGAAAACTTCTTAATTTACTCCATCTCCTTGACAGCTGTACTGAAAGCCCACCGATACCATTTTGAGTCCTTGAAATATCCTCTTCTGCAATAGACTGTGGCAAGGATGCACAGAGTTTCTGGTCCAGGCACAGTAGGGTGCTTTTGCCACTCGTTCCTAGTCAGACTAATCTCAGCCTCCAATACAGCCAGCTGTCTGGATTGCCCTGTCACTCCAGATCTACAAATGGATTCTGTCCTTACACAGCTTGATGGCATTAGGGCACACTGTGCACCAGCCTTGTGCTCCTGTGGGACTGCTGCGCTATGCCATTGAATTCGCGCTGTTCAGTAAACTCAGTTATCCCTCTCCTTCACCTGCTGGAGGCAGGACCCCTCTAATACTGATCACAAAGTCCCCTGCTTAAATGTTGTAGAAATAAACTAGAACTTCTCTCCAAAGAATCAGTATTATGAGCAGGCCTTCCATTCTACTTGGAAAATTAACTGCTGGAGCAGAATCTTTGCTGGGACAAAAAACACTTTTGTGGATATTTTTCCCTGCAATTCCCACACCTGTGCATCTAGGATCAAGGTGTGTTGTCCATCCCCCTTCCACATATCCTCTCTGTGGTCCCACAGGTAAAACCACAGGGTGCCCCATGGTGTACCTTCTATATCCTGTCTATTGAGCAGAAGGGCGACTTTTGTCAATTGTTGAAATATGGGCCCGTACAGGTGGGGAGCAGGACATATTCTCTCTGAATTGCTGGAACTCCTGGGTCAGTTTATCTGTCAGTTTATCAGATAGCTTCTCTGCAGCTGTGACAATGGAGGAAGGAATACTCTCTTCATACTCCCAGAGTTGCCAAAGCCTGTCGCCCACTGCTGGTGGTGTATCATCTTTCCAAAGAAATGTTACCAAGGGGCTGGCACACACTGTTGGTGCACTCTGCAAAAATTTCTGCCACACAGGTCATTGATATAAGATGTCTGGATCTGTGAGTAGCTGCTCATTGTCCGGGTCAAAATATTTCATTTCTCTCTCATATTTTGTTTCCCTCAAGTATTGAACACCTTTCTCTATTGCAGTCCATTTGCCTGAGTTACATGAAATATCATCTTGCCCTCACACTCTATAAAAGTCTCCTCCAGACACTAAGGACATTTTGTCTTTTTTCCCTTGTTTTATCCATGCCTGGTTCCTTAGCAAGTGATCCCAGCTGTCTGGCTTCCTTACCCTCTAACTCCATACTGTTGTCTCCATTGTCCCAGCATTGGAGCAGCCAGGTGATAAAATGCTCATGTGGATGATGGCTGAAATCTTTTGTTACCTCCTGCAGCTGACTCAGGGTTAGGAATTGAGTTGTGGTCCTCTCTCTGTCTCCTCTTCCGGTTCCAGTGATGCCCTTGCGTAGTGAACGAATAAAAGTAAGGATTGTTTCTCCATTGCCTCTTCAAAGATTAAGGTTGAAAATTAAAGTTTTAAAATTCCTCTAACAAAAACTTTAGAAACTGCGTTATTTTAGAAAATGAGGAACCCTGTTGAAAGCTATTAATAGAACGTCTCCTTGATACACTCAGCGAGCTAGCAACAGATTTTTGATACATCCAGACAGTAAGACATCAACTTTTTGATACATCAACTGTGATACATCAGGCAGGCCAGACAATAAGCTTTATGAAGCTGAGGTGTGGATTGTCACAGAAAAAAACCCTCTATAATCAAGAATCTTGGCAGTCACTGTATGTTGTGCTACAGGAATCCATATAGCACTGAAATCTTTTCTTTCGGTGTGGTCCTTCACTGTTCTGGCTGCTCCTATGAGGCTACTTTTTTCCCCTCACACTCCCTCCCGCTGCTCCTGCTGCCCTGGCCCTACTCCCTCACCGCCTTCCCTCACTGCTCTGGAGGGACTTCACCAGAGTAAGATCCCTAGTACCCAATGCAGATCTCCCCCATCACACCCCATAAGTCTTTGCTGGACCCAAGGTGGTAGTAACCCCTTTCCTGTGCTTCTCATAATTTTTCTGGTTATTTTTCCTACTTTTCTATTTTCTCTCTTTCCTTCCTCTCCCATAAAATATAAACTTTTATTATCACTTTGGATACCCACATTTAACCTCGTTTGTGTATTAATCTTGCTTTTGGGTAAGTTTAGAACATAGATCTTTTCCTTGGTTGTGGATTGGGGCAATTTTGCCTCTCCTTCCCTTAAGCAGATCAGAACACCTTGCTGATAGACCTGAAAATCACCCTTGTGATGGTCCTGCTTATTCATGCTCTTTGCTCTCCCTGTCCTCCTTCACTGCGTTTGCTAAAGCTTTTTCACCAGGTGACTTTCATGTACTGCTCTGCTTCTCTGCCGGGCCCACTGACGCTGTGGGTTCCCTGTTTCGGTGGTTTCAGTGGTTTCAGTGCCTGTTGCTGGGGCTGGAGCCTGTCCCGGTGGGGGCAGCAGCTGCAGGGCCTGTTGTCATCTCACCGTGGGGTTCAGAGACCCCCGAGGGCACTGGGCAGGGTTGAACACGGCTCAATAGGCCTGGTCAGGCACCCACACGCTGTGGTGGTTTGGGTGCCAGGGTGACAGCACACTTTTCAAAAAGTATTCCACCAGTGTTTCTGGATCTGTATTTGTTCAAGGATAAAGTGCAAACACGTTGGAGGTGCCCACTGCCCAAGGAACTTGTTCAAACACTGTGTCACTCTGAACTATCCAGCTTTTGGACAGAACTCTGCGTAATATTCTGAATTGTTTGTCTGACCTTAAACAAGACCTGAACCACATGCAATAAAATGCTGGCTCTCAACAGAAGGACCAGGTTAGTTTCAAGAGTAGTCAAAGGTTATTCAAAATCTTTAAAATTCTCAATGGTAATCAGTTTGGAGGACAAGGAAGGAAAAAAGGAGGGGAGAAAAAAATAGAAAAATATATCCCCCATAAGTTGTTACTCTGAGGAGAAAAAAACCAAAGGTGTGATTATTAATCATTCCCAGTGGACTACTCCCAAAATATAGAAGTGCCTGCAATACTGAACACAGACACCAGACTGATGTCCCGACCAGAGGCATTGTCACAAGCTAAGCCCCTCCTACGAAAATATCACAGAGAACACAAACTGCAAGTCAGGTATTAATGGTATAACAGGCAAAACACCAATATGAGAGCAAATAAGTGCACATTGTAATTAACAGCTGTTAACCAACACAGTGAATGTTTATAACAATTTTTCTTTAATATACTCTGTTCAGATCTGTCCTTATCTCAACCCCTTTGGTCTCACATTGGATAACAAAAAGGACTGTTGTGGTTTTAACCTCATCTGGAGATGAAACACCATGCAACTGTTTGCTAACTCCACCTCTCTTCCCCCTCACCATGGTGGAATGGGAAAGAGAATTGAAGTGAAACTTGTATATTGAGGTAAGAAAAATTTAATAATTGAAAATACAATAATGGTGACAGCAAAAAGGAAATAAAACCCCCAAAAATTAATGCACAATGCAATTGCCCACCACCTGCTGAACAATGCCAGACCCCCTCTTCCTGATCCCTGGTCAGCTACCCTTCTGGGTAACTTGCCCCAGTTCATATACTGGGCACAATATTCTGTGGTGTGGAACATCCCTTTAGTCCATTCGGCTCACCTGTCCCAGCTATGCTCCCTCACAAGTTTTTTAGGGTTTTTTCCATGCCTCCTCACTGGCAGAGCATGAGACAAGGGAAAATGTCCTTTACTTAGGATGAACAGGACTTAGCAAAACCCAAAACTTCACTGTATGTTGAATGCCATTCTCATTTCAAATCCAAAACAGCACTATAACACTTACTGAGAAGAAATTAACTCTACCCTAGATGCAACCAGGACAACATGTACCAANGAGAAATACACTATTTAGGAATAATGTATTTGGAACTTCAGAGCGTTATCTTCAAGTCCTTCAAAAAGTTGAATGACCCTTACAGAATCACTTTCTTGATTTTGTTGTGAAAATGTAAAATTTCATTATTGATCATAAATATTTTTAGTCTATTTAATTATTTTATTGTTAACTATCTTATGGTAATATTGTATTTGCTGAGAATGGACAGCTAAGATCTGACAGAACAAATAAGAAGAAATTTTTGACCTTAAGGATCATATAGTGGAGAGGGAATATCACTTGCCTGATACTGTATGTACTGTTTCTGCTGTTTGCCTTTATTTTAGGGAAGCACACTAACACACAGAGAGCATATTGCCTGTTATTTGATTAAGTATAATATTAATGATAATTTTCAATTGTTATTTCTTGCCAACATATTTTTTACTTGCAATTATAAGGAACTTTCGTTTACAATAAGAGTAACTGTACTTTTACTTCAAGCAATTTCATATTAATTGATTGCAAATTCCCGGTTGGTGAAGCGAACTCAACCACGAATGCAATGGCTGTAGTTATTAATTCATTTAATATATTCAAAAGGAAAAAAACTTCATGGATTAAATTACTGAAATTAGAAATTGATGTGTTTTAGAATGCCTGAGAAGTTCATTAGGTTTCCATGTCAATATACTGAAGGCGCATGGGATTGATTCTTGCATGGAATTGATTCCTGTAGTGTTCTAAACTTTTCCACTTCTCCTCACTTTGCTCTAAAAACCTTTCAATGGGAGACATCAGAACCCTTAATCTAATTTTGTCTATATACTATTTCCTAATTTTTCTCAAGAACTGAAATTTAACTTTGGCAACAACTTTTACAGATCACTCAGCTTCTGACAGGTATCTCTCAAACACCTGTAGGGCTTTAATCAAGTTATATTCTCCAGAAAATAATTTCCCGCACAAAAAATTGTGGGTTTTTTGTATATTTTCCTTCAGAAAATAATTAATTAACTTTAGACTATAACGCAGTACATGTGGAAAGTATAAAAAATTGTTTGGAATTTATGATGAAAAGATAACTCTACAACAGAAGGTCTTGAATCCAGTGTTGAACTTTTCAGTTGTAATATGCAATCGTTTTTGGGTTTTTTTATGGGTTGAAACATTGTAATTAATTTTATTACAGACTCGTGGGAATAATTCATGAATACCAGTTAAATACTGCAGAATTGAAATGCTATTTGTTTTCAGTAAAAAGACATGAACAGGTAGATCTACAGGTTGGATAAGATAAACTCATATTCACTTAAAACAATCTAGTATTGTAGCACTGGAAACAGGAAAAGGTGAGACAACTAGAGGTGGGTAACTAGAGTCAGAAATACACATTCCTTTTGTCCTGTCACTTTTTACCTGGGAGAACAGACCCCTATCTGGCTACACTCTCCTTTCAGGTAACTGTAGAGAGTGATAAGGAACACCCCCAGCTCCCTCAGCCGCTCCTCATAGGGCTTGTGCTCCAGATGCTTCACCAGCTCTATTGCCCTTCTCTGGACATGCTCCAGCACCTCAATATCCTTCCTGAATTGTGGGGCCCGGAACTGAACATAGGATTTGAGGTTCAGCCTCACCACTGCCAAGTACAGGAGGATGATTCCTTCAGTAATCCTGCTGGCCACACTGACTTTCCTGACATTCCTGATCCAAGCCAGGATGGGTTGGCCTTCTTGGCCACTTGGCCTCATTACTGGTTCATGCTCAGCTGGCTGTTGACCTGCACCCTCAGATCCTTTTCCACTGAGCAACTTTCAGCCTGTAGACCCAAGAATACTTCCTCCCATACACTCTAAAAGAGATGTTCAAAATATAATTTTAATATTAAATTATTTTTCATAATAATTTGTAAAAATGGAAACATTAGAATTTGATTTCGCTTTGTTTTGTTTTCGTTTTCATGACCCAGAAATACTGCTGTGCAGTATTGGCATTTATTTTTATGGGATCTGGAAACAATGGCAAAACATGAAGGACTATAAAAAAAGGATGGTTAGAGAAATGTTCATAGAATATTTAGAAAACTAAAGTTTTCTTTACAGGATTAATTTTGTTCCTAAAGTATATGTTGTATCCATAATAGGGAAGTCTAAGGAATTAATTTATATGGAGATAATTTTCCTTGGATATTAAATGACAGGGAAGTTTTTTTCAGAAAAACAAAATGTAGGAATAGACAGGATAAAGCCTGAGTTTGCCATTTAATCCTGTACCATAGTTTGGCAAGGATAGCTAAGCATGTCTGAATCTTGGTAGTGAGTGTGTCTAAATCTTGGTAGTATAAAATGACAAGTGATACAAAATTAGAAATATTATAGTCTACAAAACTATAGTAATTTTTCCATTGACTCATTTTTGTACAAAGTAACTTTGTGCAAGGCTTTATTTCCATTGATGATATCTTTAAACCGGCATGCCTCATACCAGGCATGTACTTGTGTTCTAAACACTGAACAGAAATCACTCTAAATTTCCTAGCTCTGAAAAAACTTTTATAGATTAGAAAATGGCTTTACTAGCAAGTGCTGTTGGAAAATATGAAGCCAATCATCCACTAAGCTTATATGATTTGCAGAGTACTCATATTCAGTAGATCCTTCTTTTTCTCCCAGTGAAGACCTGAAATATTGTGAAAAACTCTTCTCCTCTGTGCTCCCCAGGTCTCCTCGCCTTCCTCTGACACAGGTCCCCTTCTGCAGCCCAGCTGACCATGCAAAATGAGCAGAGGGACAGGGGGCAGCTGCTGTGTTTAGCACCAGGACCTGCTGCCAAGCCACAAAGAAAGACCCAGGTCCCCATGCCAAGGCCAGAGGTGGTCCCAGATGGCCCCAGGCAGCTGGAACAGGTGGGAGAAGTGGAACAGGGTGAGGCTCTGTGGGCAGGCAGGCAGAAAGCAGCGAGGGCAGGCGGGGCACCACCGCTCTGGGGCTGCACAGAGGGACAGAGGTCTGTCCTGGGGGAGAGGCCAGCGGCAAGGGACAGGATCTTTCTGGAGGCCCCATGATTCATGAGAACAGCCCCACTCAGGGGGTCCCATGGGTTCATATCACCTTGAAAATGCTCAGGAAGAATTCATATTTACTTTCATGCAGTCTAACCCAAAATAATATGTTCTTTTTGAGGGGTTTTTCTGTGTTTTTATTTCCCTCTGGGTCTGGGGTTATGCACTCCCCACACCCTGCCATTCCATTCTCACATCTGTCAAAAATATTTTGTTAACCCAAGCCAATCATTATTGATTACAGAAATCAACCTGAATTGCTTTGTAACTTTTGCCACATCTCTTCTGACAGACCCAAGCAGTCCAGCAAGCATGCATTTTTGGGCTTCATAAATTTATTCTGAAAGCAAAAGCAAACAAAACCAAGCAGGTATTAAGCTTCCTCCTTGCCCCATATTTTGAGAGAGTTCCTTGAAAGGTTCTTTAAAATTATTTATTAACAAGAGAAAGTCTAAGGAAAATATTGAACTAGTACTGATGATGATGGTCATCTGACAAAAATGCATGTAAAAATAATGGAGGCATTTAGAGCCTTCTTTTCTTCAGTCTGCAATAATACTGATAGACCTTGTCTTGCCCACTCCTCTGAGTTGGAAGACCACAACTGTGGAAGCAGTGACTTTCCATTTGTAGACACTGAAACTGTAAGGGACAAGCTGTACCAGTTCATAAGTCCATGGGGCCTGGTAGGATTCATCTCACAGTACTGAAGGAGCAAGACCCCCTTGGTTGTTTACCAAAGGTTTGGTGAATCTGGGGACGTCCTTGCTGACTGAAAGCTGGCCAGTGTCATTCAATTTAAAAGAGGAACATGAAGGAAGACCCAGGAAACTACGGAGCTGTTAGTCTGACCTCAGTACCTGGAAAAATGATGGAGATCATAGTGGGAACTACTGAAAGGCATTTCAAGAAAAATGCAATCTCCAGGCACAGACAGTATGGGTTCAACAACGGGGAGGTTCTGCCTAATTAATTGGATATCCTTCTACATTAAAGTCTCTCACCTAGTGGATGAGGGGAAAGCAGTGGATACAGCTTTTCTTGATTTTAGTATTGCTTTTGATGCTGTCCCTCTCAGCATCCTTGTGGACAAGTTGTTCAGATGAGCAGCTGCACAGTGTGTGGGATGAAGAACTGGCTGAACAGCAGGGCTCCAGGGGTTGTGGTGCATGGGACTCATCTGGCTGCTGACTGCTCACCACTGGTGTTCATCCGGTCCTGTTTATCAATGGTATGGATGCAGGAGTTGAATGCACCATTAGCAAGTGTGCTGACAATACCAAACTGAGAGGTGCTGCTGACTCTAAGTACAAGAGCCTCGCAGAGGGATCTGCCTAGATTGGTGTACTGGGTAACTGAATTTAACAAGAACAAATTCCAGATTCTCCCCTGGGGTGGAGTTAATGCTGGGCACAAGTGTGAGCTGGGAGAGGGGTGTGTGGAGAGCAGCCCTGCAGAAAGGGATCTGGGGCTGCTGGTCAGCAGCAGCTCAGGGTGAGTGAGCAGTGTGTGTGCCCGGGCAGCCAGGAGGGCAAACCCCATCCCGGGGTGCCTCAGACACAGCATCACCAGCCGGCCAAAAGGCGGGATCATCCCGCTGGATTCAGCCGTGCTGCGGCCTCCCCCTGAGTCCTGTGTGCTGTGCTGGGCCCCACAGTTTGAGAAGGACGGGAAGGTCCTTGAATGATCCCAGGTTAAATATGCAGAAAACATAATTGAAATGTTTTTAAAATACTATTTATGAAGCTTAAGCTGAATCGAAAACATTTTGAAAATTTTTACATAAGTTTAAACTGAGTAGGAAAAGAGTGTTAAGGTTTTCATAGAGAGTAAGCACATGAAACTGAATCAGAAGAAAGATAGCATTTTTAGAAGGCCAAACAATTCACAGGAGACTTGTATATAGCCCAAAAAGGGTTTTAAAATGAATAGAAGAAAGAAATATTAGACACTGGAGTGAAGCAATAAAATGATTTTTTTTTGCTTCTCATGAAAGAACTATTATGCTAGAGAGGAACCAAAGCCATAAATGACCTGTAACATTGCCAAACAATTCTCAAAGGAATTACATTTTTTGGGCCATAAGTAGTTCTATTAGCTAAAGTACAGATCCTTCAGTCACTATTTTCCTTGGTATTGTAACTGTCCTGTATTTTGAAGAATTTAAAAATTATTAAGAGATAAATAAATTTTATCTTATTTGAGAGAATGGAAAAAGTAGGTAGGAAGCGATTATGGAATACATGTAATCCCTAATGGTCGATCTAGGTTTCCCTCCTATTTTCCACTCCAATATGTCCTTAAATTTGTTTTCTCACCAAAGAGGATCTCTTCAGTGGTAGAAGTGTATTATATAATGTCAGGTTTTAGACATATGTGAAGTGTACTTATACTACCATGAAAAATCTACACTTCAATCTCAAAGCTATACATTTAATTCCTGGAAAGAACCCCATAAAGGCACGCTTCTCCCTTCCCATTCAAAAGCAGAAGCAAATCCATCAGTAACTAGCAGGGATAAGAGTTTGTTTTAAAAAGATGGAGCTTCAGTGCACCCTTCTAGCATTCTATTTATGTATTTAGCTAACTTTTTGTTGGAATATTTGTTGAAATATCTGAATACAGTTGTATTTCTTCCAGCTTAAGATGATTAGCTCATGTCTGTTTTTTAATAATGACTTAAGAGAAAAACTGAAAAGTTTCCAAAGCACAGAATACTATTAAACTACTATAAGTTCTTTTTCCCTACTCAAAATAGTGCAAGATGAATCTTTTTTTTAAAATTGACAATTTTTTTCACTGTCAATAGGCTTTTTTTTCCAAAATTGTAATTTTTTTCTTACTATGTAGTACCTGTGCATGTCCATACTGTTGCAGTTAAGTTCCAAAAATAGAACAATGCCATTAACATACTGGAAACTAATAAAGAAGAAATCAATACATGTTCTATCTTGATATTAAAATTATGAAATATTTTGGTTTGGTAAGAGCATTGAGTTTTCCTCGTTAGATATATTTTGTACATCACACCTTGTTTCTTTGTAGTTTTATATCCCTCTTATATTCAGGCCCCCCCAAATCTTCACAGGACTCAAGGTGAGACCATTCAAGTGCAGTGTAAAATGTGACCTTATCCTCCCTTGCCCGGCTGGCGATGCTGTGCCTGATGCACCCCAGGACACAGCTGGTCCTCCTGGCTGCCAGGGCACTGATGACTCATGTTCAATTTGTCATCAATGGACATCAAATTGCAAACGAGGAATGGAAAAATGAAAGCAAGTTCCTCAGTATCTGAGTTACTGCTAAGATCACTACCCCAAATGAGATAATAAATCAGCAGTACTATTAAAATGAGGATTGTGATGGTGGAAATGAACCTTCAATCTGTTTCTCATTCCTTAGAGCTCAAGGTGTCAAGTACAACTTAGGCTATTTGAGATGTCTCATAGCATGTTAGTTTTCTTCCATTTCAACAATTTAACTCCTTAAAATCTTGTTACATTCATACAGTAATAAAATTTCAAAAGACATTTTGAAAATGAGGAGGTGAATATTGTGAGGTTTGTTTCGGTTTTTATACAATTTTATCCTTATAATCAAGGTATCTAATTTAACAAATAGATTAAATAACTCTAAAAGGGAAAATAAGATATGCAGTTTGTTGGGGAGAACAAGGAGTATGTTGGCAAATATTTATTTAGAAGAACTAAACAAACCATTTGCCTCAGTGTATATTTTACATGAAAACATAAGCCTGCAGTATGTCATTAGTAATTAATATGCAACTTTTATCATTTTCATTGCTACCCTCCTAATTGATGGTATGCTCTTGTTTCTTACAAACAAACCACAGTGACTCTTCTCTTTATGCATTCTTGATTTTTTATGTAGTTTTAGAAATGTGAGTGTCCTGCAGAGCTGTTAGAGCTCAGCTGATGAAACATATGAAACAAAATTTCTGTAAGGCCTAAAGAGACAGGCAATATATTTAATCTTGTTCTAAAATGCTGCTGTTTATGTGATCATCTGTACTTTTCATAAAGATCTCTTTTCTGAACAGTCCAGGCAACTTCCAACATTCCATGTTTTCAAATAAGACTTGTATTAAGACTAAGTCTTTTTACAGGATCTTAAAGAGAAGTATGGAAACAAAACTGTCCTGAATCATTTTCTCTGGTTAGAACTAACAAGCCTGAGACATTTCCTTCTACAAATTGCCTCAGCCTTCCAAAGAGTTGATTATTACCTTTAACAGTAAATGCTAGACAAATCTTTATATCCATTTGGAAGACTAAGTGAAGCAAAGGCTCGCACACAAAGTAATAGACATAACTGTGAAGCAAAAAAACCAGTAATCATTGTAGAGTGCTAGTTTTACAGTTGTTGACATTAAATACTGTGTACTTGATAAGCGTTCAGAAACAGAAACAATTATGCTAATTTTGACATTCAAGGGAAGAGAGGAACGGTACTCTTTCGAGAAGGGAGGGAATGTGTCCCTTGCAAAACTACTTCTTCTGTGTCAGGTCAAAGTCAGCAAAGCAGGTCTAGAGTAAAGTAATGGAAATATTATTGACATAGGAGTTCACACACTGAACCATCTGTTCTGTCTCTCATATTTGTCATGTCAAAACTGTGGACATAGGCATAAACGAAAAGAAAGGCATAGTGACGTGATTTTTGACTTGGTAAGGCTTAGAGGAGGGAACCAAACTTGACACATAAAATTTGGAAGGCTTGAAATCTGGTATCATGCATTGTTTTGATGCAGCAGGTTGTCAGGTGCTGCAGAGGTCAATGTTAAATTAGATTGATGGTTCTGCTGTGGTCCTTCACTGTGACTAGGGTGTTTCTCCTCATTAAAAATTTGATGTTAGCAGTGGCACAGCTAGTGTAGATGATGCTAGTTGATTGTTGTTCACAGATGAGTATTCCTACCATCAGAATATTATACTTATGAATACTAATAGCAGCTCAATAGAAAAGTTTTTAGGATATGATTTTATGTAAAGATTTCATCTGTACTGAACAGTACAGAAAGGTTGAAACTGTACATTATCAGTTGTCTAATGCACTAGATCTAAATCTAGACCTCTTAATTAAATTTAATGAATGCCACATATACAAGAAATATTAAATATGGAATACTGACCCCAAAATAATATAGTGCTTTGAATAAAACAGAAAAAGAAACATATCATCTCCATAAGCAATAACGGGGGGAAGAATCCTGAAACACACAAAAAACCATTTTATTCAAATACTTCTGTTATCATAATATAAGTGGAGTATATTGTTATTGCTTCCTAAACTAGAAAAACTTCAGAATCTCATTAACAGTAAAAATAGTAAAAATAATGACAACATTAACATTATGGAAAATAAAGAAAGATTATAAAAATTAACACTGCAAGAGAAAAGAGAACTTTTGCTAAAGAGAAAATTTATAGAATCATAGAATTATAGGATTGCTTGGGCTGGAAGGGACCTTAAAGAACACTTAGTTCCAACCCCTCTGTAATGGTCATAAACTCTTTCCACTAGACCAGGTTACTCGGAGCTCCATCCAACCGGGCCGTGAACACTTCCAGGGATGAGGCATCCACAGTTTCTCTGTGAAACCTGTTCCAGTGCCTCACCACTCCAACAGAAAAGAAATTATTTCTGACATCTCATCTAAACCTACTCTCTTTCTATTTGAAGCCATTCACCCTTGTCGTATCACACCATGCCCTTGTAAAAAGTCCCTCTCCATCTGTGTTGCAGTCTTCCTGTGTGTTCTTCCCATGCCACCTTACCTTGCTTCCATTGGGCATATACCTTCCTCTTTTCCTTATTTCAAAGAATAGAGATTCCTGTTCAGCCAAGCCAGCCTTCCACCTCATATGCTTTACTTCCATCATTTTGGAGTTGCCTGCTTCTGTGTCCTTAGGAAGTGAATAAAAAGTGACCAGCACTGATGGAGTCCAGCACCTGCGAAAACATTTTCCCACGGGACTTTACTCACCAGTTCTCTGAGCAGCCTGATTTCTGATCTCCTCATGTCTGGAGCTGAAGTCGCACAACATGTTTGAAGTTTTGCTGGCACTTTATGCTGTCAAATTATTTCCCTGTTGACTTGAATTAACTCAGGGGTCTTTGGTTCATCTCTGTAAGACTGCAAGCATACTCCAGGCTGGTTAATACTTCTCAGAGTCACAAACAGAAGTCCCTCCCCAGCAGCCCATCCCTCTAACCTTTGTGTATCATCCCACAGTTTGCCAGGGACAAGCCTGATACTGTCCCCCTCCCCATCAGATCTAGTGTTAATCTCTGCAATGATCCTTTCTGTCTTCTGAGCAAAGACTCTCCTTCCTCATCAAGAAAGGTGAGCCCTGTCTGATGCCAGCGTGCCTGATGCTGCTTAGCCAAGTTATGGTGTTATGAATTGGAAAAACAATCATACAGCAGTTTATAGCACCTAAAATTTTCATTAAAACATTATAGAGATAAAGTATAAAAAACCAAAACAAACCAAAAAAGCCCTATAACCCTCAAAACCCCTAACAGATGGGACAGGAAATGCAACATGAATGCTCCTCAGATAATTTAGTAATATGCCAATTCTTGAGTAACTATATTGACCCGAATGTGACTGGTGATCTGTGTAAATACACTGCCCTTCTTTGACAATCCTACAAATACTGAGAAGTGTTTTATTATGAATTACATTTTAGAGATGTCAAAGCTGCTACCAGCAAGTTGGATGTGATACATCTATGGGCCTGTAAATTTCTGTCTCTAGCACTGTGCTCAAAATTTGTAAGATGAACATTCTACAGAGTGAAAATTCTCTATGCACATTATTTCTAACAGGATTTAAACATTTCTCTTCATATGAAGGTAATAGCATTTCTATGTGAAACTTCTATTGTGACAGCTTTGATTGACATGCTTTAATGCAATTTGCACAAAACTATAACCAATGTAGCAGCACTTTCTTAAAATTGCCTACAGACATTTGAGTTTACAGTTTTGAAAGTGACTTGACTTATTCAGATTACACAGTTCTGTGTTTTTATCAAATGCACTAAATGGAACGGAAAAGTCTCATGTAATCTAGAAGTAAAAGGCGGTGTTCTTTTCTGTGATAGTTGGGAGGAAGTTGAAAAAAGAATCAGATTTTATTCAGAATCCTTGCTTTGTAGTGAGCAGAGCTATGCTTAATATAAAATTTGCCTAGAATTCTGCAGTATTTGGTAAAAATAAATATTCCTTTGATTAGAAACACATTCCAGAAAGACGTTGCTAGTTCAGCTAATACCTTAAACATCTTTCCAATGAATATATCTTTGCAAAACTGCAGTAATTTCAATCATAATTATTTTCATTAAAAGTTTATTTGCATAAACTGTTTTATTCATGCTATTATAATTTGTTATATACTGTTAACAAAGCCCAGGCTATTTCATGTTCCATTTCATATGCAGCTATGACTGATTAGTTCAAGCACATTGCATGATCATGCATATACATTGGCATAATTTTCATCATTCTGTCTCCAGATCTGGCAAGTTTTGTTTTCAAGTAGATGATCTTTACTAATGAGGTGCAGATTTCTTTATGTAAATCAAGGAGCAACAAAAGACCCCCCCTTGAGCTTCCTTTATCAGAAAGCTGTTTAACCATATGCACATGACACTGCAGCAGACAGAATCCTACCTTGTCTTACTGTTTTGGGCAGTTTCATTTGAGATAGCAGTCAAGAACTGTAGTCTTTCTTCAAAATAAATTTTCAAGTTATAAACATTATAGTATTATAAATATTACAGCAACTTCTGTTTTTGCAAATTAAGAAAATTCTTTCCCTAACCATTATATCAATCAGTGTTTATATTATGAAAGTTATATATTAACTTCCTTAATAGATATCATTTTGCATTATACAGTGTAATGTAAGGTAATGAGCTAATGGAATTTTACTGAAGACTTAGGTATTTTTCATGACTAAAGAAAAAGTACTAAATAACAATCTAGCCCATTAAATAAGGACTTTTCTTCTTGGAAGCTTAGAGCTGTCTGTGAAGGATAAAGGACACCCTTGGACAGCCAAGATAACACCAGCATCCCAGTACCTCTAGCACTTCTTTGGTGGAGGGCTCAACGTTGTTTGGTATCACAGATAAGTAACTATGGAAAGTTTGTCTCCTGAAACATCTGGATCACTAGACAAATGGTGAGAATTCTGAAAAAAAAAAGTAGTTACTTTGAGACATTTTCTATGACTCATAATTGGTAATGTGGTATTAATGATGAGTCAAATCATGCTGTCCATGGACCTTCAAAGAGTATTCAAACCTTATGTAAAATTACATTCAGGATGCCTCAATACTTCTGGGACACTTCATGTGTGTGAATAAATATTTACTCTTGTACATCAGTACTTTGTGTCCTTGCCCTTCTCCTGCATTAACACTGGCCAGTTGTGAATTTTTGTGACAAAGTACAAATCCATATGACCTGGTTACATAGTGCAGGAGGAAAGAAAAAGCAGTCTTGTCCCAAAAAAAAGGAGGAAATAATGTAAAGAAGGTATTTAAAAGAAGTGTAGGTGTGACACTCATGGACATGGTTTAGTAGCAAACTCGGCAGTGCTGAGTTAATGGTTGGATTCAAAGACTTTAAACATCTTTTCCAACCTTAACATTCAGAAAAATGGTATTAGACTGACTATTCAATATGAAGTTGGATATGAACCAAAGTATTTGGAGTGCCTTCTAGAACAAATATGTTTTGTGATACTCAAAGAAATTATGATTCGACCTCTCTAAACTTTGATCCTTTTCTATTGTAGTTTCAGAACAGGCTAGCTCCTTGGTTTTCCATTTGAATTAGTTGCTTATGTCCCTTATGCAGTATTGTAAAATTTGGAATTTCAGGTAAAGCCTAATAGTTAAATGTATTTACATTTCTCAGAAATGTATTTTAAGAAATATTGAGGTATTTGGTGTCTGGAGTGGTTTTCCATTTTGATTTGTTGATTATGTTTTGTTTTGGTTTTGGTTTTTGTTTTTTAGTCTAGCTGTGTCACTCAGGTGTTTAAGTGTCTAGAATGACTCAGGGTTCTGGATTTAGTTTTCCTATTACTCCTTTTTATTAGAATGTCTCTGAACTACAGAAATTTTGTTTGTTCTAAAAGTAATGCCATGCACTGAAGAACATACATGACATACTCAGTCTAAAGCTAGTTATCCAAAAGAATTGAAATGTAGATAGAAGGTTCAGCACAGTCTAAAAGTAGAACACATAGAAATTCATAACAATCAAAATCACAAGGATGGATCTTCAGCAATATCAAGCCACATCAGCTGTATCAACTTAGCTTCTTACTCAGTTTTTAGCTTGCAGCTTAGTGCTGCTCTGGTTACATGATGATTATTTCTCAATTTATTTTTTCTATTTCTTTTTATCTTGCTTCATCACATTTATGTGCTGTAGCCTGATCACAAGGTATTCCTAAGTAAATAAGCCTAGTAAAATCAAAATAGAATCAATAGAAAACTTAATTCAGTGAAAATATTAATTTAGCCTAGCAATACTTAGAATATGGTTTGCTAGTCACTTGTGGTCAACACATGCCATCATACCTTTAAAAGAGAGCTTTCCTGGCAAACTCACTTCAAAAGGACCAACTAATACTTACTACAGTGTAAGTAGTAACAGTAACTAACAGTTACTACTTACACATTCAAATGCAGTTTCCTTTTGTTTCAGCAAAATGTAAAGTTTGTAAGCTAGAAAATTTGGGAGATGAGTGTGTAACTATATGATACAGCTTTATAGTATAAATGTGGATGAAACAAGCAGCTAGTGAGGGTATGTTATGCTTTAAGATATTCACAAAATCATTCCTACTGAACAGACAAATTTGGATGCAGAGGTTTTAATCAGTCACTTGAATGAATTATTTGATTACACATAAATTCATATTTAGGTCTTAAAATTAACGTTTTTACAATTTCAAGCTCTAAATTCGTGCTGATACCACATCATTGGAGAAAAGCAGCTCAGATCTGTACTGTAAGTTTTATTTGGAATAGAAAATCATT
The DNA here is from genome assembly GCA_013400975.1 of Atrichornis clamosus. Taxonomy (NCBI): domain Eukaryota; kingdom Metazoa; phylum Chordata; class Aves; order Passeriformes; family Menuridae; genus Atrichornis; species Atrichornis clamosus. The sequence continues at coordinate 948 of WBMZ01008077.1, read as the reverse complement.
GTATTAATAGCCACAAAATTCTCTTTCTAATAAAAAAGAGAATTTGAACATTGGGACAGTAGCTATTGGTCTAAAAAGTTTTTCTTCTTGAAATCAGTCTACTATACAATGCATTTATTATTAAAGTTAGCTTTAGAATCATTTTTCTGCACATCCAATTAAAAAGATTTGTAGTGTACTTTGCATTCGCAACTCAGCTGATGAAAGTCAGTTTTCACTTATTTTGTTTTCTCATCCATCATGGAAATTTTTACTTTAGTTTAAACAAAGAGTTCAGGGATTACTCAAAGCTGCTGCTGGATTAGACTCAGCTTCACACTCCAGCAATTTTTTTTTTTCCTAAGAGAAAATCAAATATTGAATTCTAAGATCTGTCATTTTGGGGGAGATAATTCTCCATCTATAACTCAAATTAATTATTTATTCATTTATTAAACACAGGAGTTGCTTCCAGAACTGCAGTTTTACATGACAATATAGAAGAAACATGCATAAAGACAAAAATTAAAGCATTTAAATAGTATCATTAGATTGTTTGGTGACTGATGTTAGAATTAGAGATAAGCTTAATTATTTTGATGAAATGGATCTCAGGCCTTTACTTTCGACGTCATATACAATAAATACACAGTCTGAACCCTGAAAGATATGCCAGGAAAGAACTGAATTTTAACCTGTTATCCTTACTAGACTTCACTACTTCCCTAAGTACTGGAACCCTAAATTATAATATTTTTTCAGATACTGTATTTGCAGAAAGGCGACATAGTGCAAATCAGATTTGTTGTGATATTGATGATTATAATAAAAATATTACACAATCTTACAATATTTAGAAATAAAAAACCACTTTCAGTAGTTTGCAACCTCCTTTCATATAAATTAGTTTGAACATATCAACTAAACCTTTTGTATAACTATGTAAATTATTGTCCTGGGTTGTGGGGA
>WBMZ01008076.1:0-66197 GCA_013400975.1 Atrichornis clamosus | reverse complement strand
TCCCCCGGCAGGTGAGAGACCCCCGGACACTCCCTTCGGACCCTGCCCCGCCTCCCCCGGCAGGTGAGAGACCCCCGGACACTCCCTTCGGACCCTGCCCCGCCTCCCCCGGCAGGTAAGAGACCCTTGGATCCCCGTCGGATCTCGCCCCGCCTCCATCTGCAGGTGAGACCCTCCCCGGGATCCGGCCCCGTCTGGTGGGGGGGCACCTGCGCCCCCGGTGGAGGCACCCACACCCCTCATTTGGCGGGGAGAGCTGAGTCACACAGCCCCGTGCCACGGCGTCACCCCAACCTAATTGCGGGGGGAGCTGGGGTTGTGTCCGACTCTTACTTTGGAAGGCAAGCCTGGCCCGGGATGGCGGGAGGTGAGGGTGCACCGCCACCGCCACCTCTGTCTGCAGGGGTCACATTTCGGAGTTGAGAACCCCTCACCGCAGACTGCTCCGGGAAGCTTCACCCCATATTGAAGGGGGTCACCCGCCACTCCGTACTGGAGCGGGAGTCCCGGTCCCACACTGGAGAGCGGCAGACCCGGCCCTGTTTCGGACGGAGGAACCCCCACCCCACATTTCGGGCGGACCCCTTTCCCCCCAGACTGGCCCGCGGGGGTGATGCTGGCGGCAGGGCCGGGCCGGGAGCGGCCGAGGGACCGGGAGCGACCGGCTGTGGGGTGGCCTCGGGGGCCCGGGTTCCCCCGCACCACTACGCGATGCTCCGGGCTGCCTCGAGCCTTCGTCGGCCCCGGTAATTCCGCCTCGGGAGTCCGACACCGGAGCAAAACAAAGCCCCGGCCGGGCTGCGGGCTGATGTTTTCCCTTGCACAGAGGGTTTCCTTGGTAAAATTCAGATGTTTCCTTGGGTCTCGATTAAAATAACAAAGTGGAGTATTTACTAGGATGTTATTTCAAGTCTCTTAAGTCCCTGGTTATGTCTGTTGCGATTTCTCCGCAAATACAAAAACAAGCGCTGCGATGATTTATTTGAAGGAATGTAGGTGTTTCGCCAAAACAAATAGAGCTTTTTTTTCCTCTCCCCCCCGAAACAATCGCTTCTCACGAGCATTTGTCACTGCAGCCTCTTGGATTTCTTTCTGCTGTAATTTTACAGGTGTTTTGTCACAGTATCGCGAGAGGGTTTCTAATGCCAACCAGCGAATTTGCTCGGTATGTACACACACACTGTGCAGAGTCACGGACGCAGCAACCAGGACACCATCCCAAGACAACCTCATCCTGAGAAATCCCTATCCTATGAAGTGCCCAATGGCCAGGCCTGAAGCCATTTGCACACCTTGCACAGCATTTGCACAGTTTGCACAGCCTTTGCACAGGGCTTGCACAGCCTTTACATGGAGTTTGCACGGCTTGCACAGCATTTGCACTCTCAGCACGTTCACACACGGCCTTGCACACACCACTCCCCCAGCAGCTGGTGACCACCGGCAGCCCTAACTCAGCTGGGGCAGGAGGCAGAGGAAGGGCTAGCAGAGAAAGGCTTCATTAACTGTTATTGTTTTGTCAGTCCCTTATTAAATCCAGCCTGATGCTGTTCAGACACTCAAGGTCATTTTTAAAAAGCATCTGACAAGACATTCCAGCCCCTGAGGCCTCATTTCCCTCTGGCCAGGGTACTGAGACCCCACTCGGGTGCCCTCACAGAACCAGCGCGTGGCAGCAGGGCAGATTGCTCAGGGCAGCTCTTCCCAAAGATGAGAAAACTGAAAAGCACCGTCCAGTCCTGTCATACTCAATCCCAACCCCACTAGCAGTCCCAGGCTCGGAAACTGTGCTCCTGATGCTCCCACTGCAGCATATGGCAGTGCTCCCTTCCCAGGGCTGCCTAAGGAAGGGATCAAAAGGATCAGCAAAAGGATGGAATGATGATGGGATAGGAAGGACTGTCAAATTCTAGTAAAGGGGCAGACAAGTCTACCCATAAACTCTGGGCTTCTTGCAATGGTTTCTGGAGTCTCCTGCCTGGAATCCTTTCACACAGTCAGTTTTATGGAAAACAGTGAAAGGTACAAAAATGTGAGTGTGGGCCATGCTCCAGGCCCCCAAGTCTGTACATCCTCCTGCATGTTGGGGTTCATGTACCTGCCACACAGTTGGAACCCCAAGCTTCACCAAATTCCCTGAGACTGGAACTGTCACTGCATTTTTTCTGTATCTTTCAAAAATTAAAGTTACATTGATGAAACAGACAGCTGTGCCTTCTGTTTTTTCTTTCATCACAACTTTTTGCTGACAGACCACTCCTCAGCCCCCAGTGTGGGCAGCAGAACCAAATCCCTGCCTGGTGCAAGCTGGCAGAGCTGAGCAATGGGTTCCTCTGCATCCGTTTGCACCACACTATCCCCGTCCCTGTGCACCGCTGTCCCTGTGACAGAGCCTTGTGCTGCTGGGTGACAATAGCCAGATCCCTGTCCTCACCATCTGTATGGAGACCCAAACACAGGCACGCACATCCCCACACAACCCCACCAACATGGACACACGTCTGCGAGCACCAGGCGCACATGCCTGCACCAGAAGGCACGTGCATGCACACACACACACATGTACACCAACTCAAGAAGCAAATCCTGCCTGGCCATGCCAGAGGGTAGATGTGAAATCCCACTGCTCATCCTCTCAGCCACACAGTGTCTATCGAGATGTACAAGCACTGCCTTTCCCATCTGTTCTCCATTGCAGCCTCATTTAAACCCTTTTGGGCTTTCTTGAATTTCCATCAGCCCAGCCCAGCCCAGCTGCAGGACCTTCCCAAGCCTCCCGGGCCCTGTGCAGCGGCACAGCAGCTCCTGCCCCCAGTCCCTCCCTGTGCCGAGGACAGGCTCCCTGCTCTCCCACTGCAAAACTTTTGCGCATAATTTCACGCTGGCAAAGAGCCACCTTCTACCAGCCCCCTTCCAAACCCAAATTAGCACGCTGCTGCAGCAGCAGAAATTGGAGAGGAAAGGCTGCAGTTTTATTTTACAACTCAATTAGCAAGTTTATACAGAAAAAAACACTCACATAACCAAGGGAGATTTAATGTCTGTTCGGCTTCACCAACTTAGACACTTATTCCTCCTGGGGGCACTCCCCTCAAGACACTTATTCCTCCTGGGGGCACTCCCCTCTGCTGTGGGCACAGCAATGTTCTCCTGCCTATGGGGGCCCTCAACCAACGCAGTGATCCTGAGTCCAACTCTGCTCACTTGCTCTATCTCTCTTTGCTCTTACACTTACAAATCCTCTTGGTATCTCCATCATGAGCTGAAAAACACAGTTCTGAGACTGTCCTGGCATCCTGTTCACTGAGTATTAAACCAGAAGTGTGCCAGAACGTAATATGAAGTGCCCCATTTGCCTCTAATTTTTCCCTAAGAACCAGTCCCAAATAATATGAAGCCAGTGGCAGTATGCCCAGGATGAATCCTGACTCCTGAAACAGCTTGCACCATGTCCCACTATGGTGCCTCCCTTTCTTCACCAATAGACCACTCTTATGGTCAGGTTTTTGAAAAGAAGGGGGCAGTCATCTCACCAAGACTGCTTTCTTACTGGGAACATTTTTTAGATGCTGCTTGCTTCAGTATTAGGAAGGAATCATTCCTGCCTGGCTGACACTTGGACTTGTTCCCTCTGTTGCAGTTCCCCTTCCTCCACTCCCTATTTTTGTCCCCAGCACTGCCCTGCTTGCCCTCCTGCATTGTCCATGGTGGTTGGGGGCCTTTGCATGTGGAGCACTGAACCATTTCCACAAGCAGAGTTTAGTCCTGGTCAGGGTGAACCACCTAATCATGGCTACATCCTCTTGTGCTACTGTGAGCAAGGTCCCAGCCTGGCAGAGGGGCTGCCCTACAGATGCTCGTCAGCACAGGAAAGAATTCGAGCCAGAATCCCACCGGGCATGGAACACCACTTCTCAAAGGAGGAAACTGAGGCAGAAGGGAAATCATCAAGGAATAACCATGTACCTTATGTCACAGCCACATCCCCACCACTCTGTACCTCTACCTAACCTTCTCCATCATTAGTCATTTTTGATGGACTAAAAATAAACTGCAGTGACAAACCCCCTCCACACTTCAGAACTGGATGTGTTCGCGGGTGTTTCTGTTAGCTAAGCCAGTGGGGCCCCACCAACTTTTCAAGTCCTGAGCAAGTTCAGAGTGATCAGAATATTGATGCCAGTGGCTATTTGGAAGAGTGTGTTTTCATGTAGTGACCACACAAGAAGCCTCTTGGGGCTTCACTTAACAAATGTCTTCTAGCGAGATGGCTACAAGTGACGGCAAGGCCAGCTCAGCAAGTAACCAAGCAACAGCATCGTTTTCTTTCCAAATCTTCCAGCAACTCCTTCCAAAACTTACTTAAACTGAAGCCAAGCTGAATTCTTTCTGATTGTCTGCACAGGGATAGCCAGGGAAGATAAGACAAATCAGGTACAAACTCCATGTGTGAAACATCAGATGGATTCAAGGACCCCGTAGGCTGCTTTGCTTCCAGTCCAGAGCCCTGATGTCACCACAGTCTGGATGCCTAAAGCTGTGCTTGTCTCACATCACTTTCTATTTGAATACTTGTGCTCTAGCTAGGGGACAGGAGACTTATGGAAACGCTTTGCCGAGAGTTCAGTCCTTCTGGAAACAAAAAAGTTTCTTGAAAAAGGCTTTCCAATATCCCCTCAGGGAAAATTGTCCTATTCAGCATCTGGTCGACAGGGTCTGGCATAAGCCACCTGAAAATAGTGAGTCAAAACAAGGTTGATTGTTCAGTCAATTTAAAAACAAAAAAAAAAAGCCCATTTGCTTTTGAAAACTGCAGAGTCAGTAAGTAATTTGTCAATGGACCAAGCACAGATGCTGGATCATGGTGATGACTGTCCCCAAGTTCCTTACAGTGGTAGTGTAGGCCAGCATCTAGCTGGGAGGGGTGGGGTTCCCTTTGCTTCATTCTGGCTTCCTTCTCAGCCTAACTAATCACCTTCCTCCGACTGCTAGTTACTGGAGGGAGAGCTGTACCTCCAGAAAGCAGATCCTACAGTGTTAACACAGAGTCCAGCTGAGACAGCTGTTACAGAGGTGAATAACAGCACCAGAAAAGGAACTTTGCTCAGAGTACCTCACCCTGATCTTTCCAGCTCCCAGTCATTCCCAGGAGATTCTTTTTCTGCCCTCTCCCCATCCCTTCCCAGCCAGAGTTCTTCATGACTGTTGTGTCAGGCTCACTTCTCTACTTCTTCACTTGAGACAGAATTTCTCCCTGCCAAAATTAAGTCCTTTGCTTTCTATCCCAATGCAAAGTTTCACCAATAACTCCAGTTCTGCCTCACTCATAACTTTCTGGATGCAGGTGTTCACCATTATGAACATGGAAGGAAGGCGGGGGCAGGGGGTTCCCTTTAAGTGTTTTTTTCCCATCCTTTGATCTTGTTGCTACTTTTTCTCTCTCATTCTCGTCAATGCTCTAATACAGTGCTTTTATTATCTGCCATAGACCATACAAATGGAGCTAAACTCTGTCAGCTTTGGTTTCCTGGACAGTTACTCTGGAGACACCAACAAGCCATGGGGGTCAGCTGAGGCATACAGAGGGGCCAGAGAAGACTTGCTACCCCTCAGCTCCAGCCCACTCCTCCTCCCTTCACTCCTCTGTGCCTGCTGCTGTGCTGAGCTGTGAGGAGGAGAAGGAATGGAGGAAGGTGGGTGTCTGGGTGGGGAAAAGGATGTGGTCCAAAGTCCTGTTTGATTGTAACTTTTCATGGTCTGGATCACTTCTGTCAAAGATTCTCCCTGACCTTCCTGCCAGGGCAGCATGTCCTTCCATAACAGATGTGGGTGGTTTGGGTCCACAGGAGAGGTGACTCTCACCTGAAAGGCCCCTCAGAAACCAGCACAGACCATGAGGTAAACTGAGCACTTAATAAACTACTTCTTGCCGCTGGTACCTTCTGGTCTCCTGTCCAGTTCTGCTTTTTAACCCAACAGTTTCTGTTCTCCTTTTCCATCTTGCCTTTTCCAACTTTTGTTTTGTAATCATTTCATGCCGTGGGCCTCTTTCTCCTTCAGCTGCTGAGCAGCATGAGAAGCTCAGAGAAGAACCCAACCCACAGGGTCACCCTGTCCCAGCCCAGCAGAGGGGCTGCGGTGGGACCGAGCATCATCTGGAAGCGTGTGGGCAGGGATCTCTCCCAGGGCAGGAGCACCATCTCCTGGAGAAGGGATTTATAGCATTGAGTCTCCGTGTGAGGAGTCTCCCGCTGCACAGATCAAATACGGAAGGCACTGGCAGTTTGGAAGGCACTCGCTCTGGTTTTCCTCCCCTTAGGCTACGAAACACATGTAAAGCGACCCTGTACCAGTGTGTCCTGTGCACAAACGAGGGAGATGGAAAACTGGCTGCGAACAGGAATGCATTATGTGGGCACATCCCTTTTACTTTGTGCTGTGTGTTGCATGGAGTTGAGTGTGAGTTGCAGGATCAGGTGTTACAGAGTTTTTACTATGGCTGTATCAGGTAAAGTTCCATCTTATTTTGCATTTGAGACTCTGTCTCAAGGAGTCATCGAGCTAATACAAAGAGCAAATCACATCTTGCTTAAGGAAGGGCCCTTTGCATAGTTTTGTCATTTAAGTCAGAACAAGCTTTCCGCCTGGTACCTTTTCCTTGGTAGATGCATTAAAAGGAGAAATATGCTATGTATTACATCCTGCAGCCCCTGCACATTTATTTGGTACTCCCACTAAAGTTAAAGGCATGCCTCTGGGCAGAGACAGCTGCATGGATGGAGCCACTGACACACATCAGGCAAATGGTGGGATGGCAAATATCCTATTAGGGATGACCTTGATTTCCTAACACATTATAGTGGTGTGGGCTCACAACTGCCTATCTCAGCTCTTTGCAGACAAGCAAAGTGTGGGCTGTGCTGGCATCAGTAGTTAGGTAACATCTGTTTCTGCCTGTGCCTAACAGGCACAGACCTATTATTTAGAGAAGGACACAAAGATGATCACAGGGGTGGAGCACCTCTCCTATGGAGGCAGGCTGAGAACTGAGGTGGTTCAGCCTGCAGAAGAGAAGGCCCCAGGGAGACCTCATTGCAGCCTTACAGTACTTAAGGGGGCTTATTATAAAAATGCAGCACAATTTTTTTACAAGCAGATAGTGAGAGGACAAGGGGGAACAGAGTTAAACTAAAAGAGGAGAGATTTAGATGAGCTGTCAGGAAGAAATTCTTTACTGTGAGAGTGGTGAGGTCCTGGAACAGGTTGCCCAGAGAACTTGTGGATGCCCCATCTGTGGAAGTGTTCAAGGCCAGGTTGAATGGGGCCCTCGGCAACCTGGTATTGTGGAAGGTGTCCCTGTCCATGGCAGTGGTGGGGCAGAACAAGAGGATATTTAAGGTCCCTTCTAATCCAAGCCTTTCTGTCATTCTGTGATTTATATTTAATGCAGGCAACATGCTTGCTTTGCCTTGCCCACTTGTCTGTCCTTACACACCAAAACACTCATGTGCAGGCACCTGAGACAATCTCAGTTCTTTAATGTGAACATATGGTGCCGTCTGAGACGTCCAGACCCCCAGCTGCTGCCTCAGGAAAGAGGAGGGCCATCCTACACCTTCTGCCTCATTGACCAGCACCATATCTATAGGTCTTTTCCAATCTAAATGATTCTACGAGTCTATGCGGGTGCCCTGCACCTATTGGGTGCCCTGCAGCCTACAGAGAAACACCAGGTGCCTATTTTAGCACCTGCCCTAATGAGAAGACCATCAGAATTTAGTAGGAAAAAAATAAACAAGATGGGAGCTTCTGATCCTGAAGAAATCCTTGAAGAGCACAGCACCGTGTGGAGTGAACAGGGAGCTCTGCCTATTTCTGTGGTTCACACACTGATCTCACCAGGTAAGTCAAAATGTGCCATTTTGGGCTCCTGTATCTGTGTCCAGAAGAAAAGTGCAGCTCAGAATTATTTAATATGACCGGCTCCTGTATGAAATGAAATGATTGTCTGGTGGGCAGCTGCTGATTTGCTAACAAGCACGCTGCACTTGGAACAAGGAGGTGTTAAATTCTGCCTCTGTCCTTTCTGCAGGGCCTCACCCTGTGCACAGATTCAGTCTGGGCTGTTTTTCTAAGAGTCAAAGGCACGTGAACAGTTAAAGGTTGTCCTGGGCCTTCATGATTTAGTGGTGTAGGAACTGCAAATGAACCCAGCTCTGAATCTTCTCTGTAGTGTTTTCCTCTCAATATTCTCTGTAGTTTTTCCTCTGTACAGTGATGGCTTGTGGATACAGTATTCACAAGACAGGTTGTGAATGTAAAGACTCTTCCCATGAGCTCTCCAGGTAGATCTAATTGTGCCAGTAGAGCTAGCCACTTGGGCTACATCTATACAGGTAAACTAATTGTTTGTAGGAACACACATTGGCACTACGGTCAGGTGCTGTGGACCAGACCATGTTCACATGGCTAAACTCCCCTCACCTCCAAAGCTGATGGCCACGTACAAGCTGAGAAAGGTCCCTGCCCTGTGTTTACAGCTGAACAGCCCCAGGAACTCTTGATCAAGATCTGAGTCCAAAAATGCACTAGAGACCCTCTTACCTATGTGACAGTGCTGACCTCACTCCCTGGCATTATTTAGTTTACTTGTATAACTGGGATGCTGGAGACCCTGGAGATCAGGGCAAGGTACCTGATGGCCTTGTGTGTAGGAAGCTGAGGTCATTGTCAAGATTGTCTGTGGCCTTGCCTTCATTCCTTCAAAAGCTTATTCCAGCATGGCAGTGCTGAACCTTAGCTAGCCAATAAACAGTGGCTTTTCTTGAAGAAAGAAAAGTCCAGATCTCGGGTATTTGGTGGGGGGCTGAGAAATTGGCAGCAAGAGCAATGAACACTATCTTGGGGATAGACCTAAGCCAGCCCTGGCTAAGACCCTGGGACAGCCATACTCCTTCACATCCTAGTTTTTCCCTCTCTGTAGTAACAAGTCCCTGTATGCTCTTGCAGGCAGCTTGGGAAAAGGATTAAGGAAATACTAAAGGTGTATTTCCAGCCTTGCACAGGGTTGATATGGATGTTCCTGCTGGAGTGTCAGGAAGGAAGGGCACCTTTAATGCAATCAGTTTTTCCTCAATTCCTGTGTTTCCCTTTCTACTCCCCAACTCAGTACAGCACAGACCATTTCCCCTGACTGTGTAATAATGCTCAGATAGCAATCACCACTCTGGTCTTGTAACTGTAGCTTTGAATGTCTAAGTGACCAATTCGCACTTAGGCTCCAGTCAGATGAAGTGGGAATGGATGCAGCTGGCTGTAGGACCAGTTTGAACAGTGTGGTCTCCCAAGGACACTCCATTTCCATCCTCCTCAGGCTGATTGCTTCTCTCACCAGGTGGTAGTTGCTTCTTCTTGTGTTACAGAAAGCTGAAAACTTGACTCATGAGAAAAATATCCAGAGTGTTTGCTACACCATTGTACCATAAATGGCTACATCTATCTCTGTGGATGTATCTTCCTCTGCCTTTCCGAAGGACAATCACCCATTTCTATAAAATTGCCTACACCCATATAGTGCCATTTTAATATTTACTGTTTTGGAGGAGTGCGATAAAGAAGCATTTAGGGTAGATTCATTTTACTTGCTCTAGAACAGGAGATTTGTTGGACACACATCAGCTGTACCACTCTTTGAGCTCCAGAGACTGTACTGACTTGATTTTCAATTACTATAGTACATACTATAATACATTACAAATATACTTAATGCAAAGGAAGGCACCACCATAGTGACACTTGCTTCTAAGGTAATGAATTTCAACCATTTAGGCCTCATTCTGTTGCCCACACATAGACACTGCAAACTGGGATGTACCAGAGATCCAAGACACCTGCCTGGAGATGAAGACATAGCACAAGACCAGCACAAGACCAACACAAGACCTGAAGCCCTCTAGGGCAGCAGCTGGAGGCATGTGGGATACACCAAGGTCTCTTCAAGGGCACTAAACCACATCTGAACAATTGAATTGAGACCTGAACATCTAAGTTAGTCATTACATTCCCCCTGTAGCCACTGGAGAAAAGCAAGCACTTTTAGGGCACAAATCTTGAAGGGAGCACCTGAAACAGATTACAGTGCTGCCAGAAATGTTCCTTTTGTCCATTGACTACAAAGCCAGTGTACCAGATCAGCACAGAGCAAAATGCTGAGAAGGTCAAAACCTAATTTTAAGCAAGAATAATCTCACTGTGTGAAACTGGATAGGCAAATTGTTATTGTTTTATAACACCTTTAAAATCGCAACCACAAATATCTTCATTAAAAAACACGGATTTAAAAACTCATGTCCATGACCTGGTGAAACCCAGAATTTCACTGTCAGCCACTTTCTAAGCACAAGTCAGAGCATCTGACTTAAAATTCTTATTGTAAAACTTCTGTGAGCAAAAGTCAGCTCCTGGAAGAAACAGCATTGACCTGGAAAGATATTCATGTTCCTACCACAGCTGTGTATGAACGACTGGTAGATGACATGGGTTGTACTGCTTGTGCTATGAGACAGAGGCATCTTACAGATCTCTTTGGAAAACTGGATCACTCTATTCATTCTGGCTTGCTGTCACCAAGAAATGGTTGGGCCATTGCAATCTCTTTAATGGCATCTGCCAAATTAGTTTTCTTGAATTGAAAAGAGTGCAGCAGAACCAATGTGACTCAGTTTACAAAAAAACCTGCATTGTGCTTCCCTTTTATTTCCATCACACACTTCACCAGAAGTGACTGGTGAGCCAAATCAAACAGGTATCTGCTGAGTTTATGCCTCAGCTTTTCCCTTAGAGGGACACAAATCCTGGCCTCTCACCTATTGAGCTGCCAGGTTTTTACAATAGTTAGAGGAGCTGAAAGTTTTCAGCCTTGTCCTTTTCTGTTGTGTTTGGTTAAAACTGGTCACTGGGTTATTGCAGTGTTATTCAGTAGGGAGCAGCCAGTGAGACTGGCAGATACACAGAGCAACAGACAGAGAGAGCAATTGTACACACCTTCATTTAGGCAGAGATGCTGAAGAACAGCATACCAACACCCTCTCACCTCCCAGCACCTTCTCTTTTTCTTGCTAATTCCAAAAGTCGAAATTTTTCCATTTGGGAGAATTTCAGTCAGGTCCAGAACCACTCATAAAATGGAGGAATTGTTCCAATAATGTCCCTGAAAGGTTTCCTAACTTTAAAAATAAATCCAGGAACAAAACCTGGCCAGCTCTAACCTGAATGGTTCACACTGTGCTGTGGTGGGTAGTTCAGCAGGGCAGCCTGGGTCTCCGTGATCCTCAGCCCTCACCCTTGCAGACAGGAATCTGCATAAAGGGAGTCACCTCCATGTTTCACGCAGGTAGTGAGCAACCAGGAGCCAGCACCAAGGCCAAGCAGACCTTGGCCTCTGGCTGATTTACAACCAAATAACTTTGCATGGACATAAACACCTCCAGAGCCTATTTGGGGCAAGTGAGGGAAATCAAGGTACAGTCCTTGGGCACCAGCTTCGGTCAGGTATATGGTGAAGATGGACTTGAAAAACTTGGCAATATATTTAGGAGTCTACCTGGAAACTTTTGCAGTTACTGACTGTTCCTTCACCTTTCCTGGACTGGGGAAACACTTTTCACTGCTGCTATGTAAAGACTCAACTACCCAAAACCTATGATTTCTTTGGGGAAAAAAAAAAGAGATTTTACTGCATCTATCTACTATAGATGTTACTTCTGAATAACAGAGACAATTTTCGGTATTTTAAGGCCTGTTTTTATTAAATTGGAGCACACCAGGAAATCTCATCTTTTCTTTCTCACTGGCTACCATGAACCTTATCCACGATTTACCTAGGACCCCCAAACTTAAGAGACATGGAATTTTAATTCCAGGGCTGCAGCAGGTCAAGAGCCAGGCTTATCTTTCAGCAGGGATTACCTATGGTTTCTGCTAGATTATTCCTGACATGTGGCTCATCATATTACAGGTTAAATGTTTAAAGCAGGGAGCAAAGCATGAGGCATAATGAATAACAGCTATATAACTCCGCTCCCTTCTCTCCAGAATAAATCTATACTGAGTTTAGGAGGTGTGCAGATTAAAAGACTGCTATGACAGGCTATCAACAACCTTACCACATCATATAACAAGAGTGAACTTTAAATCTACCATTTTGGCTACCTTTGAAACTCACTGAGAAGCCAAGTCCTAATATAAAATCCCCTAGTGGTTCACATCTGGGTTTTGTAATTGTCATCTGAAAACAAATAGTGTTAGTGATAAGTGACTGATCATCTCATTGGAATCCTAGTGCAGCCCTTTTTCAATAACGAAATTATATTGTATTTCTCCCAAATCAAAGCTGAAAAAAAGTTTCATGTTCAGCTTCAAAACTGTGTTTTCATAGCCAGTTTATTTTGTTTTTAAATATGTTCCTCTGGCCTTGCTTTTCCCCCCCACATTTTATTTACTATACCCTAAGCAGGGCTCTGATTTCCCCTCGTCCTGCCATAATTACAGCTAGAGTCCTCTGCCAGGGATTAAAAAATTGGTGGACAATTCCCCCAGGGTTTATAAACTCACTGTTGTTTTCCTGCTGCCTTGAGGGAGATGAAAAGCAAATCCATGAGCTGCCAAGAATCACACCCAGGCAGGGATGCAGTGCTGCAGGAGCTGGTCCCTGCTCAGTGTATGGGAGACAGACATGGCTCTGGGATGAGTTCATGGGGTCACACCTTGACCCTGATGGAGACCCCTTGTCCCCTCATGCCCCTGTGAAGAGCAGAGAGGGATTAAACTGTAGGGCTGCAGCCCATTTGCATTGAACAGAATGAACAGACCCCAGCCACAAATCACTCAATATTTTTACAGGCTTTGAGAGGTTTTTCATCCTTGCTTTAACTCTTTGTGGGACCTCAGTGTCTGCAGGAGATGGTTGGTGGGCAGCCCTCCAGCACAGGTGGTGAGAGGTTACCTAATGCAAATCTGCTTTTTCCAAGTTCCAGCCAGGGCTGAAGGACAGGTAGGACCATGCCCTTCACCTCTCAAGTCTGGAACCTCCACTACAGCTGCCCTTCAACACCTTCCTCACTGACAGTGTTTCCCACTGCCTGCTCACCAAGCGGGTCCCCAGTTTGGCGCCAAGCTGTGCCCCGAGGAGGCAGGACCTCGTCGTCAGATACGTCACAGGCATCAGACCATAAGCTCTGCAGAGGACCTGCCTACCCCACAGATGCCAGATCATGAGCTCTGCAGTTACCTGCCAGCCCCCAAGCCATCGGGCTGGTCCCCATCCTTGCAAAATTCTTTCATGTGTTTTTTAAGTTGCCACAGGAAGGACCAAAGGGAGAGCTTTGGAGTCACACCCGGTAAAGGAGAGCAAATGTGTTTGTGATGCTTTCTGAGAACTGGTGAAGGGGGTGGTTGTTGCATCTCCATCATTTCTACCTGTATTTTCTTGCCTGTCCTGCCACAGACTGGTGGATGGATAATTATTTACTCTCTGGCAGAAAAGCCCTGTGCTAATGCTGGAAGAGGTCACAGACAACAGGAGCTGTAGGCTGCTGATTTCTAATCTTTATAATTTCTTTCTTCCCCTTTTTTATCCCACTTGGTCCCTACAACCCATGCTGAGGCAGGTAGCTGAGAAAACACCTCTGGGGGCCATCAGTGAAAGTTTAGTTATCAGGAGTAAAACTATGTATCAAAAGTAAATAGAAATATCAGTCCTAACTGCGAACATGGTCATATCACTGACTGACTTCAGCCCTGTAGAAAATCCCAGTGTACCTGGTCCCAGAGTCAGGTTTTGAGCATGAGCTGAGGGTTAGACTGGAGCTGGTGGGATTGTGTGTGCGAGTGAAGGGTGCCAGACAGGAGCTGGGCAGTTGGCTCCCAAGGGGGGAGTGTCACGGTTTACCAGCTACTGTGACGAAAATTATCCCAGCCAAAACCAGCACAATGCGACACAGCTGGGGATTGCAGTCAGCACAGTGGCTCATCACGGGTCTATAGGTTGTATTTGAGTGCTCTCTAGTGGGCAGAAAAATGAGTCCAGAGGCAAACACAGCTGATGTGCTCTCCCTGAGACTAAGTCACCCTCACCTGAGTGTCTGAGGCATTGGGTCTGTAACATCCACACGCTGTGGGCCTGTGCTGAGTGTCTGGGAGAAGGACGTCAGAGGGCGGCTCAAAGCTGGGTCTCTCTGATCTGTGACACTTCAGGGCAGAGGTTTGGCACAGGAGTAGTGCAGGGGGATGCCCAGCTCATCTGATAATAGCTGGCTTTCGGAGCACAGGTAACATCTCAACCCCTTGCCATTTACATGACTTTTCAGAGTTTCTCCTTGTGTTGAAGAAAACAGCTGCAGTTCCTGCTCCTGCATGTACAGTCAGTAGAAGAGCAGAGAGGTACTGTGGAAGGAGAGTAGAAACATTGGCCATGGGAGGAGTTTTATAAAGAAGTGAGGAAAAATAACATCAACTCAATTACCAGCTGCTGCTGAGCCTGCAGGAGCCAGCCCTCTGCTCTGAGAGTCCTGCCAGTGCTGTACACAGTAGCTCTGAGGGAAAATACTAATATTATTGTTTAATGGCACAAAATGATAAGTCACTGGATAAAGTGGAAACCTAGACTATGTCAGTGTGAAAAGAAGGTTATTATGGAAGTCAGCTCAGGACACAGGTCATAAAGTGGTTATGTACTGGGTACTCTCTGATGAGCAGAACCATACTATTGAACCCAAATGTTCAAAAGGTGTCCCAAAATCATGAAATTTATAAGGATATTGTATTGCAGTTGGGATTTACTTATATTAGGTATCTGAGTTTTGAGTTCTGAGAATTGCTCATCTCATTTTCCTTTTATTTCTGTGAAATGACAGCTAAAATACTTTTTATGATGGTGATAGTAAAACCAGAAACAGCCACTTGACTCATCAAACAGCTACAACAGCTATAGAGGTTATATGCATCTCTCCACAAACTCTTTGTTTAAAACCTGGCTTCTCCTTTACCTCTATGCTGGGAGGGCTATTATCTTAGGTTTCCAAGATTATGCTGTTTTTCACTGTGAGCTCCTCTTATATGGACACTTCCCGTTGCTAAGACATCTTGAACACAGATAAAACTCCTTCACCGTCCTGTTGAGCTTAGTTACTTGTCTCCCATTCAGTCTTTTCCTTTACTTTCTAGAGGCTTTTGACTGAAATTTGACTGACCTTCTTCTCTTCGAGCATTTTCCACTTGGAGCAATCATTGTTGGCCTTGCCTCATCTAGTCAGAAACCGGAGGCTGTAACACAGTACCACACATACCTGCAGTAAAAGAGCATGAGTTTGTATTTGAGCAGTTATTCTATGCAAATTAATTAATAGTTTTGTTGCAGAGGCTAAGCATACGTTAGGCTTCTGAATGCTGATTGCATGAATATGCTGATTTGGTTTGTTGAGGGTACAGAAAGAAAGGGGGGGGGAAAAAGACAAAGACTGGATAAAAATAAGTCAAGCAAGCTACCATACTAGCCAGTACTGCAGAGTTAAGTGGCAAGAAAAAAAGCCAGAAATCCCAAAGAAAATAGCCCTGAAATTTCAGAGAGTTTGTCTTTTCTTCACTCATAAACAACTGAACTGAGGCAAGGGAGACCCATGGAGGTGAGAGGAAGAGCTGAGGGTAATCCAAGTAGTAGGAACGAAACAATAAGTTTATAAGTGATGACTGTTACTGGTATTGCTTCTTAGATTCTTTGCACATCCTCCCATAGCAGGTTTCCAGTGGATAATTGAGCCAAAAAATGGGTTCCATGGAAGAAATTTTCCCTGTAGTATCCAAAGAAACATGGGAATCAAACTCTTAAGTATTCTGGCAGGTTGCTTCTGAAAAAGTCAAGATTGTTGCTCACCTCCAGCAGACAACTCTATTGGCATATTACAGTTTTCTCCTGACAGGTTTGATTTGTGTGCACATTTTATGCTGCGATTCACTCTTCACAGTCACCATCTGATGAGAGACCCTGCCCCAACCTCAGGGAAAAGTCAGCTAATTATTTCCACAACTTCAGATGTTAGCACCACTGAGGCACTTGTTTTATTCATTTCTTATGATGATATGGACTGTGGAGTTATAAAAATGCCATATATGATAAGACTTGTTAGGAAGTCAGATAAATGGGCAGCACTTGGACTTCATGAACACACTGACACAGCACACACAACCTCTCCAGGACAAAGAGGGCAGCCTACTGGGGCCAAACAGACACTTCTTTTTGGGAAGAAAAGCCCCAGGTTTTGAAGCACCTTCACAGACACTTGGTGACATTTGGATGGACACCACAGAGCAAGCACAACTTTAGCAGGAAATCATGGCCCAGGTCCTCCTCTGCTTTTGGTCTCTCAGGCAGCAAACTGCCAGCTGCTTACTCCCTGTTACTATCTGAGTAAATTGGATTATCCAGGAAACCAAATGGGGATAAAAATGCCATTTGAGAAGCAATTCGTTTGGACATAAAACTATTCATGATACACTTATGTTTTCAGGAACTCCAGTCCAGAGCTTTTTAACCCTACAGAGGCCACATGAGAATGACTCATGTTCCAAAAGCACTCTCCAGTGGCATGCAGCACTTCTGGCAACTACAACTCCTGTGCCAGAAAGGCTGCAGCTGGGTGGTGGTGTTTACACGCCACTTAACAAAAGGTTTTAAGTGTCAGGGAGAGAAAACAATGAGGATTTAGGAAGGAACCCCC
The DNA here is from genome assembly GCA_013400975.1 of Atrichornis clamosus. Classification (NCBI taxonomy): domain Eukaryota; kingdom Metazoa; phylum Chordata; class Aves; order Passeriformes; family Menuridae; genus Atrichornis; species Atrichornis clamosus. Next base: position 49,425 of record WBMZ01008076.1, on the reverse strand, counting down.
CCTATGAAGTCTCCCTTTTTTTGTTTGGACTCGTGAGTTTCATGCTTGAGATTTCTTGTTTCACCACAAGCATCAAAAGACTCTTCAGTGTCTGCCATTTTAAAACTCTCTTGATTCTGACAGATTTCCATCACATCCCAAACTCCTCCAGCTGTTCCTTGCTGGGGTGAAAAGTCCTAATCCACTCACTAGGTCCTCTTTCAGGGGCTGCTCCTCACTGGGGACACCCCTGGACCCTGCTGCATACCCACTTGGGGTGCAGAGCCTGTTTGGGGGCTGGCTACATTGATGCAGTATCAGCATCTGGTTTTTATCACTTTTCTAATATTCCCTGGCATATCCTGTGGTTTCTGTCTGTCCAGAGAAGGATAACAGAGCTGGTGAGAAGGGTCTGGAGCACAAGTGTGATGAGGAGCAGCTGAGGGAGCTGGGCGTGTTTGGCCTGGAGAAAAGGAGGCTCAGGGGGCACCTTGTCACTGTGTACAACTCCCTGGAAGTAGGTTGTAGCCAGACGGGCATTGGTCTCTTTTCCCAAGTAACAAGTGCCAGGTGAAGAAATGGCCTCGAGTTGCACCAAAAGAGATTTAAATTGAATTATTAGGAAAAATTTCTTCACTGAAAGGGTGGTCAGGCATTGGGACAGGCTGCTCAGAGAAGTGGTGCAATTGCTGTCCCTGGAAGTGTTCAAAAACACATGTGGATGTGGCACTTAGGGTTATGGTTTAGTGGTGAGCATGGTGGCTGAGTTCGTGATTGGATTCCGGATCTCAGAGATCTTTTCCAACCACAACGACTCTGTAATTCTGTGATTCCACAAAGCTGTGCCCGGTGCGAAGCTTTTTTCCCGGGTGCTTCCCTGTGGGCACCAGTGCGGAGAAGCACCGGGGTAACCAAGTGCTCAGAAGCCTGCAAACAAACCGGGTTGCCCAGGTCGGCCGCGGATGCCTGGGGGGCAGCAGGACCAGCTTCTTCCTTCTTTCCCAAAATAAATTTCGAAGCACAGAGCCGCTCCGAGGTGTATCGCCAGGCCTGCGGGGGTGGCCGTGCCTTGCACCCGGCTGGCGCTGCCTCGGGATGGGGTGGAGTAAGCAGCGCCGTGCCCATTGTTTTAAGGCATAGAGATGCATGCGAGCTGTTTCCAGCGAGGAGGAGAATCGCCGAGGGATTCATCGAGACTCGGGAGGAAGTTTCGGACCCAGGAAGAAGAGGAAGCGCGCGGGGATGAGTTAGTGGGGGTCCCGCGGAGACACTTACGCCCGTCGGTGTAGTCGTGGCCGAGTGGTTAAGGCGATGGACTAGAAATCCATTGGGGTCTCCCCGCGCAGGTTCGAATCCTGCCGACTACGAGCTGTGTTTTCTTTTTCTGCCCTGCTCCGGACGTTTTCTTCCCCCCCCCCCCGTTCGTTTTGCACCGGAGCCACCGCCGCCCGACATCCGGCAGGGCGGCCGCTCCAGCCCCGGGAAGGGAGGCGGGACCTCCTCCCGCAGCCATGGAGCCGCGCGGCCCGGCGCCCGCCGTGCTGGTCACCACCAGGTACCGGGGGCGGCGCGGCGGAGGGAGCGGCCCCGCCGCCCGCAGCAGCCTTGGCCTTGGCGGGGCAGCCCGGGGAAGGGAGGGAATGGGGGAACGGGAGGGAAGGGAAGGGAAAGGAACGAGGGCGGGGCGGCGGAGGCTGAGGGAAGTGGTGGAGCTGAGGGGCAGCCGCGTGGTGCTGCGTGGGTTTGCCCCGGGACACTTCGGATGTGAGCGGGTTCTCGAGTTTGCCGGCGTTTCACAGCCGGCTGAGATCCCTGGCCCGGCCTGTGTGCCCTTTCCTCCTGTGGTAGCTTCGGGTCGTTTCCCTTCCGCACTGGCGCAGCATGTGCTGTCTCCCTCCAGAAATACCTTTTCCTTGTCGGTGTTTCGAGGTGGGTCGGAAGGAATTAGGATTTGTCCTGGAGCGTGCAGCGGCCTCTTCGAGGCGTGCTGTCATCCGTGCTTTGGCTGGTGCCCGTTCCCCCCTGCCGTGCCCTGCATCCCGATCCTCGTGCCCACCGGGAGCCCCTCTGGCTGGAAGCCCAGTGATGGACAAAATGAGTTTATTCTCCTTTCCCACGTTCTTGAAGTTATGCCCTGGGTGATGCAGGGGCACTGTTTTCTTTTGCATTAAATTTTTAAACCTTGTCTTTTCCTAGATGTGGTAAAGGAACCCTCACGAGAAGTGCCTCAAGAAGAAAATGCTTGTGGCAATCTTTAGGGAGAAATTGATAGATCTTTCTCTATTATTTTTTTAATCTCCACGAGATATTTGAGGCCACATGGAAGCAGTTTCCTATCAGATGAGACATAAGAAGCAGAAGTGTTGATTCAGCAAGGTTCTTCTCCTAGGACATAAATAAGGACTATTTCAGTCACATTAACTTCAAAGCTGTTATTTTAATCCTTAAATATTTGTCTGTATCAGGGCTGGAGTTCATTTGGAACAGTGGCCTTGAACCTTCAAATATATCTGACTAACAGATGTTTTGTAGGACTGACTATATTAGGTTTAGCCTTGGAAATGGAAATCTGAACACCTGGATTTTACAGTCGATAGACTGTGAAAGACCCACTTGCAAATTGTCCCACTGATACCAGAATGCTTTCAGTGATAAAATTGGGTGTGTATGTATGTGTGGGATTAAGGTTTTAACAAATGAACATATTTTCTAGTTTGTGAGGTAAAATAGCTGTATAGTTGTGACCTTTTCCACTCTTTATATATACTGGTTTTGGGAATAGGATTCCTAGTTGCTGTGGTAATATAAATCATAGAATGATTGAGTTGGAAGGGACCCATCAGGATCATTGAGTCCCACTCCTGGCCCTGCTCAGGACACCCCAAGAGTCACACCATGAGCCTGAGAGTGTTGTCCAAACACTTCCTGAACTCTGTCAGGCTTGGTGCTGTGACCACTTCCCCGGGGAGCCTCTAGTCTCTGTACTTGTAGTTAAACTACGCAGAGAAATAAACATGTTTGGTGGGTACTTCACTTAATGAATAAACTAGTTGTACGAATTTTTTCTGCTTCTGTGATGACCTTGGGATGTCACAGTTTTGGTCTCCTTTGGACAGAAGTTGTTGGAGTTGTGTGCTGCTGGCAGGGCTGACTTTACCAAGGTAGGAAGCACAGAGTCCGCTCTCCTGGCCACACGGGCACTGGAATAAATGTTTCTCTGGTCACAGCACTTGCATCTTACTTTACTTTTTTGCTTGAGGTGGCCATTCCCTAACCCCTCATGCCTTTCAGCACAGAAAGCAGATTAATTAAAATACAATTTATTATATGCAAATCAACAAACAGGAGTGAAAAACTGGCTCTTCTGTGAACTGTGGAAGCTGCTCTGTTCAGCTGACCCTTAGTTTCCACTTCCTCTGTCCTGGGCCAGTCCTTCATGATCTGATTGTGCAACCAGTGTCACTGGTATGAATGGTCTCCTTGTATTTGGGTGAAGTGATTCCTGTTAGGAAGGTTAACCATGTGCCCCCGTTTCCCATGAACTGTCTGTATTGGAGACAAAAGTGTAACTTGAGGATAAACAAACTAAGTTTAAATAAAGAGTAGAAGCAATAAACCTGTGTGTCCAATTTAAACAACCTGCTTTCTCCTTTTGATGCTTTTTTTTAAAGCTACAAGTGTAAAATTAATTGTGTTTGATGTGAAAAATGCAATGAAACTATATTTTGTCTTGGGATTTGCAGGTGCTGCTTCTGTTTGAATAGCAATAACAGTATTTAATTAATTAAAACACCAAGGCTGCTTATTTTGAAGGCATTACAAGAATTAGGGAGCATTTTGGATAGTATGCTCTGTTTGTCTCAGCCTCCCTGCTGATTTCTGTTTGTTTAGAATCAGTTTTATATTTAAAAAAGAAATCCTATTGCTATGGAAGAGATAATAGGGTGGGTTTCCTGTAGGAGATGATAATGAAAGTGATTGCAATGCCTAAAGCAAACGAACAAAAATGTAGCTATTCCCCCTCCCTCTAATGGTTTTCCATGACATTTTAGCTCAGACTTCTAACAACTTTAAAAGAAAACCCCTGGGTTTTCTACTAACTTCTTGACATTTTTAGAACTCTAATGCAACAGCTCTTACAGTGAAGTTGTTGTTCTTGTGTCATCTCGGAACGTCTGTACATGATTGGTGTTTTCAGCTAAGCAAAGGCCGCTCGAGGATGTTTCACTGGTCCATGCTCCTTTTATTTACATTGGAGATGAAAAGCAGGTTAATTAGTCATTTATACTCTGTTAACAGAGGTAGAGTCCTAGACTCATTTGAGTTGGAAAAGACCTTTAAGGTCATTGAGTCCAAGCATTAACCCAACACTGCCACGTCCACCACTAAACCCTGTTCCCAGGTGCCACATCTACATGTCCTGTAAATATTTCCAGGACTGGTAACTCACACACTTGCCTGGGTTTGTAAGTCATTCCAGAGTACCATCTGACAGATCTATTTGCTGCCATAGCTGCAGTCACAACCTGGGCGACTGCATGTCTGGAGAGCTGTTAAGATCTAATTATTGCAATTATTAGAGAGAGAAGCCTCCACCCAAATTAAGGTGTGAAAGAGATCATATGCCAAAGTCAAAAGTAAAATGTGAGGAGGAGAGAGAGAAAGAAAAGAGGCCAGAGGTGAGAGGGAGTCAAATTAAGTACAAAGACAGTCACCACCCTTGTGGATCCAGGGTCATCTTGTCGGTTCATCTTCACCATGGTCTTCTCAGCGGTGGGGGTCCCACAAAACATAGGGTTTAAGGGGTTAATATACATTCAGGTGTACATGGGGATGCCCAAGCACCTCCCCTGCACAGTGGAATTTTACACAGTCTTTTGCAATGCTGTGGATCATGTGCAGTCCTCTGGTGGAAGGCCCCAGAAATGAGTCTGGGAACGCTTCAGGGGGTTTGATGGCTTATGACACCTTTTAAGACATCATAGCTGCCTCTCAGGTCAGTGTATGCCCCATCAGAAGGGATGAACACCCTCAGGCCTACATGTGAGTGTGAATGCCCTGTGCTCAGTGTCTCTTGAGTCAGTGGACTGTGGTCTCCCCAGGCAGGGCTGACCTTCAGCACAGTTGCTGAGCTGGCCTTCCCTGTGGACACCTTGCAGTGATACATTCTTCTTCCCCAGCCTAGTTTACCTCTCCTTAGGCTTGAGATAATTTGGACGATAGTACCACCTTTATCTTATTTCAGGTTCCTATCTGGTGGCTTAACATACAGTCCCAATTTCCAGGAATTCACAGAGGCGTATTGCGGGTGGGGAGTCAGTGGTCGCAGATGAGGAGTTGCTTGTTCATACAGTTTGCTGTATGGCAAAGTCCTTTGGTGATCTTGACGGTGTTTAAGGCAATTGTGATCTTCAGTTCTCTTAAAAGAGCATATCCTCTGTTGCAGGTGTATTCTGAAAAACTCCAGACCCAGCTGATTTTACTGAGAGGTGCCCTTTGAGTCAGCATTTTGACTGCCACTCAAGGAGGTGGTGCTCCAGATGATAGCTGCTACAGGTCCAACAGGCTGCTGGGTGAAAGCCAGGCACCTATGAATTCCTACATAGGCACTCTTGCTCCTGTGTTACAAGATGTTTGTTTGGATGTGTAAAGTCAAGTCCTTGACTGGCAGAACATGAGAACAGAATCGGAGCAGACAGGATAGCATTTAGGTACCTGCTGTGAAATACTGGAGCTGGTAGAGCTGTTGTTAAAGCCCTAAAGTTTTAAACATGGCTTGCAAAGGAGATTGGGTACAAAGTTGGGTGTGTGCCCTTGTTTGCTGTTGTCCTATTTATCAAGAACTCTCAAGATATTCTCTTTAAAAAGCTTTTTATTCAAACTTTGCTTTGGAGATTCAGGGGTTGCCTTCTTGGGGAAGCTCAAATTTCATAAGAACTGGTCAAGTTTTGATGAGAGGAGTCTTTTGAAACTTAGTTTGAAACTAGATTGTTTAAACCACTTGAAAGTGTATATTAAGTTCTATGCATCATCTGTCCTTAGGTGAAAGGGCACCTGTGTTAATGAATCTAAACTTCTTAAAGGAAGAGATAAAAATCTACAAGACACCTCTGCAATCCACAAGAAGCCCAGGGAAGATGGGACATGGTTAAGGTTTGAAAAGGCAGAAAAAATGTTCAGTTATTCTATTTTGGAGGTTTTTTTAATGGTCCCTTCTGATTTTCCTGGAAAAGCATTCACTCACACATAGGACAGATGCACTCTGAAATGCGTTCAGAGGGTATTCAATCCTCTGGATGAAAAACTTTTGATTCTGGCAGAGTATTTGGTTCCAGCGGCAGCAGTAGCAGGTGTGCTGTGGCTTGGCATAGGGTAATTTTGGGGAAGGGGTTGCTGATCAGTTTTGGTTTCCTCTCTGTAGAAACACACTGTTTATTTCATTAAACCTAGTTTGGTGCCCCAACAGCAGCTGCTTGGTCTTACTTTTGATGTGCGGGCACTATAATACGATCCTGGCATTCCTCTTGGAAAAATGTCATAAATATTTTCTTGGGTAGCAATCCAGGGGGAAGGTGACATCACAGTTCTGCGGATTTGAAGCTGGCAAGAGAAAACAAATACATTGAAGAAACTGTAGCAGCAGGTCCCCTGTTGCATTTTCCTCCATAGGAGCCATGGGTGAATGGCCAACCACAGAACTGGATTAAAGCCTGAAATACAAGAGAAGTTGCTGGCACAGACTGATGGGCTAACCACAGCTTCCACCTGTGAAGGTCCTTGGGGAAAATTTGGCAACTCTCAGAAGTTAATGCTGTGATTGACTACTTTAACAGGGTATGAAAGGACAGGTGGTTCTGCTTCCAGTACGATTTTCTGTGGGAAAGCCAAGACGTTTTGCCTAGTGTGCCCTTCAGGCTGTTTGGCAACAACACTGTATATCAGACAGTCAAAACCAGAAGGCAGCTCCAGGGGATCTTGTCCTCCTTTAACTTGCTCAGTCCTGGTAGGTGTTTGCCGAATTTTCCCCAAGGACCTTCACAGGTGGAAGCTGTGGTTAGCCCATCAGTCTGTGCCAGCAACTTCTCTTGTATTTCAGGCTTTAATCCAGTTCTGTGGTTGGCCATTCACAAACCTCAAGTTGTCCCTGTGCTTCAGGGAGCTCCTTCTTCCTTCCATGGCCCCTTTCAGCTGTTGTCTTGTCTCTGCCATTCGTGGGAATGTCCTTAGACAAAGGAGAGGTGGATAGGGCTTGGCGTGAGTCATAGTGAACAGACCTTTACCTCAGAATAAACCTGATGAGAGATCATGGGATCTTCTCACCTGCCATGCTGGGTAAGAGTACTTTCAACTCCTGAGCGTGAAGTCCTGTTCTGAATGAATCCACATCTCCGCAGAAATGCTGCATTCCTGGCTTGTTGCCTGCAGTGCCTTGTGGCAGGTGCTTTGGGATAGAATACAGGAAACAGACCATGTCCAAATTTGTCTTGTTTCAGAGCAGGAACAGTGCTGGAGCAGGGTCTGTCTGATGTCCTGCTGCAATGGGAGTCTTTGCACTGATTTTCTTGGGCTTTGAACTGGACTCTGAGAGAGGGTCAGTTAAAAGTCTTTGTGCCAACACATTAACTCTGTGTATTTACTTCCCTAGGCAAATTCAGAATATGCACACAGGGCTGGATTTGTCAGTGCCGGAATACCAGGAAATCCATGGGAAGATGATGTCTGGCCATGTTGAGTATCGCATTGTCGTTGTTACCCGGCTGGCTGCCTTCAAATCAGCAAAGCACAAGCCTGAAGATGTTGTTCAATTTATGGTAAATATTTAATCAGAGCTGTGTTAGTGATCACTTTCTTAATCAGCTTTGATTATTTCTGTCGTGATGTAGCAGATGCTTCGTCATCAATCACGGCCTCTCTGGGTCAAGGTCTTTGGTAGGACGACACAGTCTGTACCATTGCTGCAATTCCTTTTCCGTTATGTATATTCCATTTTACATGTATTAATTGAACTTTTTATTCCAGGAGCTAAAAGCAACAATGACTGTGGTTGCCCTTAAGGCATTTTGCATTATGGATCAACAAATAGGAACCAATTAAGCTTTTTATTTGTCCTGCTACAAAATTAATTTCTCTGATATAGGTAACAATGCTGGGACTTGGTACATAAATATGAAATAAATATATAATAGCTTATTTGAATGGATCTATTACTTTGACATGACTTTTAAAATCCTTATTAAGAGAGTTTTACAAGGAAGTGTCTGTATAAAACATTATTGAGTTGGATTGTCTTCTTCATTATACCTGCAGAGTAAAGGTTTGAAACCATAGCACATGACTTAAAACAGGTGAAATTAATCTCATCCATAGCATCCACTTAAGCTGTTTTACCTGGGACTGTTAATTGAGTTGATGGGAAAAGGTGCATTTAGGGTGCTTATTTGATCTTCTTTAGCTGCCTGCTGAACCACTCCCAAGAAGTGCATTTCTCTGCCCAGTGAATATAAAGAGGATATACCCTGTTGCATGCTGTGAACATCTGCTCTTTTCAGATGTTTTGGCAATAACTGTAATGTCAGTGATGCAAATGTGTGGTTACCTGGTAGTGTAACTCACACTCGATAGAAGATAGTTGATAAAAGGCTTTTTAAACGGTCTGATTTGCAGATAAACATCTGTCAGTGTTGTAAAGAGATGCATGATGAGGAGATCTCCCACATTTATTCCATACCTTATGCTTATATAACTTGATGGTAAAAGTAGCAGTGCTGGTTAAGAGCCTGTTCTGTTCTCTCTCTTTATCCCTGACTGCTTGTTCTCACTCCTGCAGTGTTTCCTTTTGGGTGCCAGTGTCATGTGGCTATTCCATAACGTCAGCTGAGGAACTGGTCCTGGCTAAAAATGGGTATTTTGTGGGTTGTTATTCAGTACTGATTTACACCTGTTTCTTGAACCTGTGAATTGCACAGTCCCATTACAGTTTGGTTTAGGATGAGGGGAAGAGCCAGACATGGGTATATAAGAGAAGGGGATGTGCAGTTGCTTTTTTCATGCAGCAATACCTGCTTCTATTACGTATTATTTCCACGCAGCTCTGTGCAAGAAATAATCTGACTAAACCTGAGGTGTTAAACTGGGCTGTTGTCATGTACCTTTGTTTTACTTCACTTAAGAATAAGTTGATAAAATCAGCTTGTCTATAAAGAGGAGAAACAGACTTTGTACTGCAGCCCCCCTGCTTGCTGGGATTGTCTGTTCCTGTTTCTGCTCTCTAGGAGGATTTTCAGCACTCAGTTGCTCTTCTCGAGTGAAATGAACCTTCCTGATTTCTCTTCTGGTTAAACCTCCTGACATTTCATTCTTCATGAAGAAGAAAACTGGTGGAGCCTGACAGGAATAACATTTATCTCATCAGTTACATTTTTTTCAGCTGACTAAATATGATATATTATATAGTTTGTTGTGTGAGAGTAATTTAAAACCGTGAGCTGGGAGGTTGAGGATGGATGCTTTCCATTGATTCATTCCAAGGAGTCTTGTCTGTATGTATTACTGGAAGGAACAGAGGGATTCACCTGTCCTAACTTATCTCTCTGTAAGTTGGATATTTTAATCTGAGTTTGTCCCTGCTTTTATGGTCAGTGGGGAGAAGGGGAGTGAGGTGACTCATCCTCTGGAAATGTCTCTCTTCTTTGACCATTAAGGGAAAGCATCTACATTTTAGACAGCTGTGGTGGGGGGGCTTCAACTCAAGGCTAAAATGCTTAAGAGTCAGTAGAGTTGCAAACAAGTCCTTCTGTGTACTCTGAGCTGTCCTGGGATTTTCCACCTGGCCTTCAGAAGGTTATGGGTCTCCTGTAGTTCCTATGTGGCATTTGCCTGGCCCACACAAGCCCTTTGGATACCCCAAAGCATCTTGGATGACCTGTCTCTAGGCAGAACAGTCTGCTCTCTATCATTAGATGCCTGCATTTGGTGGTTTTCTAAACTCCTATCCCAGTCAAAGCCGTGCTGTTGAGAAGGATGTAGCTGAGCATCCGTGGTGTGGGGGAACCCACTTTGCATAACGTACATGGCGGGTACCATTTGAGAAACCCTAAATTACCGTAGGTGTGTGCTCAGGGCTGGCAGGTGTGACAGAGACGTAAAGGCATTGGCACCATCCTGGGGCAGAGCGGGGAGGATACAGTGCATCACCCGGGGTACCAGTGGCTGCCTGTGTTCGGGTGAGCTGAGTTGCAGTCACATTTTAGCAAAGTGCAGTGACTGCACCTGACTGTCATGGGAACCGAGACACCTCCTGCGGGTACGGACATGGCTTAACTTGGAGACAAGTCCCAGTCCTGGGCTGCGAGTGAGGCGAGTTGCACCTGTAGTGTCTGTGCAGTGCCCTGTTCTGCTGGGTGTGCACCAGCACAAACAAGAGCTGTGACCCTTCCCCAAAGAGTTTTGGGAGAAGCATAAGAGAACCAAGTGACGGGGGAACAGCAGAGAATTGAGTTTACACTGGGCAGCAGATGTAACACATCAGATTTGTATTACAAAGCAGAGTGAGATAAGACATCTGAAGGAGGAAAAAGAAGCTACTATGTGTGCCTGTTCTGGAGCAGAATGGGAGAGGGGACTTTACTTTTTTTTTTTTTCCTTTGTTGGAACAGCCAAATTTGAGAGCTTGCGGGAGGGAGCCAGTGTCACAGCGCTGAAGTGACAGACAGGCGTGGTGTGTTTTTCAGTGGCTCTGGATACGTTGATGCAGTTTGGGCGCCCTGGGGAGCGGGGTCTGCGCATCGTGGCCTCCGCCGTGCGCGCTCGCCCCCTGAGGCCGCGCAGGAGCCGGCCGGTCTCGGGCCCTGCACCGCACACCCGCGGGCGCTGGGCGGCAGCAGCGAGCGCGCCGGGAGCTCCGCGGGCAGCGCGGGACCAGCGGCGTTCGCTGCTCCAGCTGCTCCTCTTTTCCCTGGAAAATGATGGCGAGCGAAACAGAAGCGTCCTCTAAGCTAGCTGTGACCTCTGGGATGCGATTTAGACCACACACTGGATCGAATCACAGGATCGTTTGGGTGGGAAAAGGTCTCTTAAGATCTTCGAGTCCAGCCTTTGACCCATCACCAGCTTGTCAACTAAACCAGAGCACCAAGTGCCATGTGCAGACATTCCTTAAACACCTCCAGGGATGGTGACTCCACCACCTCCCTGGCAGTCCATTCCAAGGTTTAACAACCCTTTCCATGAAGAAATTTCTTCTAATGTCCAGCCTGAACCTCGCTTGGTGCAGTTTGAGGCTTTGTCCTCTCGTCCTGTCAAGATCAAGAGATATCTTAAAGGGCCTATGGCAAAATCCAGATGAACATCAAAAACAGGTTCCAGATCTGACCTGTGGAGCCTTTACTGTGGGTCTAAACAATCCGGACTTCCCTATGCCCCAGCCTTAATAGGACTGTGCAAAATCAGTATCACAGCATTTCTAATTGAAATGTTTGTGAAGCATTAACAGAAGAAATTCACTTCTGCGATGACTTGCAGATCTAAATTCTTAGAAACTGGAGGGATTTTTTAATTTTAAAATATGCTAATTGCGAAATAGAGCAAATGGGCTGTAGAACTGCTTAACCTTAAAGTTATATTTGGTAATTAAAGGAAAAGTCAGCTGCATTTCTTTCAAAGGTCAGAATACTCTTGTACTATAAGAAGAGGGAAATTGGTTTTCTCTTTGGTACTACTGGCAAGGTGATATTTAATTATTGCTTGTAGATTTGCCATTTTCTGTGATAAAAAGAAAAGGCTTTGCTTTTCTTAAAGGCATTTCTTCTAGACACACCTTAGCTTTTTTAGCAATTAACTTCTCTCTTTCCAGCCTTATTAAAAATCTACCCAACCTTTAGTGCCTTCTCTTTCTATCTGCATCCAGTTTGATTCTTTTTTATAAGTTACATTTATTAGTCAAGTTCTTTGTTTTTCAAAGCTGAACAAATAACTGCTGGTGTTTGACAGACACAGCACAATTTAGGAAAGCATTTACTATAGAACTGTCTCTCATAAAATGAGGGAGTGTATGAGCATGTGGGTGCATATTAATTTATGTTTTCATCGTTGCCTGTTTGCATATGTTGACCTTCTCTTTTTGGATCTCAAAATCTGTGCATTGGAGTTGCTTTTTCCTGACCATACAGGTGTGTTGTGAAGATAAATTCCTTCACATTATGCCTTCTGTCATGTGAGAGGGGGAAAAAATATCCATGCTCAGTATAGCAATAGGTTCGGAAGACACTAAGGATTCATGTTGATTAAAAAGAAATATTAGAGTTCTTGCACTTCTGCTGGGCAAAACAGATGGGAGAACAGCATGTGGTCATGTAATTAAAATCTACCATAATGCATACCCATGGGGTCACTGAGCAACATTAATTCTGGTATGGCTTGAATTGGGAGTTTCCAAGCAAAAGCTTGGGTTGTGCTGTCTGGGAGAAGGGATGCTTTTGATTCCTGTACACAAAGCTAGCGGGTGTTTTAAAGGACAGAGCTGCTGGATCTCCCATTTTCTGACAGTGTTAAGAGGTGGGCTTTTTTAAAAGAAAGTCACAGTAGCCATGTTTTTTATGAAATAATGTTAAATCAAGCATGCTCTCTGCTGGTGTGCACTGGCTGGCAAAGGGCTTGAGTTAGCTCTAAGATCTCCATTTTGTTGAAATCCTTGCAGTAGATAGAAAGCATATGAAGACAAGTTTGAGGTCAGAAATGGGGCATTAAAATGAGCTTTAAAGGGAAAGGAGGCATTAAATCGAGTTAATACTGAGTGGGATCAAATTCTGTGCACAACTGAGAGTCCCAGGCTCATATCCTACAGGCATTCTGGTGTGTACTTTCATGCGTGAGGCTCTTGGGAAGAGGGGGGCAAGGCACATGCATGAGATTTGAGGGATTAGCAGCAAACTTCAGACTTTCACTTTGAACTTCCTGGTGGTTTTCTTAACTTCCTAGCTATACTTGATCACATTCTACTTATTTATTTGTTCCCAGTTAAAATAAAAAAAATTCAACCCTTCCTTGTCTCTCTTTTAAGTTCTGTGTTGGATGTTAATTGTTACAGGCAAATAGGGTCTTGACCTGGCAAATGTGCACATGCTTTGCTGTATTTGCATGATTAACTCTTTTGAAGTGAAGGAGATCAAGCCTTTGATATTGCAACTTGACAGAACTCCTTGAAGTGTGTGCACTCAGGCTGACTTACAGGTGCTGGGGGTTTAGCTCCACAGTGTTCACAGAGTTCAGTTAGAGGCATGGAGGGGGAGAGGAGAACTGCAGGATCAAGACCTGGAGGAATTACAGGCAGCAGAAGAGAAGTATTTGAATATTAATCAAATGAAACTTTGTTTACTTGATAGGATCGATTAAATGAGAGCATTTATTTTTCATCCTGACGCTTTGAGCCATAGGATCCATCAACGGTTTTCAAAGGGTTGTGAGTGATTACCAGGAAAAGCAAGATTCAATTTTGTTATATGCTGGTACACCCTTCTCCTGGAAAATTGACAGAGGATGTCAGATTGAAAAGGTCCAAAATTTTCACGTCAGAGCAGTGCTTCCTGACTGGAAGGGTGTGAGAAATGCTCTGCGTCATGGCTGGGACTTGACCTGAGAAAATACACTCTGTGGAACCTGGCTGGCACTTTGTAAGGCCCCTGTGCTGCCTCTGTGCTGCTGTACTCAGCTCGGGGGTCCAAAGGACAGGAAAGACATGGACCTATTGGAGTGAATCCAAAGGAAGGGTACAAAAGTGGTCATTGAGTGGACATGGAGAGCTGGGACACCTCTCTTGTGAAGAGACTGAGAGAGGTGGGGCCGTTCAGCTTGGAGAAGAGAAGGCTCCAAGGTGACCTTAGAGCACCTTCCAGTACCTAAAGAGGCTACAAGGGAGCTGGAGAGGCACTTTTTGGCAAGGACCTGGAGTGACAGGACAGGGGGGAATGACCTTAAGCTGCAGGAGGGCAGGTTTAGGTTAGGCATAAAGAAGAAATTCTTGACTGTGAGGCTGATGAGACATTGGAACAGGTTGCCCAGAGAAGCTGTGGCTGTCCCAAGCCCGGAAGTGTTCAAGACCAGATTGGATGGGACTTTGAGCAGCTTGTGTCTAGTGGAAGGTGTTCCTCCCTGTGGACCTGGACAATCTTTAAGGTCCCTTCCAACCCAAACCATTCAGTGATTCTCAGTGGCTCAGTCTGAGGCTGTTGGGCTCAGCCAGCCTTAGCTGCGTGTCCAGCACTGAATCCGAAGTAAATCTGGCGACAGGGCTGAACGAGGGTGTCGAGGAGCCAGTGGCTGCCAGGGCTTGAGGCACAGGGACAGTGGGCGAGGAGTCAGGTGGCAGGGGCTTGCAGGAGCCAGCACTGGGCTTAGGTAAGTGGGGAATGGTTTTGGCTGGAGATTTGACACCTCACTGGTACAGTGGGATATTCCAGCAGAGGGCATCCCGGCACTACTGGATATTGGCCTGCACGGTGTGCTGCAGGCTTTGGGGAAGCACATTAGTATGCTTTGGAGACAGTGCTGTCACACTTGGTATTCCGTGTCTCGTGTTGTTGTTCAAAGCCCACGCAGATCCACAAAGGCGCAATTAGCGATGGGATGCGAGAGTGTGCATTTGCTTTAGGTTCAGTGATGTAATTAGACATAAATTGAGATTTATGAATAATTTACAGAGTTTGATAGAGGAGAATGAAAATTAAGTGGGGAAAGAAATAAGTTTGTGTCTCTCAGTTCAGTGTTAGAGTATTTTAAAACTGTTTTGGCATGATCTTGATGGGCTGCTGTCTTGTAATGCTTTCAGAAATTAATGTGGTAGTTATTATTGAAATTAATTAGATTTAAATGTTTTTCACAAATTGGTCTCTAATTTTTTTTTTCGTGGGTGGAGATGAATACTATATTCTTCTGAAAAAGTGCCAGTGAATTCCTCACTGCCCTTACATTTGTGCTCACATAGTATTGTTTGGAGGGGCTCATTGATCGTACCATCTTCAGAGTGCTACTGGGACCTGGCAAACTAGAAATGTACAGCAACTCAAAAACTCTGGAATTCTTTCCTCTCTCTTTTTGGGGTATCTTTTGAAGGGAAGATTACAGTATTCTGGAACATCTCTATTTGCCCTTTCTTTAGTGCTTGGTTGCTGAATTGCATTTCAGATCCCACATGTGGAGCACAGTGTTACTCACACTTACCTTTGTAGCTATCATGAGGCAAGTCTAAAATTCTTGTGTTTAATTCCGCTCTCAACTCAGGCTGGGTTTTGTGCTTCAAATCTTTGTTAGAGAGCTGCTTGCCTTTTGTGACTGGGCACTGAACCCACAGTGAACATCCTACAGCTGAAACACAAATGCTTTTGTAATCAGCTGGCTTGTTAGATAATTACTGCAAAAGGCAGGGAAGCAAGAAACCTGAGGTGGTTATTGTGTTTGTGCTTACATCTGGTTCAGTAAACTAGTCAAGGTGTGCCTGTTAGTGTCAGGGGCTGTTCCCTGGCCTGGAGGGCAGCTCACACAGTCTGGCTGCATCTGCGTGATGAAACTTTCCTGCCATCTGCAGTGGGCATCAGTACCTGAACTGGCTGCTGAGGGCTCTGCACCAGGCCAGACCTTTGAAAAGTTACCTGGGGGAGTGCTAGCTGCTCAGAGTGTAAAAACTGTGCCAGACATCGTCAGGTTCCAGCAGACACTATAAATGGGGTTTCTGGTAGACACTCTCAGGTTCCAGTGCCTGGGAATATGTTTGATACTGTTTAGTTTGCTAGTATAGATGCAGCTTAGGGATTCTGCATTAATCTATAACTCATTTACCTTCTGTGCTTTTTGCTAGGTTGACTTTCTTTTATCAATGTGTTGGTGGAAGAACTCTGCCTTCTTCCATCCAAGATGTGGTGCTTGAGTCTCTCCATCTTTATATCCATCTCAGTATGTGCAATACTGCACACATTGTGGTGTTAATTAGGATTCACTCCACCGGAGTTCATCAACATGGGTTACAGGAGGATAAGAGATGGACCCTAATAGAGTATCTGTGCCGTATGCATTCTACTACCACTGTATTTGATTGGTTTTTTTAATCTCTGTATTAATTGAAACACATTGATAGATTATAGGGCCATGGAGGGCCTTGACAAATATATCATCTGTCTAAAACCACAGAGCATGACAGTCACCCTCCATTGCATCTGTAACATCACTTAGAGAGAGTGTTTTGTTTGTGTGTGGGTTTTGTGTATTGGTTTGTTCAAGGTAGTGAATTCAATACTTACTGTGGCATAGAAGCCACACCTTTTCTAACCAACATTCCCATAGCCATTGCTTTCCTTGTAATATCTTGGCCCTTATTTCTCCTCAGGTTTCCTGTTTTTGTCTGCAGAAGGAATGACTCCATTCACTGTTGGCATCTTCTCCCTGTATGAGAACCTGTAGGCCATGGCCAAGTTGTTGATTTTTATTTTCTCATGGATGAACTGAGTAGTCAGGGGTCAGCTCAGGTCTTTGCCCTTAGGTTTTTGTGTTACGTGCTCTGCAGGGCAGCAAATGTGACATTTTTTTAGGCCTAAACAGCCAAAGGGCACTGAAGCCACAAGGAGTGGGGAATGGGAAATGGTGAAAAGACAGACAGCTTTCTCCATCATATACCTACCTGGCAGGGCTTTTCTTCCCTCCTTTCTCTCAGGACTGGGCATCACTTTTAGTGGACAAGGATTCCTGCTGTCAGAAAAGTACCTGGAGCAGTGACCTTCCCAGTATTTCATTAGCTGATGAGTCAGACAAATAGATTCTGGCAATGAACTTCAATTCCATTAGGCAGTGGATTTTAATAACAGAATTAGAAGACCAGCAACAATGCTTGGGGATTCACTGGGCACATAACAGGCTTTTACTAGGCCTTATGTAAAACTCCTTGCTAATACTTGTTTTTACACTTCAGTTTCCACAGTTAGTATTTCACAGCACTTCAACTGCTGCTTTGCTGCTCCTGTCTCCCCTGTAAAGAAATGTACCCAGACAACCTGTTTCATTGCAGGTTTCCAAGAAGTACAGTGAGATCGAAGAACTCTACCAGAGACTGACAGCACGATATCCACAGGCTTCTCTTCCACTCCTGCCTAGAAAGGTTCTCTTCGTGGGGGAATCTGACATCTCTGAACGGAGAGCTATGTTCAATGATATCATGAAATTCATTTCCAGAGATAAGGATCTAGCAACGAGCCCTGAGTTACTGGAATTTTTAGGTAACTAAAAGATGTGAGTGTCCCCTCTCCTGTGAATGTGCTTTATGAAAGCGTTAAGTTCTTGACTCAGGTAGCCAAGAACTAGAGAATGCCAGCATAAGGGCTGTCACTGAAAATATCCTCGTGTGCTGCACAGTCATGTTTGTTAGTGTTTCCCCCTCCTCTCCGTGGACACATGCCTCATTCAGAGCTGTTGATAGATACCTTCAAAGCAAGCATTGTGCTATCCTGTCTCTGATTTCCTGCTGTACTTCAGAACATGTAAGTTTAGAAGGCTAAATAAGCAAATGTTGTAAGTGGAGAGATGGAGCCTAAGAGGACAGTGCAGGGACACCCTTAGTGAGCAGCTCTTCCATGTTTTGTCTGTTTTTCCTGCAACATTTTCCATACATTCTCTGGTCAGCTTTTTTTCTTTTTAATTTTTTTTAAATTTTTTTTTTCCTAAAGTTTCCTTAGCCTTATGTCCAGCTCTAGTTACTTTTTCTAGCGATTCATATAGTTCCTTTCTTACGTCCCTTGGGCATAGCAGGGAGTCACTGAATGAATAGAACATATGGGTTCTTTGCTTTTAATTCAGCTGAGAGGTGCTGAGCAGGGAATACTCCAGCCTGGAGCTGTGCAGGATTCTTAGTGGAGTGTTAGTTTTAAGAAAGTGAAGTTGCAGGGTGCTAGCAAGTGTGAACAGCCGATTTTGCAGAAATGTGGTGTGTCCAGATTAGAAGTTCTGTGAAACTGGCAGCTTCCTAAGGTCAACGAGGGGCAAAGCTGCATAATACCTGGCAAAATCCTTTTGCTAGTAAGGTTTTCAAGTGGTTTAGATTTGTTTGGTTTTTTCCCCTGGCACGATTCTTTTGAAAACAAACCCCTTGCACAGAGAATTCAGAATTCATGTTGATTGATCTTTGCAGGCTGGTTAACCTAACCAGGGTGCACATGTCTACAGCTAAACTAGGCTGAACTATCTTCATCTGTGGACAAATCGGGTGCAAGTAATGTGACTTGTTCGTAGAAATTTGCCTTAGAAGAACGTAAGTCTCACCCTGATTTGGCAGATGCTGACATGAAAAGCTGGGTGAGATGAGTCTCCCATGCCCACGTTACTTGAATAGTCAAAACCATAAACCCATTAATTTTATCCATCACAGTTTTCACTAGCCTATTTTTTAGCTAGTCTCATTATTCTAAATTGCTTCCCTGGGCATTCAGAAACTCGACAGCAAGAAACAGTTTTTTCCTCATTCTCCTGGCCTTTACATGTAACAAGTATGGTGAGAAGACTTAGTTTCATGTTTCAGTTGGCTGAATATGCTCAGTTGGATGGATCTTGCATGCTGAAGGTGTTAGAACTTCAGGCTTCATTTTTGAGTGTAAACTGGAGAGCTGCTGTAGAAACATGCAGTCCAATGCTGTAATTTTAGCCCAAATTAATAAAAAGTACCAAAAAGTGGACTTTATCTTAACTAGCTATGTGAAAGTGTAGCTGCCTACATCTAAACAGAGTATTTACAGCCCTTCTGTAGCTAGTGAGGAGAAAGAAGCACTTCAGAGAGAAACTTGCCATATGACTTTATTTGCGTGGGATGAATCACCACGTGGAAATTCTGTTGTTTCTGTTGACTATAGAAGGAACATAAGTAACGGGATTTGACACGTGCTGCTGTGTCTCAGATAAAGTTCATTTCCTCTGTCTTTCTCTGCTTAACTACTTTAAATCAGTAAACAGATCAGACACATAATGACACATAGTGAATAAAGGGAACAGTGGGAGTGTTGAAAGATTTTCACAAAAGCTGATCGTGTCCTTCATTCCTCAAACAAAACCATCAGGAAAGGTGCAAGGTATAAAAAACCTGTAGCTGTTATCCTGTGTACTCAGTTTTGCATCTATTACTGTGTTTTGCAGTATCAAAATGTTCCAGTGCCGTTGACTTCAAGGGTAAAAATGTGCCTGATGACAAGGAGAAAGAAGATGAAGAAAATGAGGCATTGGATTTTTTCAAAGAGGAGAAGACACCTGACTTAATCTCACAGCTTTTATCAGTGGAAGATGTCAAAAAAGGGGAGAAAAAAGAAGAGGAAGATGAGGAAGAAGAGGAAATTTTAGACCCTCTTGGTATAATCAGGTATGACTAAAATCCTATAAATCAGATGTTTAGATTTTAGCCTATTTTTCTAAATAAGGCTGTTATATGTCACCGTCCCCTCATCCCAACATTTTATTACATTAACCACTTTGAGCTGAATTTCACAGAGGAAGAGGGGCCTCTGCAGTTCATGAAGGAGATGCCTCGGGAGAGGGAAGAGACTTTGTAGTGCCTCCTCAGTGCATTCTTCAGGAAATCCAAGTAACAGGGACTTCGTGAATGCCTTGATAAGTCCCAGCTACTGCAGGGTTCTACCACAAAGCATCAACCCACCAGCGTGCACTGGATGTGCTGTTCTGGAATACACTGGTGTTTGCAGTGTCTGGAACTGCTTTTGAGCTCACTTGTGGATTTTCTTTCTTTTTTCCCTTGTCTGAAGGTGTCACATGCTAAATGCCACTAAGGTATAAGCTATAACAGCTTGAGAAACAGTAATTGAATCAAAGCTTCCTGATACTAGTATCTGGGTTTGTTTACCTGTCCAGTAATTTTCAGTCAGTTCTCTTCTTCACTTCAAGATGGAATTTCTCACTGAATTCCAAAACCATTTCTAACTACTAAAGCTTGGAAGCAAATTTAGTTTTTCAGTGGCTGGGATCATGAGTACCAACTACTTTTTTAGGGTGTCTCAGGCTTTAGATGTCTACGTAGAGAAGGCTTAGCTGTTCATGATCTTCATTAAGCACTGACTGACTCAACAGAATTGTCCCAACCACCCACAGTCACCAGCCAGTATTGAATATTGTCTGTCCTGGATATAGACTGTGCTTTCAAAATGCTTCCTCATAGCAATCGGCAGTAACTGATAGCAACAAGCCAGACCCCTCTCTTGGTGTTTTGCAATGGCACTGAATCATTTCCAGGGGATCATTCACTCTAGGCTCTAAGCTGGAGTCGCCTACACTAAGTTTGGTTGGGTACCATGGTTAATACTGGAAGCACTATTTGGACTTTGCTCCTGCTATTATGATAATATTGAATTGTAGATGTCCAGATATTGTCCTTTTTACTTGAAGTACTTCATCTTTTACCTATCACCAGAAAACTTTGAATATTACTGTTTTGACAAAATATGCTTAATTAATCAGCATCAAAATTATTTTGTTGAATAAGAGTTTTAAAATTTAAATAACTATTTACAATGAGAAGTTAGATAAAGCAGCACTTCCCACAAAACGGACCTTAGTTTGTAAGTTTACAAAAGCAGCTATCCTTTTTTGGATAGGAAAATGATCTATTGGGTTAGCAAATGCAATGCTGTATTTTCCAACTTACAACAAGGAGAAGCTGTTAAGAGCTTGCTATGCCAAAACAAGCAAGAAGTTTGCTTTTCTGCTCTGCACAGTTTGACATAGCATTTGAAAATCCTGACTATTTTGGTCTTTTAATGCATTGATGGATGACAAGATCTGGTATTTAATCCTCATTTGGTTTATTGCTTCCATTCCTACTGAGAACAGAATTCTTCTTGAATCAAAATAACTTCATTTATGTAAGTATGGTCTTCACTGGGACAGACCTGCAGCGTGATGTGTTATGCAGTTGGATGTTTTTCACCCTAAACCAGTGCTTGGCTATCTATAAAACAAATCTCCTTATGTGTTTATTGTTATTTTTGAGACTCTCACATGTACAGTGTCAAGGCAGAAACATGAAAGTGGAAACAAGAATCCTGCATTGGATTTTTCCATTGTCTCTGTTCTGTAACTCACCGTGCTTCCATGGAAGTTATTTTCACTTCAGGTCAATGGAGGTCAGATTAGACATCAGCACTGTGCCTTCTAGGAAGAGGTGTCTAGTAAGAGGCCAAGGGCAGGAACTTAGTGGTCAGTGGATGGGCAGTTCTTGGAGACCATTTTAGGGTGTCTTCTGTGCCTAGTAAAATATTTGGTGCTAACATGCTTTGAAGAGGGAGCTGCAGCCTCCCAGCTTTAGTGCTTCAGATGTGCTTGAAGTTATTTTGGGAAAGGAATGAGTAAAATGGGAGGTGATGCAAATAGGTAAATGTGTTTAGTAATAAACTGCCCCCTAATGCCTAGTAAATTCAGCTTAAAAAGAGAAAAAAAAATTCATGATCCTTTCCTGTCTCAAAAACCTTTGAAAAGATACAGAGTCAGAAACAAGCCAGTCTATTTCGTACAGTACTGGTGGCCAGAGTGCTTTGAGCAGCAGAGCTCTGACCTAAATTGAATCATGTGTTTGGCATAATCTTACAGGTTTTTTTGCTTCCTGGATGAGGATGAAACTGCTCCAGTAGCACAGGCCTCCATATGTTGTCAACACGCTTCGTTTGGTAACAACTTCTCCTCCTGGGCCAGGAGGCTGTGACTTGGATTTGGCCCAGCACTGCTACTGTGCTGCTGAACCACCCAATATCCCGTGAAATACCCTGGCCTTAAGGGTAGAATGCTAAACTAGGGCCTTTTTTTTCCTGGTTTTGTATTGCTGGTGGTCATCCGGGTGGAAGCTCATAATGGCCTGTTTCCTTTTGCCTGTAAGAGACATCACAGTGATTCTGATTCTCTTCCTCACATTCAAGGCTGTGTCTGAGTTGTTCTTTCATGTCAGGTTGGCAACTCATTTGCCAATTCAGCTCTTCATCTTTTGTGGGTGTTAATGATGATCTACACACCTTGTGTTTTTCTGTTGTGTGGTTCTCATGCCTCAGAGCTTTCTCTCCATGTTAGCAGGGTGATCCTGGGATTGTTAACAACAGAAAGACTAGGTTTTTTCTTGTCCAAATCAGGAACATGTCAAAAACAATAATATATAATTCTGATTAAGTTTTCATCTTTGAACACCCCTCCTCCTCTATATTTTTTACCTCGGTCCTGGTTCTTGCTAGAATAAAAGGTGCTTAAAATTAAGGTATATTTGTGGGATGCAGCGTTGAAATACATTTGTGGAATTCAGTGTTTTCTTCTCTTCACCCTCTGTCTTTCTTGATAGTTAGGAATATTGTTATTCCAGTGTATTGTCACCAGTTACTCTGCAAGTTTTCCTGGATGTTTGTAGAAATCTTTTCAGCTTTGGATGGAATATGCAGGTCCTGTAAGAACAAGCACTCCTAATAGAGAGTAAGATGGTCCTTTGATAGCAGCTGTGCATAAGGGATTGAATTATACTATACTCACTTTTGTAGCAGTGGCACAGTTTTAGCTCTATTTCCGTTCTCTTAGCGCTGAAAGTATACAGACTTGTAAGTCACTGTAAGGCTCTCATAGCATTTTTTTTTTAAGTTAGCATCTCTTTTTTTTATTCTTTTTTCTCTTAAGCCACAATCATTATAATATTCATGTGTTAAAATGTTTTAATTCCCTTATAAGTAGGAAATCAGATACATATTTAACCCCCCACTGTAGGGACAATATTAGGTATATTGACTTATCTTTGTCACCGCTCTTTATCACTGTTCTTTAAATCCGTAGAGCTCAACATTTGCTGATACATATTTTTAAATCCTTAGTAGGCTACCGTGGTGCTTTGGTATCTGGGTTTTTAGAGGTGTAGTATCTTTTAATAATGCTGTGTTTTAAAGGATTTTCCTTGTAAATTGTAAAATAGTACTTTGTGGCTGGTTTCAGTTGCAGGGGGTTCTCCAACTGGAATGCCTTTAGGAATGAAAGAGGCAAGAGCAGTGGATCTGAAAGAGGCTAATCCGCTGAAGAGCAAGGCATGGAAGAGAGCCACAAGTTGGATGAGCTGTTCACCTGAACCAGGGTAGTTTTGATGGTACTGCTGAAAATCCTGCAATGGAAAAAAGTGTGATTTGCCAGTGGTTTGAGGGGAGATTGGCACGGAGCAAGGAGAGCTGTGTGAAGCAGGGATCTGGAGCAGCAGCAATGCTCAGTCAGCTCAATGGTGCCTTGGCCAGGGCTGGCTGAGCAGGGTCTGGCTGTGGCTATACCACGACATCCTCCTGTCCTCTCAGTGAGCTTTACTACATCCAGGATGCCCAGTGGAAGTGGCTGCTGGCCTGTGCTGCCTCCTGGAATGTGGTTGGGATGAATTGGAAGAAAGCAGGTTGTCCTGTGCCAAGGGAGTACCAGGGGCTGTTCTAACAGCTTGAATTGTTGAACCAAGCTCCAGTGCTCAGGCCCAGGGTGTGAAGGATTTACTAAAAAAAAACATTATGGCCCTACGCTCCTCTACCCACAGAGCTTTCTACCTGCTGCTATCTTTGCTCCACTCTGCCCTCAAGGTTCCCTAGCGTTTGTCTTTTTGCAGAGAATCCAGGCATCCAGTTGTGGATTTTTTTTACTTGATCCAAGTAGGATCAAGTTTGCGTTTCTAGGTCTGAATCTTAAAGCAATTTAAAATACACATCACAGTAACTGAATTGGGTTTTGTCTTCTTCCTCTGTGGATGAAATACACAGTTTTACTGTTTATATGTTGAAGACAAGAGCTTTAGCATCTCTCTCCTCTTACTTTGTAGTTAAAACAACTGAATTTAGTAGTCATATTTAGTTTATTCCAAAAACTGCAGACAGCAGCTGATTAAAATAACTGCAAACCAGTTCCTCTGAGCAAAGCAGCAACAATTTTGCAAAAGGAGTGTGAATGGGTTAAAACATGCAGCATGGGTTAAAACATGCAGCAGCCCTTTCAGTGCATGCATTTATTCAGCTGCAATTAACTTCTGAGGTAATATTTGTTCACCACTTTGGGAGAACCCACCTTTTCCAGTGCTTTCTTTTCCTGTCTTCATATCTCCACAGCCCTCACAGGAGCCTCTCCTCCACACATGGTTCCTCCCTTCCGTCCTTTTTGCTTTGCCTTCCTAAATCTTTCAGTGACAGCATATATTTCCTCAGCCGTAGGTTTTTCCTGGCAAACTGCACAGAGTCCAGAGGTGAGTAGTCCCCAGGCAAGAGTTCTTCTATGTTCTCATGGGTCCTGAAGAGTTTCTGTCTTGACTCCCTGCCTTTGCTGTCCTTTCAGAGGATTTCCCCTCATGGCTTCTCCTCATCAAAATCTGTGCCTTTCCTGAGGAACAGAGACACATGGCCAGGTGGAAACTTTGCACCTGTTGTGTTTAAACACAGATACAGCTAAGTCCTGACAATAGTTAGGAAGGGATGGGGCTGATAAGGGCTGACCCTTTGGAGACTTTCTGACAGAGGTTTTTAAAAGTCTTGTAGCTGGTTGTTGCTGGGGTCAAGCTCAAGCACCTCCAGTGCCAGAGGTTTGTCATTGCTGGGTTTAGTTGGTAAGGAGGTTATTAAAGCACTCGGTGCTTTTCCTGGCTGCAGGTGAAATGGGCGATGACTTGGAGCAGCGGATTGGCAGGCAGTGAGCAGCCAGCAGCCAGCCCTGGCCTTGCCAGGGCCTGCAGAGCCAGGCAGGCTGCAGGAGGAGGGAGGTTGGCACACAAGCCAGCAGTTGTTTCTGGGTTGCGTCCTATACCTTTGTGTTTCCCAGCCCCTTGATGACATCCAGGCTGGAGTTTGACTCCTGAGTTGGTGATCCCAGTGCTCCCTTTCCTTTCCTCTTCCCTGTTGTGGCAGAAGAGCCTAGAATGGCCTCAGCCTTTTGTCTTTTGGGAAGAAATGAGTGGCAACATCTGATCTTGCTTTCTCTGCCAAAAGCCTTGGGCAGCTGAGAGTGTCTGATGAAGAGGCAGAAATCAGCTTAAGGGGAATCCTGTGTTTAGCATCTTTCCAAGTGGTTTTATTGATGGAGTGCCCAGAGCTGTAATAGGTGAGGGCAGTGCACTTGCTCATGGAGTTTCCCCTCCGAGGAAGAGAGTTTCTGCAGGCTGGAGTGGTGTCATAGCACAGCTGCTGTCTGCTGGACAGATGGTCTGGAGCAGACTTGTCAGAATGTGTGTTCAGCTGCTGTGCCTTCTGGTCCTTGGTTGGCAGGGCTGTATTCCTGCTACTCCTCAGGCATCCTCCTACTCCTCAGCCACTCTCAAATTCACAGCAGCCTTTTAGTCTACCCAGGTACGTGTGTGACTTCCCCTCCAAATCCAGCAGGATTCATTCACAGCAGTAAAAACACTTGTTGGCTTGTCCCAATCAGCTGAGAGTGAAGGTGTCAAAAAATCAAAGAAGAGAGAAGATACAAGTTACTTTTTCTTTAATAAAATTCAGATAGTTAAAACAGTGAACGAGAAAACAAAGAGCTTTGTTTTCCTAGCCGTGCCTGTATCTGTGCTCACAGCTGTGAAGCCTTCAGAGATTTAAACAGGCAAACCTTTATTTTCTGTCAGTTGTTGAGTCACAAGCTTGGGTTGCAAGGCATATTTGGCCATCCCTTTGCCAAATGACATAACTATTTGTTATAATTCCAATACAGCTGCTGTCAGATTGGCAACTCGCAACATCTCAGTAAACAACCCTGTTGGTCTTCTACTGACAGATGAAACTTTTCTGAAAATCAAGGATTTAGTCTGGTATAGTGTTCTTACCCATCAAAGAGAGAAGAAGAAAAGGGAGCAAAAATTCTATATACACAACTTAAAGATCTAAACTTGGTTACTCTGTGTTTTCTTTTATTTTGGAAATAGTCATTTTCCTGACCTAAGTAAAACTTGTGAGAGTCCTCCCTGTGCCAGCATTGTCCTTATCTGCGTTCATATTTCCCTGTCTAGTGCTGGATTTTTGGTCCCATGAGATTATGCAGTCATTATTTCCCCAGGTTTTTAAGCAATTGGCTGGCTTAAAGTTCAGTGGTGAGTTTCTGTCATGACTGGCTTGAGTGATTCCAGTACATACACTGCTGGAACATGAGGATCCTTTGGGAAGGAGTTTAAGTAATTATTCTAATGTGCTTCATTTTCTTTCTGATTAGAACACTGAATATACTTTAATGGGTTTTATAAATAGTTAATTTGTGTTTATGCCATCATCCTAAACCCAAAGGGCTGAAAATAGCTCTCTAGTCTGTGTAGTGTTACAGCTGTGTGTACCATCCGGTGGTGTTTTCAAGCAGAACACAAATGTAACTACACCTGGGGTAAAATGCAGCAAGGACTTAATTGCTTCGTGCCACACTTCGTTGCAGCATCAGACTGTAAGTGAAGAGCACTTAATTCAACTGGAAATGCAGAGGGAATTGCACCGATGTAAATGAAAATACCCAGCTTGGAATTTCACCAGGTTGCTAAAGAAGATTGTCTCCTTTTAAGAAAGATTTCACAGGATTTTTAACAGACCTGGTTCATTGTTTACAATATACTAAAGGAATAAAACTTACCACACACTTTCCTGTATACAGAAGAACTGTAGAGCCAAGTAATATCAGGGAACTGGAATGAAATGCCATTGCCACTAGCTGGCACCAGCTTTGAAATAATTCCCATAGTCCTCTGAGTGAACTCTCAGCTTTTGGTTTCCCCCTCCTGTTTGGCAGGGATGTGCAGGCATTTGTAGCAGAGCTAAGCAGCAGTGAGGGTGTGCAGGAGCTGCCGTGAGCCGCTCTGCAGGCGTATCCAGCAAGTCCTTAGCTGAGACAGGAGGAGTAGGAGGCAGGAGATCCTTCAGAAGGGCTACAGGATAAATTTACGACTACACAGAATCAAAAGTATCTTTTTTTTTTTACATCTGCTTTGGAAGAGGATTGAACATGATGTAATTGGGCAGATTTAAACATGTTTTGTTTCATGGAGTTTACAATAATAGGATGACTCAAGTCCTTAATTAGAATAAAAAAGCATTACCTCATCGATGAGCCTGCTCCTTTCACCAAGGGAGGGGAAATCTTTAATCAAAGATGCAGGGAACTGCTCACAGATGAGACAGACTGCTAATGAGGGGTGGATTCAGAGCTGCCCTATTGCTTTTCTGTTCACTGAGTAAAACAGAATTGTTGGCCATAGAATAAGCTGCCTGTGGGGTGAATGTGTGCTCAGTTTAAGTCAAGATGGGAGGCTTGTTTTTCCTTTCATCTGATTCTGTCAGGTTCCTAATTCAGCAGACTTAATAAAACCATTGTTCCCTTTTCCCCAAGGATCTGCTGCAGACATTTCTGTCTTAGTTTCAAAAGATCAAAGAATCAGCTTTTGGAAAACCATTTTTGAAAGCAATCTGTAAAACTTTGCCAAAAATGCATGAATTGGCTATGTAACTATAGACTGGTACTAATTAACACACCTGGGGATCACATCTCTTACTACTACCCATTGCAGCATTTGGCCAGGTCTGGAATCATCTGAAGTGTCAATTAAAAAAGGAAAAGCCCTAAGGACAGACACATCTGGGTCTCAGCAGCTCTTCTTTCTGCACTTGAATTTCTTGGATCATATCACAGTACTTAAAAGTTAGATCTCTCCATTATCTCTTTGGTAAAAGGAATAAAACTGATTTTATAGATCTGCCTGGGGAAAGGTTTCCTTTTGCACAGAAATGTGGCATTCACATAGTTAATGACCATTGCCTTTGAAGTGAAAGAAATGCTTTCCATTACCTTGTAAATTTTGTATAAGAATCAAAACCTTTCTTTCCATATTGCCTGAGATGCCCAGTCTTGTCCAGATCATAAGGGGGAGTAAAATTTATCATCACAGTGAAATACACAGCTGTGGTAGATGGTTTGACTGTGGCTAAACTAGTAAATAAAAGCAGACAGGGACTACAGTGCTGCTTTTGCCAACTAGAATAAAGTAGCTTTTGTTCAACAGCTAAATCCTTCCACTCTCCAGAGCAAGCTGGCCATGTCCAAAACAGGAAGGGCCCTAAGCTTGTACTGATCCCTAAACTCTGTCCAGGCATCATTTGGGAAAGCAATAATTAGCCAAATTATTGTGCCAAATAATTAGCCAATAATTGTGCCAAATTCATGCCAGGGAGCGTGCTGAAAACTCACAAGGCAGTTACTGTGCACCATTATCTCAGCCCAACCGCTGACCACATTTATTTGCTGATGTGGAGGTGTTGGCATTTTGTTGCCAGCAGGGAAGTTTGAGGAAGGTGCCTGTTCAGGAGTCAGGACTGGGGCCCTGTAACAAGGCTTTTCTTGGTGCAGGCCATGCTGAGGGTATGCCTGGCACTTGAGGACGCTCCATGGCCATAAACCCCCAGGGGCATTTTGCAGCAAGGATGGGGCTGCTGTGGTTCCTCTCGGCTGGCGCTCTGTTGGGGGGTGGCACAGCTCAGGAGCTGACCTGGCTCTGGATGGGTGCAGCCTGCCTCTTTTGGACTGTAACAGAGTTCAGCCACGTGGAGGTGAGCTGGGCTGTATCAGGTGGCTTGGAAAAGGTCTTGACTTTGATTTTCACTAGTATAGGCTATTTTCTGAGATCTGCTCTCTGAACCACGATTTTCTCTAATAACTGCTACTTATTTGCCAGAATTACTTACTTGATACACAGACAGATTGGAGTGGCTTGGATGGAAGATTTCTGAGCTTCTCTCTTCCTTGCTTTACTGCTTTCTGTGTGTAGTAGCATCTCAGGCATACTTGAAGACATCATTAAATACAAAACATGGTGTTGTGCCCTCAAAAATACCTTATAATATTATCTAGACCCATTAGCAACACACATCTCATTTTCCATCTATGTGATGGGTTACCTGCCAGCGTAGGCTGTTGTGTTTAACAGTCTTGTCCTGGAAACTTGCTCCTGAATCATCCATCTTTCTCATCCTGGCTGTGAGTGACAGAGCCATGTCCCTAACTTTTCCTGTAATATGAAAAAAAGGAAATGTGTTCTCAAGAGGCTCCTGAGAGATAACACTCACTTCCTCCCTCAGGAGCTGTTACACCAAACCCTGACCTCACTGGAGTTGTTTTTATTTGTTCAGTGGTGCTGCCAAGAGACAAGGGCAGTGCCACACAATGCGGGATGCTGAAACGGGAAGGAGAAGCACATGGTCCAGTACTGTGGGCCAAGGTCTCAGAAGAATTAGTTTCAATTCTTCATTTCAAAGACATCCTGTTTAGACTGCAGATAGCTCACTTCTGGTTTTCAGCACCAGATTTCATTCCTGATCTGTAAAAGAACAGTGCTGGCATGCCCTGACTGCAGAGATGCAGAGAGAGTGAATTCTGAAAGGTTATGAGGTGTTTGGGGGCTATGCAAACATTGCAGTTTGTTGTCAATAAGCATTGGTTTAGTTGGCCTTGGGAGGTGGTGAGAGATGTTACGCAGCCTGTTGTATCCCTTACTCTCATGGAGGAAATTCCTTAGTCTGCCACTCATTTTCCAGCTGTTGGCAGCACAACACCTGTACTCACAGGAGGGATGCCTCATGGTGCTGTTGTGGGCTGCTGATGGATATTATAAAAGATGCCAAAGTGTCCTTAAACCCTACAGCCAAATGGACAACATGACAAAGGACGGCAGTCTTCTTTCTGCTCTTTGCTTATCACTTCCTCCTAGAAGGTGCTGGTTCCTAGGACCCCTTGCAAGGACCATTACTAGAGGTGACAGATGTGAAGCTTGCCTCCACATGCAGTCCTCTGGCAGTATCTCACCAACCTTTGCTCCTTCAAACACCCCTACATGCCTTTGTTCTGTGGCCAAAGCATGTCACTAGCACTGTTTCAGGCTATGACTTTGCAGAGCTCTAGCACAACCCTCACATTAGTTCAAGCACTTTGAACTTAAAATCAGATGCAGAATAAGCATTAATTCCAGAACACCACACAGAACAAGGGAAGACCAAGGCCCAAGAGTTGTAAAGTATGGACACAGACCTGCCCCAGCCCTCTTGTTCAGCAGGGTAGGGGTGTGTGCTGCCTCCTGTGCTCATGGCACCTCTGGAATTCTGCCAGTCCTGGGAAGGCAGGCAGCCTCAAAACCTTTCCCTTCCTTGGAGAGACCACTAGCAGACCTAGTGGGTTGACTCTGGCTGAAGACCAGGTGCTCACCAAAGCCACTCTGTCACTGCCCTCCTCAGCTGGGCAGGGGAGAGAAAATGCAGTGGCAGACTGGTGGGTTGAGATGAGGACAGGGAGATCATTCACCAGTGACCGTCACGGACAAAACAGGCTCCACTTGGGAAAATGAATTGAATTTATTACTAATCAAATCTGAGTAGGATAATGAGAAATAAAATTGAATTATAAAACAGCTTCCCCCCACCTCTCCCCTCCTTCCCAGACTCAACTTCACTCCCAATCTTCTCTACCTCCTCCCTCCCAGCAGTGCAGGGGGATGGGGAATGGGGGCTGTGCTCAGTCCATCGCAGGTTGTCTCTGCTGCTCCTTCTCCTCAGGGGGAGGACGACTCCTCACACTCTTCCCCTGCAGGGTCACAGGTCCTGCCAGCAAACCTGCTCCAGCGTGGGCTCCTCTCTCCATGGGCCACAGGTCCTGCCAGGAGCCTACTTCAGCATGGGCTTCCCATAGAGTCATAGCCCGCTTTGGGAATCCACCTGGTCTGGCGTGGGATCCTTCACAGGCTGCAGGTGGATCTCTGCACCCCGATGGACCTCCATGGGCTGCAGGGGCACAGCTGCCTCACCATGGGCTGCACCACGGGCTGCAGGGGAATCTCAGCTCTGGCACTTGGAGCATCTTCTCTGCCTTCTTCACTGCCTGGGTGTCTGCAGGACTCTTTCTCTCACATTCTCATTTCTTTCTCTCCTGGTTGCAGTTGCAGAATAGCTTTTCCTCCTTCTTATGTCTGCTGTCACAGAGGTGCTACCACCATGGCTAACGGGCTTGGCCTTGGCCAGTGAGGAGTCCCTCTTGGATCTGGCTGATATTGACTCTGTCAGACATGGGGAAGCTTCTCACAGAAGTCACCCCTGCAGCCCCTGCCCACTACCAAAAGCTTGGCATGCAAACCCAGTGCAGCAGGTACCAGTGTCCTCTCTTGGAAGATGAACAGAGACAGGAGTGAGGGCAGGCGCTGCGGACAGGAGCTGGGTGTGCAGCATGGAAGGGCTCAGCAACTGGAACAGGTCATCCCTGTGAGTCAGCACCTGGCATTTTGACCACATCTGATGTACTATATGTTTACAACCACACTGACCCTGTGGTGTTTGTTCTGTCCTAGCCACGTGGCATGTGAAAGGTCTGTAGCATTTCTGCTTTGGGATCCAAATCCTGGGTCTCTGTTTTCTGTCTGAAATCATCATTCTTCCTCCAACATTGCCATAGCCACTGTAACACTGGGGAGTAAAAAGCTTAAAACATTGTGCAGTTATTTGTAATTGCTACTCCCCTGCTGTCATCAGCATCATTTCGGCGCTCTTCCACAAGTCCCTCTTACTGACACAGACCAGTGATGTAATTTCTGCTCCTCCTGTGTATTCAATCAAAGATCCCCCTTACCAAACCTCGGGTAATTTCTCACGTCTCCAGCTTACTAGATGGCACAAGATTCTTCATAGTGTAAAACTTTAATGTCCTTTGAGTGCATTTAGGATTTGTGAGTCAGCAAACTGACCCAAAGGATCAAGTTAGTAGCCCAGGCTCACTCTGTGAGTGAACAGTAGCTAAACCTGGAAAGAGCTCTCCTTGGGCTGATGGAGCACTACATGCTTGCTGCCTTTAGTCCCCACACACGCCTGAGGTCTCATGTCATCTGGGGTGTGAGAGCCTGAGATGTTTACCAGCATTTCTACCCACAGTCTGTATTCCCTGATCCTTTTTCCCTGCAGTACCCCTTGCAGCACAGGAGTCTTCAGTGTTTCTAATGCAGCCACCCCAGGTGGCTGAGCAGAAGCAAGGAATCAGCTCTATGGATATACAGGCTCATGCTGCTTGTGTCAAGTTGTAATTCTCTGGGGATATGAGATGCTGGTCGGAGGCCTGAGATCATCTATCTGCCATCTCTGAAGAGTGCTGTGGGAATAGCAAGTGTCACTCTGGCTGGGCTAGGTGCAGATTTTTTGCCAATAGGAGGGGAGTGATCTTTGTTATGATTTTAGAATATTACCGTGGCTGCCAAATAACACCAGCACGGAGTTGGATCCGCATGCATAAGCCAGAACACTTGCAAAGACTGCTCATTTTTTCTTCTTTTTCATGTGTGTTGGTTTGCTTGCACTTCGCAGGTTCCAGCGGTTCAGTGCCCAGCCCCACTGAGCTCCACAAAGGGCTTGTGGTGCTTGCCCAGCTGGACCCCCTTCCACCCTGACAGCCAGCTGCTGGGCACACTGAGCTCAGTGCCCAGACCCTGGAATTACTGACGTTGCAAAAGCTTCTTTGATGAGAAATCAGGCTAGTTAGCGACAAAATCATAAATAGGAATCCGATTTTAAAAATGCAGAATTATGTCAGCCATTTTTCTGCTTAAAGCAGAAAGCAGCCCCTTGCCAGCCACCACTGCATAGCCTCAGTGTCTTGCCTGGGAGGGAGAGTTTGTGTCTGGGGTGCTCCCTGGTGTGGCTGTTCCTGCAGTCTGACCTCCAGCAGTGTCTGCAACATCACAAGTGGAACTGCTTCATGCAATAGGTGTATCCATGGCCTAGGGAATATTTCACCCAGAGCAATTTAATCTTAGCTCTGTTTAAAAAAAATCAACACAAGAAACCTCTAGGCAGGAAAGCTATGTTCTCTTTTTATGGAAGAGGCTTTGATCTCATGATCAGCAGGAGAGGCAGCAGCCAGAGCACGGCGCTGTGTCTGCAACAGCGGTGTCATTTAGCTCTGACAATGTCTCACTGTGTCCTTCTCTCCTGTAGTTCCTGTGGAGCCTTCTCTGAGTTTGGTGAGATGTTTGTTTTACCCATGGCACAGCCAAGAGGAAAAAGTGACCTCTGTGAACAGCAGGATGTGGGAGAGGGAAGGGAGTGGGGAACCAGGCTCAGCCCCATCGTCCCTCCGTGGGCCGATGCAAATCCTGCTTGGCTACTGCTGGAATCTGCTCCCTGCCTTGGTAACTGGCCCTTCTCGAGCTTTTCAGAAGCTCTCTAGATGTTGTGTGACAGGTAGGTCAGACAAAATTTTAGACTGGAACATCATGTGCAGGTGGCTAGAGGTTTAGGTTGGGGGGTTTTTCTGTACTGGTACCACGTAAAGAAAAGAAACGGTCTGAACCCTTCAGACTGAGTTTCATATGGAGCATCTGAGATTAGAGAGGCAAGTCCTGCTGATTTGACCTTACCGAGGCCTGCAGTGAGAGGACAACTTTAAAACTTCTTGTTTTAAGCTGAAAAAGGGTAGGTTTAGGTGAGATGTAAGTACAGTAACAGTGGTGAGGCACTGGCACAGGTTGCCCAGAGTAGCTGTGGATGCCCCATCCCTGGAGGTGTTCAAGGCCAGGTTGGATGGGGCTGTGAGCAGCCTGGTCTGATGACAGGTGTCCCTGTACACAGCAGGGAGGTTGGACTAGATTATCTTTAAGGTCCCTTCCAACTCAAACCATTTTGGACTCTACAGTTCTGTGATTCAGATGTGTAAGTGCCCAGCACATCTGAAAATCAGGTGTCAACTATTCACATGTTCAGTGCTTTTTCAGAAAATATCCAAATACTTCTAACAAGAAGCTACTGTGGTATGTTCATGTGTGGGGTTTGGGATTTTTTTTCACCATTTCAGTGTTGAAGAAACCAATCACTTCTCCAAAATGGTTAGTCTTTGCATTTGTCACTTTTAGTTGCTACTTGTATGAATTCTTACCACGACACTGGATATTTTCAGTACCTTCAGTTCCCTCTTTGTGAGACCTTCTTTTTAAGTGTTTGCTCCCAAATCTGTTGAGCACATGGCAGATCGAGTGCTCACTAGCAAGTTTTTTTCACACCCTGTTTGTTTCAGCTTGAGTGACTTGGATTGTGAAGCTGCTCAGGATGTTTTTTGAAGAATGTCTCATGAAGCGATGATGTTGGCAGGTTGATTTCATTACAGTTGTCATATTTAGATTCTTGTGGCACATTTTATTGCTGACTTACACTGCATATAGGCATCACTTTACAGGTATGCAGCACAGTACTCACCCAAGCATTTGTTGGGTTTGGAGCTAGATACCTGTAACAATCATTAATTCATGTAAGAGAATGGGTTTGTTTTCTTAGAGTGTAATTTTTATAAAGTTAAAACGTAAAGCTGAGGCCTGTTCCTGAAAGTAGAAACTTTAGCTTGAATAGTGACTTTAAAGGAAATAAGCCAAGGAATAATGTTTTGCAGAATTTGTTAAGTCCAAACTGTTTCCCTAGTTATCCTGATAAATTCCTGATAAAGCTTCATTTCTTCAGAAAGATTTTTAATTTATTCAAGATTTGATATGAATGTTGTCTTTTATTGAAAACTGGCTATTAAATGTCAGTGTTTATTTTCAGTGGTCAGCATTTATAACTGGTTGTCATTTGTGATCAGCTTCAACCTCTTCCCTTTCTCTTGCTTTGCTCACTTGCCTACTGTTACCTCTGCTTCGTTTTATCCTTTTACTTCCTTATCCTCCCATCTGCATTTTCCCACTTTCCTGTTGAAGTTTCCTGTTTCTCCTTCAGTTACTGCCTGTGATCTTTTTCAAAAGCATAATTTGATCAGTAGTAATCTTTAGGGTTAAAGCAGGAAAAGAAGAGGCCAGAACAGAGATCTGGAGGGTAACAGGTACGTGATGTGAAGAAGAGGGTTCAAGATGACAAGGGGACCTTATTATCTGTCTAGAGGGTAAGGCAGCTCGGCAGATTCTGGGGGTGGAGCAAGAAAATGTCTGATACTGGCCAGAAATTTGGAAAAATGATGAGGAGGGATGAGAAGGAGAAATAAGATGGAATTGGGCACAAATTGTGAGGACTAGGCATAAGGAAAGTAAAAAGTGCACCAGAAGAGGGAAGCAGAGCAAAAATCAGTGTTTCTCTCCTTTTATCAATTTGAAATCAAGTCCTAGGAAACCTACAAATAGAAAAAGAGAATTTAGGGCATAATAAAAGCCAGCATACACCAGGCCCTGAGGCTGCCATCATCATGCTTGCCTTGTAGTTCTGTTACTAATTCATAGACTGAATAGAAAGACATAATATTCTCTCCTCCTCATCCTACCAAAAGAGCATTCTGGTTTCACCCCCTTGCTTGAGGCCTCTGAGTGCCCGACTTAATGCAGACATAGCTCAGGAGCTCTCTACAGAGAAGCAGATCCTGCAATGAGATCACTGTCTGCAGGACCTGGAGGGTAGGAGCTTCCATTGTCCTACTCCTGCTTTGGAAGAAAATGGTGGGAATTTTCAGGATCGCTGTGTCCCACCTTGTATAAGATGCCATTATTAACCAAGGCTATAGGCTTATGAGAAAAAAATAGCAGCATGATTCCAGCCAGATTTTAGTAATGAATGCTCTTTTAATTACTTGCTGATAACATCTGATTATCTGCCTTTCTATAATTTTACTGAGCAGCAAGGCAACGCTCACCAGCCATGCTTCTTTGTGTTGTACTTTTCTAACTTCTCTTATTTCTAAAATAGCTATATTTTTAGCCCTCTGTAACCTCCCTGGAGTTCTAAAATGTGTTGAGTAGTTGCATCCAGGGTGCAGGAAGATGCCTGGCTAATTTTTTCCAAAATATCTTAGAGCATGCTATCTGGTATTGCATATTTAAGAACATTCATTGTTAACATGAGTATTAGGATAAGAAAAATTTCACTGTTGTCAGAAACCCTAAAAGTACCATTCTGCTGCTTTGCAGATGAAATCCAAAATACTAGTGAATATTTTTGGCTTTTTTCACATCATTCTTGGCTACTTTGTTATGCCTCTCTCTTTTTCTGAATGACTGTTGTTTAATTTAGTCATAATTACGTTTTGAAACTTGTCTTGTGCTGTCCTTAACTTGTTTCAGCAAGAAACAAGTTTAGTCTAGAAAATCAAAGGAAAATGATAAATAAATTTCCTTTATGTTAATTTTCTTTCTTTGCAATCTACTGTGTAACCTTAGTTCCCTTGGCAGGCTTATGAGTGCCTGTGTGCTTTATTAGGTATTTAGTTGAAAACATTTTAGGAGATGTTTCTGTATTATGATTCTTGCTAATGAGCTGTGTACCAAACAAAAGTTGTCCATCTGTGGTCTTCTTTCAAATTACATTGAAAAAGGATATAATCAGAAAAATTGAGGACAGATTATAAAAACAGCTTGGCTTCGTTTAGGAAGAACAGGTACTTTTGGGTTCTGAGTCCTTCAGAAAAATCTCTCCACAAAAGCAGGTCCCTGGATGGGAGCTGAACTCCTGAAAATCTGTTCCTTCAGGCTTTCTTTCCATCTGTTGCTCTGCTGGAACAATAGTCCAAGGCTGACCTAATCTGGGAGCTGCAGCAGACAAACTTTTCCTGCAATTGAATGCTCTTGTTCCAAATGATTTCTAATAGGAGATTTATTCCATCAATTACACATTATCTTATTTTGGGACATGCCAAAGCCATTTACAATACTGTAAGTTAGCCTGATGTCCAGAAGAAAAAGATTGCTGTGTGAGATTAAGTATCCCTGCAGGCAGCACTTGTCGTGGTTGCTTTATGCCTAAGAGTGAGGCTGTGTTGAGCTGATGGGCTTAGAATTTCTATTGGGCATCCCTTGCCCAAAGCAGATGAGAATGACCCCTTTTGTCCTGTCTGTTATTATCAGGCGGCTCTGGAAAATGAGCACTGTTGAATGAAAAGAAAGCAGCAGATGACATTTTGTTTTCTGCATGAACAGTGTATAGGGTCTTTGTTTTTCAGACATGGTTTTCAAGAAGATGTGCTAATATTGCTGCTTTTTTTGCTGTAGCTTTTTTGTTCAAACCTGAACATAGATTTGTGGGAGTTGGGGTGTCCATTTCTATCAGTGAGCTCTTTCCTTGTAAA
The DNA here is from genome assembly GCA_013400975.1 of Atrichornis clamosus. Lineage (NCBI taxonomy): Eukaryota > Metazoa > Chordata > Aves > Passeriformes > Menuridae > Atrichornis > Atrichornis clamosus. Next base: position 12,369 of record WBMZ01008076.1, on the reverse strand, counting down.
ATTCAAGGGATACATAAAAATCAAAGGATACATAAAGGATACATAAATACGAGTATGTATATTCTGAATAAGTCTTTTTTAATATTATTGTAGCACTGCTTTCCCACAGGATCATCTTATTTCTATCAAAAAAGAGGTGGTCATATTTTCAGAATAACATCTGAAGACTTTTGCCTGTGTGCTGAGATTACATGTGCTCTTGATAACAACACTATTTTAACCCAGTAGTGAGCATGGGGTAGGGACTCCTCTCTGTATGGACACGCTCTATGATTTAAACCGGTGTCACACAGCATTAGATCTGGAGTTCCAGTGTGTCACAAACAGCTGTCACACATAAATCTGGAAATCTTCTGACTTTGAAGTGTCTTAGTCATCCTTGTTGCTGTTTTCCACAGCTGACCAGAAGGCTTTTTGGCATTGTTGCTGTGCCAGTGAGACCTGGAAGCTGCCAAGTGAGTGACCATTGTGGCAGAAAACAGTAAAAGCAGAACTGTGTTCTCAGAGTGAGTGAGGTTTGAAAGTGTCTAGTGCATACAGGGTTTTGTTGATGTTTTCGTGGGTGATTTGAGGATCATTTGGGAGCCAGGAGTCTCAGCTGGACTTTCAAGTGTACCAGCAGCCTGACTAGGTGGATTCATACACTCTAATTTTTGATTATTCAACTTTGGTCTGTGTCATTTAGGAGGCCAGTCTTTATCTACAGTCACTTAGGAGGCCTTTTGGCTTCTTTTGGAGTCAGAGCAGGAAACAGCAGTGTTATTTGAGTTATTCTCACAAGGCTTGCTCTGTAGAAGTCAGTAGGCTCAACTGACTAAGTAGTTTCAGCTGAACAAAGGATACATCATCTTTAGGGCTGGTTTCATTTTTGTCAAGGTTTTGAAAGTCACTAGAGTGATGTTCCAAAAGTTCACTTGTTTCATCAATGAAGAAAGAGCAACAGCATGGGTCATCTTCTGCCAGCTGGATGCTGGTAGTTTCAAAATGCCAGGGTTGTGAGTGTGATGTATGAAGAAGGTGCTAATGAAGTGCAGGGCTTGAGTACAGTAATACTTTTGAGGACTCAGTGTTCCTTCATTTCTGTCTTCCCCGAAGACTCTGCATCCCTACACAAGTTAACTGCTCCCTGGCACATCGTGTTCACTGAATTAGCTGTCCTTGCTGCTTCTCTGGGTGCCTGCCAGCTTGTGGCTTCACAGTCAGCTCAGCTCCACATGAGTGCCTGGACCCTGCCTCTGGGGAGGTAGCACCAACATACGGAGAGGGGATGGGTGCCAGGCAGATGCACACTCGGGCCAGCTGCAGCTGACTGTGAAACCAGAACCTCAGACAGGCCCTGAGACTTCTCACACACCCCTTCTCATCCATTAACCTCTGCTCAGCAGGGCACAGTCTGGACTGGCACAGCTAAATACAGAACCGTGGGAATCCTGTTTCCCAGTTAGGGACTGACCTCAACAGAGTCCCTGTATGGATATGCTGGAATTACTTGGCCGTCCAGCTGTGGCTTCCTTAGAAGGGTAGTGATGGGAAATAACTTGAAGGCAGAAAAACAACTTCCTTGTGTTCCTGCCGGTACCACTCAGGCCCAGCGGGTTTGGCCCCGTTCCCTGTAGCTGCCAGTGGAGTCCCCGGGCCAAACAGAAAGTGAGCCCCTGTCAGTGGGCTGGTTTGGTGGCCAGACTAAACACAGGGTTGTTACCAGGACCTTTCAATTCAATTATTTTTCTTTTATATGCTGTTCTTTATGACTCTCTTTATGATTCTCTTCCCTTTCTTAGGTATTTCCCACCATTCTGATACTGTTTCCTGCAAAGACTTCAGCTAACTAGTAGTGAACTCCTTGTTAACTTCATGGGGGTGGAGGCCTGTTGCTTGGAAATGTAGTGGCTCATGTATATCATTACCTGTGCTGTAACGGGGTCCTACGCATCAGGAGAGCTGTTGTAACTCTGACTGGACGAATGATCTTGTCAAAGACTTTTAGAATCCTGTGGGTTGGCAAATGCTCAGCTATATTGTCATTCACTTCTCAAAGAATACTTCATGAGGCACGAATTATGCAAATAAAGGTTGCTGCTTTCCTTGGACTTATTTGTGTCTAATTCTATTTTTAGTGAGTTTGTCAGCTCTGAAAGACTCAGTCCTACTGTTCTTCTGGTTTTATTGTTAAAAATAATGTCTTGTTTTTTACCTTTTCCTCTAATACTTAGGTTCATTTGAGTGATAGGTCCCTTACTACAGTTAAAAAAGTAATGAATTTGAGGTGGTGTAGAAATTCTGGGTGAAAGCTGTCTGATTTGTACATATTATAACTTTAGATTTTGACTGGTTTTGGAAGAAGAGTCTTCCACAAATGCTTCCGTTTGAAGCAGTTCCTTGGAGCTGAGCTTTTAAAACTAGCTGAAATTCAGAAGTTACTCAAGGCATATCCGTAATGAATGTGAATGCAAAAAAAAAGAAATGCATGAAAGTTTCTTCTGCTTTAAAATGAAGGGTTTTATCATAAATAGTTCAGCAAACTAGTTGCTGACAACTGCAGATAGCTTTAGTATATCGAATAGGGTATATTTCCAAATAAAGCAATATTTAAGTTATGCATGAGACTTGCTCTTAGGCTGCATTTTGCCATAAGTTTTGATAGCAAGGTAATATCATCCATTAGTTCTAATTTGTTAATAATAAACTTGTGAAAACAACTGGAAGTACCTGGACTCCACTCTTTTGTGTAGAGCTGTGATCAGAAGTGGATTTTATAAGAGTCTTTAATGTAGTTGGAAAGTATGTATAATCTTTTGACCTTGTTCTTAGTTTTTGATGACTGTGGCATGTTAAGTGCTGATAATTGGGTTTGCTCTAGGCTGAAACCTGACCTGCTCTCTGCAAAGGAGATCAGAACTTCTATTGGAAGAGGCACTCAAAGAGGCTACCTTAGAAATGGCAGCACCTGTGCTGCTGAGAGTAAAGGTGAAATATGGCAATTACTTAGGAAGGACATGCTGTCCTAGAGAATGCTTCTCTTTCAGCCTAGTTTGAATTGGACTTTTCATCCAAAGGTTTTTGTCCCCTTCTCTGAATTTTCTTTTTCTATGCCATTTGGTTTGCCTCATAACTCAAGCTGCCTAATTGTGAGAGCTGGTGGAATATGAGTCCTGGGTATGAGTAAGAGGCACATGCTTTTCACTCTGCTCTTGGAAGGGGAGTCAACTCTCCTTGTTAAAGCTATGTGCAAATGAGGGGAGTGTCTAATAGCTTTATGAAAGGGGTATGCAGCAATCATAAACAGCAGCAGGAAGTGGCGAGGAAATGGAGCAAAGGGATTTTTAAAAACGTGTCCAAAGGGATCAGTGCAATGGACCAATTTGTACTTTGTATTTCAGGCCATCCCTTTCTGTCTCTTGAACAGTGTCGCTGGAACTGATCTTCTTTCGTATTTTAAGCTTTCTGTGTGGGAAGAGTAAAACTGCTTAACTGTTTCTGAGTGTTAGTTTACGCAGCACAGCATTGTTAGCTCTGCTCTGCCCATTCCCATTGTGCTCCTTGACAGATACTAAGAATACACGACATGGGTGCAGGCAGAGAATGTCAGACCCACAGTCCCTCCAGCTCAGTATCCCATTCCTGCCAGCAACTAACAGATGCCTGTGTACCTTCCTCTAAACCTTTCCTAGTCTCCCACTATCTATTGTGAGCTTATGAGACTTTCTAGCCATAAATCTTCCTTATTAAATGAAGAATTGTAGCTGACTTTCTCTTCTCTTATGTTTTAGAACTAAAAAAGCAAAGAAGGCACCTGCTCCATCCAAGGAAGAGAAGCCCAAATTAACCATTTTTGAAGAGGAGGTGGATCCAGATGAAGGACTCTTTGGCCCAGAAAAAGATTTCTCATCAATTGGTTCCAGAAGAAAGATGAAAGAGAGTAAATCTGTTCTATATTGTTTTATCTAAAGCATGTGTATAACTGAGCTTTTAAATTATAGTAATGCAGAGTATACAGGCTAAATAATGACTTGGGAATATTAAGGCAAATCTTGAGCTGAGCAGAATCATCTAGAATCATTCAGAATGAACAAGTAAGACCAGTAGCTCCCATAGCTGTCCTCTGTAAACATTTTGAACTGGAATATTGAGGTCTGTGGGATCTGGCTGTCGCACAGCCATTCATGCCACACTAACAAGAGTAATGTGATCTACTTTTGAGTGCAAGGAAAAAGCAGATTTACCAGGTCCTGAGAGTGCAGAGTATCACTGTCTTTGTAAAAAAAGAATTGTCTACATGATCTGTTTTTTCAGCCCACTATCCAGATTTACTAGCTAGTGTTAGTGCTGGTATTGTGTTACATAGCATGATTCAATTACAGCATTTTCTGATTACCTTTTCTAGATCTGAAATTATTTGAAGACCCAGACCTTGGTGGGGTGGTGAGACTGGGTGATTCACTGCTGCTGCCAGCTGCCTGTGAGCATAGCAAGTATGTGCTGAGCAAGGCTCCTGAGGAAGACACTGAGGAACTGCTGAGGTACTCATCTCATACCTGTCATGTGGGGTGAAGGTGATCTGAGGAGTTAATTAGACCTCAAAAAGATGAATTTGAAGGCAAAGCTTAAATACTTCGGATGCAAACTGTGGGTCAATACTTGTAATGACAAGTAAAATGTAAGATGTGTGTCATGGAGCTTGGAAATCAAACACATGAAAAAGGAAATTAGGAAGATCCTTTGAGAAAGGCAGGGTGCAATTCTGTCACTCCAAAGGAACAGTCTTGAAAGCCCAAAGTGTGTTATCTTGTTCTTGTTTACTAACTTCTGCATTCTCAAAAAGATCCACAGGGAACCTGACCTGCATTATGAAAAGTAAGGAACAAAGCCCAGAGTCAAAGAGCAGTTCAGCTTCAGGGACCTGAAATCAGGGTCTCTTGCCACAGGAGGAGTGGTTTTCTGGTGATGGCTCACAGGCCTCCGTGCTTCCAGGAGGCATCCTGTGCATACCTCCACAGCAGTAAAGGACTCTCATTAAAGTTTTTATCACCCTGCATTTAATTTTTAATCTAGTAGAAAGGAGGGCTGGAGCTGAGAGTTACAGGAGGGTGTAATATATTGCTTTCCCCTTGATAGTGTAGCACTGGAACACATCAGCACATAATGTGTTTTATCCCTGACATCTCACAGGGCTAGTTTGCCTGCACTGATAATCCTCAAGAGATCAAGCAGGGAACCAGTGCTCAGAGAGACTCAGGGAATCTGTGCTGCAGTAATGAGTCAAATTCATTCCTTCTGCATCTCAGGCTGCCTTCTAAGTGATGAGGCCAGCCTGCTTCCAGTGCTAATTTGTGCCAACCAGCTCCTGTTAGGATGTGTGATTTCCACAGCAGGTTCTACACCCAGGAGAGAGACTCTGTGTGTGGTTTCAAACCTCTCCTGAAGCCGGTAATTTTGCAGCTGTTGCTTTCTAGGCATGGAAAAGTGCCAGCTATCTCAGTGGTAATACCTGAGTTACTTTAAACAAAGGTTAAATTGGGTTGGATGCCATTTTGCATTACATCCTGACAGCCCATCTGATGTTTAGAGAAGCTGATGGGGCAGTACATGACCTGATTTAGTGCTGTGGTATACTGGGAGCAAACATACATGTGCTTGCAATATTTTTATGTTTTCTTTCTTCTCTGCTTGTGATCCCAGCATGCAGCACTTCATCCAGAGTGTTCCTATGACTAGAGGAGAAGTGCCTGTTCCAGTGCAGTCCTTGTATTTTTATCCACTAGAGAGAGCTTCTCCATCTGTTGTGTTAATGTCTTTGCGATTATAGATGTTCTCTTCCTCTGTGGCAGAGAAAGGTCTCTGAAGTCTGCTCTGAGACCAACAGACCATGCTTTTAGATCAGTTTGGAGTCATCCATAACAGCAGCACACCCAGATGGAAACCCATGGGAAAAGATTTCATTTCTCTTAAATTCCAGTAGTTCTCATTTATTCCTGATTTGTCCCAGTGCTTTCAGTAGTTGACAAGTCATCAAGATCCAATTGGAAATGAATACATGTAATGAAGCAGAAAATCATGCCAGTGGTCCAGTGGGAAAGTTGCTATGGGAATACAGAGGCAACTCCTGGCTGTGCAAGAGGTACAGGCAGATAGGTCAGGACCTGTTGACCTGTTCAGGTGCCTAATACCCTCTGAAATTCCCCTGGTAAACCCACTTGGTGGTATGATCTGCACATCACAGAGGGCTGGTGGACTGAGTGCAAGGCAGTTGAGGATAAAGGAGAAGCTGCTGCTAAAGGGGGGAGAAGGAGTGGCAGTGCTGTTCTAAACTAATACAGCACTTCACCCCTCTACTCAAATTCACTGCAGTCACCTGAAATCCCATAGCTGAACTTCCTCAAGTTGTTGTGCACAATGCAGTTTGTTTTGTGTTCAGCTGGGAGCCTCAGCAGAACTGTCAGGTCTCATAAATGTAGAGGCAGCATTTGAATCATCTCCCACCTTCCCTTACCACCAAACTGGTGTTAAATGTCCTTGCACGGCTGTGCCACAGTCTCTTTTCCAAGCAGTGACCTTTTGTGGTGAGAAAATGTTCAGCTTAAGAGGAGCCCTGCAATTTCCCTGGCATGTGAGCTTGAGCTTATTTTGAGGCCTAAGAATAAGTCTTGCCTTTGCCTTGTAGGTGTTAACCATTACTCTGCTTTTCTGAGGGGGACTGAAGCCCTCCAATCAACCCATTCCTTTAATGGGCTAGAGCTGGATAAGCTACTAGAGGGAAATGGAAACATCTTGGTCTCTTAGACATAGTCTATCATACAGAAAATTTGCCTGGACACATTTTGTTAAGATCTAAGACTGTCCCGAGCTGTGATGCACCAGCAGGTCTGTGGTAGGTTCAGAAACCTGGACATATTCACTGCACTCTGAGGGAGTAGCTGAATAATGCAGATGTGGGAGCTTTTCACTCGGGTAGTGAATGCTCACATGTACCTCAGGGTCTGCTCATGTGCTGTGGTAGATCCAAGAAGTCTGACTCACTCTGAATCATGGGCAGAGATAGGAAAGAGCTGCCTAAGGCAGGGGAGGGCAGAACCTTCTTCCAGAGAGGGGATGGGAAAAAGATAATGTTCAGAGAAGAACAGAGGAGCAACTGAATCCTTTGTGATCTTTATGGTACCCAAGTGGTTGTAGCAGCAGCAGCACCACAGCAGTGTCAGCACAGCAGTGAATCCTCAGCAGTGACTGTAACTCATGAGGCAGAGGCTGTTAGGGAGACAAATGAGTCTGCAAAATGTGCGTGGGCTGTGCTTGTCACAACATGAGGGAGAAGAGAATATCATAAACGTTCTCATTGCAAACTGAAGACTGTGCTCTCTGTGGATACCTGCTCATATGAAATGAGAATTACTGTTTTAAATAGAATCACCGACCTTACGTTAACAAGTGTTGAGCGTTGAGAAGAACCAATTGCTTTCTATGTGTAATGGGAGGTTTCTTTTTATGCCAAAATACCCATGTCCATTCAAACAAGTATCTTCCCACTTCCTGTCCACTGACCAGCCTTTTACTGGTTACTAATTTCTGGGCCTACTGACAGATATTAAGTGATGGCAGTGGGGAAACTAGGTGAGCAACCTCACCTTAACCCTGGCATTGTAGGTGCAGGCACTGTTTCCTACCACTAGGTCTGCCATGAGACATCAGTGAGGTGTCTATACTACATGGCCTCTGAGAACCTGTGGGAAACAGGTAATTGCTGTGGTAGGAACCAGCAAGGTCAAGTCCCATCATGTTGCCTTCAGGAAAACAGGAGTGTGTCATGCTCTTCTTCCATGGGATGTGCTTTGAGAAGGAGAAGGATAGGTAATGGGGCGTTTTTGCCTGACTTCTCTTTCTTGGGACATATTGCTCCTGAGCTTGGAGGAGGTGACCCTTGAATATTAACCAGCTTTCTTGGGCCCCTCTTCCCTCCAGGGCTTTATCCCATGGGAGTCTACAAAGCAGATCCCTGAAGAGGCCGAAGTCTGCTCTCCTTAAATCCCACCTAGTGTGTTTGCTGAGCACCCTCTTCACTGCCCTGAGAGACTGGAACTCCATCATTTCATGGTCACTGCAGCCCAGCTGCCCTTGAGCTTCACATTTCCCAGCAGCCCCTTCTTGCTGGTGAGAATGAGGTCCAGCATAGCACCTCTCCCGCTTGGCTCCTCTGTCACTTGGAGAAGTAAATTGGCCTTAACACATTCCAGGAACCTCCCGGATTGCCTAAGCCCTGCTGGTTGTCCTTCCAATAGATATTTGGGTGGTTGAAGTCCTCCATGAGGACCAAGGTTTGTGAACATGGAGCTGCTCCTGTCTGCAGAGGTACTTACCCACTCAGTCTTCCTGGTTAGGTGGCCTGGAGCAGATCCCCACTATAACGTCATCCATCCCTGCCCTCCCTTTAATCCTGACCTGTAAATTCTTGGATAGCTCCTCATCCATTCCCAGGCAGAGCTCTGTGCACTGCAGCTGGTTATGGACATAGAGGGTGACAGTCCCTCCCTGCATCCCCTACCTGTCCTTCCTAAAGAGTCTGTATCCCTCCATTCCAACACTCCAGTCCCAGGAGCCATCCACGATGTCCCCATGATGCCAGTGAGATCGAAGCCCTGCAGGCATGCACTCCTCTGCCTCATTAATCTCAATCATGTCTGCCTGGTGTGATGGATCAGGTTTTTGTGGAAAACCAATGCTGGAATTGATCCTGTGAATGTTGCAGCAGCTCTGTGGGCCCACAGAATTACATAAATTATCACACATCCTAGCCTGAAATAATTATCACAGCTGTCTGAGCAGCCTTTTAGGAGAGATTTAATTAGCTTCACCTTTGATAATGAATAGGGAGCTGAGATGGAAGGAAGCAGCTGTCAGCACAACATTTGTCTTTTTCCAGTGCTGAAAAAAAGTATCAGTAGCAGGATCCCAGTTCTGCTGCCCTGGGATGGCAAACCTGGTGTATTCTTTTTTAGGATTACACTTAGGATTACTCCCTTTCAGGAGCAGTATATTTTTAAAGGCTGAAGTTGTTTGTGAAACCACATCCTAAATACCTTTCAGTCCATACAGCTTCTTCAGCAGGTTTGTCAGCTTCAGGTTTGCCAGGTTCCCACCCTTGAAGCAGAAAAAGTTTGTATGTTCTTTCAGCAGGCATTAGCAGATGCTGAATTCAGAGAGTAGCACATCTTCAGCCTATCCAGGAGCCATGTGGGACACCATCTCCAGCACCAACACTTTCTCACTGTCCTGAGTGTATGAGAACAGCACCATAGTTGGGAAAAAAAGCTTTGAGAAGCTCCAGGGGATTTACATTTAGATCCTTTGGGAAGAGGGTTATTTGGGCGACGCACAGATGAAGAGAGGGTTGCAATAACTGAATCAGAAATTTTCTGACCACTCCAGAGCAGTTACTCTTGCTTGCTATGTGGGAAACTGGGGGGAAAGTTCCTTTATTTGGCTGCAGTAGGTTACAGTTAAAAAATAAATTCTTCTGTGCAGGTTTTCAAGCATTTATTTTTTTCATTCCATTCTTCCTGTGATGTACAGGGATGCTGCTTGTAAGCACTGGTTAAGCTATAAAGTAAACTTGCCAACAAAATAAAAAGTCTTTTGCCAGACTGGAAACATTAATCCTTACCCCACCCCTAGGAACATGTAAGGGTTGTACAGAAGAATGTGGAGAGGAGACCTGGAGTCCGAGTGTAGCAAGAGATGCTTTTGCTGGGCTTGACACCAGATTTCAGCTGTCTTGCCCCACACTGAGTTTTCGACAGACATCGTCAACTCAAGGGGCAACAGCTGCCTGCTCTCCCCTGCCCCAGCTGTGCCTTTGCCTGGTGATTGTAGAACTTTCTAGAGAGGCAGGAGACAGAGGTTTGAATGTCTTCAGACAGGAAAAATTGACTTGTCTCATTTGCCAGGTGAGTGATGTAACTAGCAGGCTGTTTTCCTCAGAGGGCTTCCTGTGGGCATATGTGTGTAGGACTTACCTGCACTAATGAGCCTGTTCTCTGGCACTCGGCCAGGCAGCACCACCAGGTTGCTTCCACGCTCCTGGACTCTCTGCAGCTGCAGAACGAGGTGACTCTGTGCAGCTGCCTCCTGGGAATGGTCCCTGTCCTGCGCCAGCTTCGAGTTGTGCTGGGGAGTTCTTTGGAGGAGGGCTAATCTGTCCCAGACCAAAGCCATGCCAGTGGTTCTTGTAGCATTTCAACAATACAGACTGTCACATTCTAGTGTCCAGACATATTTCCTGGCCTGGTTAAAATACCACTATGAATTTATGGATTGCAGGGGAAAGCTGAAACAAGAGAAGAGATGCCTCCTTCACAGCCCCCAGTGCTTGGCATTCCTGGGGTGAACTCCAGCCTGTGTCTTTCCCTGGGCCTTGCTGGACATCACTCTGTCTCCACTGACCACAGCAGAAATGAGGGGCAACAGACACTTTGAAGTCTTCTGCCTGTTTTTGGGCACAACTCTTTTCCCAAGTAGTAGATGTGATATTGCACCACTCCCCAAGGCTTCACTAAGGTATCTCTCGCACTCAGAATTAACACCAGACAAAATAAAGAAAATAAGATAGGGAGAGATAAAAGTCTATTCTGCAAGAATTGCAGTTAGTTGCACAACTGAGCTTCAAGCATGAACCTTTTGGATACTTCAGCGAATTACGGGACTCCTTGTCTCTTGCTTTCATTACAGATTCTCCTCATTAAAGCATTCCCAGCAAGCAGAGGTCACTGTCGCCATCATGTGAGATGCTGTACATGCACAGAGTCATTCCTGTCCCAAAGATCTTGTCCAGAGAGACAGGACAGAGTTCAGAGAAGTGGCATATAAAACCCTGATGTTCTTATGGCAGCTGCATCTGTCTCCAAGTCAGGACTCCTTTACTCCCCTGAAGTCCGCTTGCCAGCAGTCATGTTGTAGGGCTTTGTGACAGCCTTTCTTCAGTCAGGGCTGTGATTGCTTTCTCTGTCAAGAGAGAATTTCCACCAATAGAGTCTGTGAATCAGCACAACAATATGGTACAAATTTTAAACAATGTGGCACTGCTTTTCTTTTGCAGAAAAAGGAAGAGACTTATTAAAGAATGATTAATTACATGGATTCTGTGCCTAATAGTCTATAAAAAGATGGGGTGGGAAGGTTCTTCCTTTAATCTTGTTGTTTCAGAATAGTTGCTTGATTTTTTTCTTCCTCCTCCTGGCCTGGAGTTAAATATGGTGGTAGTTATGCTCTGTAACAATTCATTTGCTTCTCAAGAAATAGAAGTCCTTGTTTCCACATTTGCCTAAGGCATTTTGCATTTTACCTCTTTAGTTTTGCAAAGACAGTTGTGTCTCACATGATCAAACGGCAGTGGATCAAACAGCTTGCCTAGCTCTGCAGCACTGAAAAGCAGGTTTTGAGACAAAGACCACATATTATCTTCTGTGTTCTCTGTAAGAGACTTCTGTCTAACCAAGGTCTTGAAAAAATCCAGGACAAAACAAAAGGAAATTACATGATCAGCTTCCAACTTTGTTGTGCAGAATCTTTGGCTTAAAAGCACAATACCAAGCCCCCACCCCCTAAAAACCCCCACAAACTACTGGGCTGGATCTTTTGGGGGTATTTTTTTGGCTGTGCCGAGTGGTTTTGTTGCTGTGATTAGCACAGAAACTGGAGTAGAGAATTCAGGAAGTTGTGCCATCTGATCAGATTAACGAGCTGGATTTACTGCTGCCCCTTCTAGGCAGTGCACCTAGTTCAAAATCATGCTTCTCCAGATGGTCTGTATGTATATTGTGTATTGTTCCTCTAGTGATTATGTTTTCTGTTATTTTAGACCAAAACTTTATGACATGGACACTGATTCATTCATCATTTGTTTATGCCAAGAAGCAAGGCTTCAGAAATGTCAGCCCTAGCATGTTTTGTTTATTACACAGCAAAGAGAACAAGAACATGTCTCGGCAATGTGATCACAGGTGTGATGTCTCTTGGATAGCAGAGTTTGCAGCAAACAGAAGGCCTGGGCTTAAATGAAATTAATTTCTTTGTAGATGAGGAATTCAGAAATACATTGAGTCTGTTTTGTAGTTTAAGTGGGATATGTCACCCACAGGGAATCATGGAAGCTAAAAGATACCAGAAATCTTATCTAAATAAAAAATAATATAATTTTCAGTTTGTTGGAGGATGAAATTTGAGAAGCTGCCTGCTGGAATACCACAGGCAGAGTTCAGGGTGCAGAACTCTGGGGCAGTAGACAGCTCTGTCCATCACTTGGTGTGTTCAGGTGTTTCCTAGTTTTAGATATCGGTGTTCAGGCAATTGATTTTACAAGAGTAAGTGTTTTGGTTTGAGCCT
>WBMZ01008075.1:0-152201 GCA_013400975.1 Atrichornis clamosus | reverse complement strand
CCGCGGCGGGACGGGAGGGGCGGCCGCTCTCCGCGCTGCCCTGCCCGGCTCTGCGGCCCCCCGAGGGCGAGAGGCTCCGCCGTGCCTCTCACCTCCCCGGGGGCTTGGGGCTCCCTTTTCCCCCGTTATTAAATAAATAGGTTAGTACGAAGGTTTCCCCTTCGTAGGGAGGGGAAGGAAAGGAGCTCTGGCACCTCGCCCAGGAGCGCGGCTAGTAACCCGCCCAGCTGGTTGCTTTTGGCTCCAGGACATTTTGCGTGTAAGCAGACTGTTGAAAATAAATAAATAGCGTGTGAGTGAAGCTGTTTTGTTTTGTGTTTCCCCAATAAAGAAGTGCTAGCTGTTTGCAACTTTTTGAGGATACTACGAACTACTCGGGAATGCTGTTTGGAGGCATGTTAGGATAACCCAGTGTGTTTTAGTTCTTGGAAAACAGAGTGGGTCCCTTTCCACAAAAATAGGATATAGAATCGAAATTAACTTCAGCGAGGTTTGAAGTTTCCTGCAAAATTCCTGCATGCATTTTTTTCCTCAACATCTGCTTTCTTTACATTCATTTAAAAAAAAAAAAATCCTGTTGTGAACATTAATTCTGAAGGCTGAACTTTATCCTTAATTTGCTTATTGCTGTTCATGGGAATGTTTTGTCAAATAAGAGACAGTGAAACAAACCTTCTCTTTTCCCTTTTTCTTTTCTTCATGGGTGTTTCAAAGGTTAGTTTTAGTAATAACACATAATTTTCAGATGAACTCCATTATGTTCCTAGTCATACCATCCCAGTCAAAATCTTGGATGATTTTCTCACCTGTCAAGCATTTCATGAAAAAGAAGTTGGACCATTTCCAATAAATCACCATCCTGTTGAAGGTTTCACCCAGCAGCCAGGGTGTCAGGATTATTTCAAGGTAGGCATTGAGAAACAGATGTAAGGAAACAGATGGACTGGTTAAAAAATTTTGTTAAACTTCCTGTACAAAAAAAATGACCAGACTCTTAAGTGCAAAAGTCTATTGTGAGAGTATTTTGCCATGGAGGGGCCCATATCTTGACTGAGGATAGCTGTGGTGCCTGTATTCCCTTGACTGAATACTAATGGATGATAATTGGACTGGATTTCTAGTTTTACCCAAAAGAAAAAGGTAACCCTTGAATTTTTTCCTTATTGAAACTCAAATTTTCAGTTAGGATCAGTAAGACAGGTATCTGAAGATGTGGGTTATGGTGATGCTACCTCAATGTTGCCAAACAAATTCTAGTTACCTTCATTTTAAGAGCACTGCAGTTTGTGTTCAGACAGTGGGAGTGCCTCTGGCAGGTTTCACAGAAGAGTAATCCCACTGCACTTTCAGCTTTATTGAAAATGTTCGGAGGCTATATCCTGAACAAGAAACCACAGGGGCAAGTGGGTTTCTGGGTGGCATGGTTTCTTGGGGGTGCATTCATTTGTCTTTTCTAGTCTGTTTTGCTGATATGGCCTGAACACTTAAAACACTGCAAAGTTTGGGAGACCCTGTCGAGCTATGATCAGGGCAGGAGAATGACTTCCATTGGTTTCTGTTCCATGGGTTGCCCTTTAAGCAAGCAGGCCTAAAATTTTCGTTGATTTTGGTGTGCCAGGCAGCTACAAGCCATTTAAGTCTTTGACAGCTGCTAGAGATTAGAGTTGAAGGAGATATGTCTTGCACACGCAGGAACTACAAATCTGTTTTAGTGCTAAGGAATCAATAGTGCATTCAGCTCCCCAGTGAGCCACACAAAAGCAGCTGTGAGAAGTTGTTTGCCTGCTCACTCTGTTTTTCCCCCACCATGCCAGCCTGGAGGGCTCAGACCCTGCCCCGCAGCCCTGCAGGGCTCAGAGAGGCTGTTGGCTGGGTTTTGGGGAGGGCAGCACTAGTGAATCACTGTGGGATCTTCAGGTGCTCTGGTAAAGTGAACATGGTTTGATGTAGAAAACTAAAGTAAAAGATTTTCCCTGAAAGTCACACAGTGTTAGAAGAGATAAAATATATACATAATGCAATACTCAGGATGGACCTCAGCCAGTGTCCTGCAGGGTTGTATTTTTTTAAGATTTCCTTTAAATTAAATGTTTTACTTGCGGAGAGAGAAATATATATTGAAGTACTTAAACATATCAAAGTCACAGTGTCACTTTCCCATTGGGTTAAGGGCAGGACTGAGGCCTAACCATAAAATTCAAAAGTCCTTCTCGATTGGACTCGTACCAGACGAATTAGCATGCTTATAAAGAGAGGAATAATCAGAATTTCGTACTCCACTGAAATTCCATTTCTTTTGCGATACCCTCTTGCTAGAGTTTGCCATCAGCTGTATGTGAGTCAGTGTTAAAGTGTTTTGGATGGGAGGATCAGGGCTTTAATCATCTCCTATAACTATGAGTGGTAGATGGGCAGCAAAGCAGGTCTTGGATGGCCTGGTGGGTGTCCACAGGTAGCTTTTGCTCCTTTGCCTCCGTTACAGCTTTCCAGTCATTTAGATAATTCTTTTAAAGCTAGTTTGTTGTTTGCCATGGTTAGAAAATATGAACAACAGCAATCGCAACAGGATCTTGGGAAGACAGTATAGACAGTATAGATACGTGGATAAGGAGGAGCACATATTGTCCTTTTTCATTTTCCTTCCTCTTCTCTGATTTTCTCACGTCTGGCAGAACTCGATTAACGTGCTCTCTCCCCATTTACTGGCTGGAGTTCAGTGCTTTTGGGGGTTATCAGCCATCATGTGCAAAAGCTATCATTTCTACTTACTGATCTACAGCTTATCAAAAGGCAACAGAACTGTGCTATAAACTTATTTCAGTCTTTTTTTTTTTCTTTTGGATTTGTTTGGTAGTTCAGTACCAGCCATAGCACAGAGAAACAAACAATGGAGACGTGATCACCGTGTTGGGGAGGTAACATTTCAAAGCAGAACTAGTTAGGTGGCAAAAGATTTTTGTTGTTTCTTGAATAGCAATGCCTTGTCAAGAATGAGATTTCCAGTAAAAACAGACTTTATTAGTGTCCCTAGGAATAGGTCAGGCAGCTCAGGGTGGAGTGTGGAGCACAAGCAGAGCATATGTGGAGGGGAAGGACAAGTTGCAAAGGGAAGGTCCCGGGAAATTCTTGCCCCGTTGGTCAGGGTGTACATGGGGGCCAGTTGAAGACTGGGGTCAGATCCCTGTGCTGACCTCCTGTGCCAAGTACGTAATCTGCAGGCCTGTTTACTCTGGGGTGGGTGGGAGTTCTCTTGTCACATATATCTTGCAGAAACAGAGCACAAACTGTCTGGCTTGTGTTTCATCCTTTTACAGACCCACAGTTTTTTCAAGAGCGTGAAAATGTGCTTCAACAGCACAGGAAAACCATTTCCCACCCAGCTCCCCCCATGAGATGAAAGCAGTCACTGGTAGAATCCTGTTGTTTGTTGACCTTGGCACTCGGTGAGATGAATCTCATAGGTCAGAAGTGAACATATTTCTCAGACTGCTCCTTTTCATCTCTCTTGGCTTTATGGGATTTCCTGTTCATGGACAAGGAAACAGCAGCTTCACCTGTGTCTGTGCAGAGGAATTGTAATTATGTTAACCAGGCAACTGTGTCATAATCCTGAAATGAAATGGAAAACTAATATTTGTTTCAGCACTTCTAGATGTTGGTAAACAAACTAATCGGTTATCAGTGGAGCAATTCCAGGACTTGTCTCGTAAGAGAAGTTTTTCCAGTATTGCTCTGCATTAGTAGCTACTCGTGAGCCTTACTGAGGGTGCTGTTGTGGAGCAAGCCCTCCTGTTCCTGAGGAGTTGAACATGGAGATACTCAGCCATAGACTTAAATTCTCATGCTGACCCAGTCCACCATGAACCTGAATGTGCAGTAAAGCCCTTAGAGTAATAACGAAAAGAAATTGATTTTTCTTCTCCAGCTACTTTTCCTTTCAAGAGTGTTAGAACTCTGAATTTGTTGCACTTTACAGGAAGGCATTTCAGAGCACTTACAGGTGTGGTTAACTACTCCCAACACACCTGTCAGCTGGTCATTTCAGGTTTTGGCACACTTGAAAGAGAGGAAAGCAGGACTATTGAGCTGAAATGTAAAATTCTATTTGATATGAAGCCCTAAATGACTTGTCCATAGCCACAAAGGACATTCTGGAAAGAGAGCGTCATCTTTTTTCCCTAAGATGTAAATTGGTTGGCGGCTTTGAGGCTGAACCCTCATAATACTACATTGGGAATCCTATTAATTTTCCCCCCTTTTTATGTTTTGTAACTTATGGAAGAGTTATAAGTACAATGTAAAGATGTACTGTTTTCATTTGCTGCTAAATTTACATCCAGAGCTTTTCATTTTTTTGGGAAACTTTCTTCACCCTACTAGCGTTGTGAGATGGGGCTACAGTTGTGACAGCTCCGGAATTTGGGTTAATTAGTTATGCAGTTTGCCTCAGACTTCAGGCTGACTGAGTGGATATTTTGGATATCTAGTCAAAGGCATAAAAAGCCCATGTTTTCAGTGAGAATGGGTAGCCATGGATTTGCTGCTACTAATGCGAACTGCAAGAGCTCTTTTAAAAAGTTGTTGCTTGTGTTTCTTGAGCTGAGATATGAAAAGTAATGGCAACTGCTGTTAAGTCTCATCATGCTCCCAACACCATGATTCTGATTTGTGCTGTTGGTGAGGGTCTGAGTGTGAGCATGTGGAATGAATCACTGTTTATAGAGGAAAAAATCGTGCACACTTTTAAGCACAGCTTGTTTGTAAAGTATAAAGTGTACGTGCTGCCGCGTGCTCTGTGATCCACCGGAGCAGAGCGGTGCCCCCGCGGAGCAGAGCGGTGCCCCCGCGGAGCAGAGCGGTGCCCCCGCGGAGCAGAGCGGTGCTCCCTCGCCGTAGCTCCTCAGCTGCAGTAGCTCCCTGCAGAGGAGGCTGCAACCCGAACCTGCACCCTGGGGCATGGCCGAGAGCATGGGGCTGGTCAGGGCACAGGGTGTGTGTGAAAATAAAGGCGTAGTGCTCGACAGGTCCCAGGTTGGTGTCTCACCTCTTCTCACTCTGAGGCCACTTCAAGGATGACCAGGATTTCTCCTCTTTTAGCTGCCAGGGTACGTGACCTTTTGTGTCAGGCATGCTGGCTGAGATGTCTTCATGTGCTGATGTTTGCTAGCCACTAATCACCTGTTCGCGGTGTTAATCATCAGCTTCCTCATCTGCCACGAGGAGAACGAGAGTTCCCGGGCAGGGTGGCAGAGCCCTCCTGGCTGCCTGCATTTGTGTGGGGGGTTGTCTTCTCAGATGACCACCCCGATGCTTCCCCCAGATGAAAAGCTCATGGAAGATCTTGTTTCCTGCTGAGCCCCCTGTGCTAAGCCCCACAGGCAACTGATCCCACTCCACTGGAACCTAGCCACCCCTTGGATCAGTTGTCCTTCCTTCCTAGATTCTCTTCCTTGGCTTTCTCACTGCCCCTGAGTAATAAGGCCTTGTCCTTAGGTGGTGTTTTCTGTTGCAGATGTCAATATGCTTTCCAGTCCTCTTTGTATTATCCCCTGATTTAAATGGGAAAACTTGTCACAAGGAGTCAGGACAGCACCTAAGACAGGAGGAAAACAAAGAACTCCCAAATCCTCATTGGTGTTTGAGACGTATCATAGTCCAGCCTGTTAAAAACAGAAAAGACTTACACGTTTATTTCTTTCCTTATATGTTTGTCCTTAAAATTGTCCTTGATTCATTTTGGACATTGATTCTTTTTGAGATTTAAAAAAATGTAACGTTGCAGAAAAATACTTCTGAATCAGTACTGGTATGAATTTGTTTTTTGTTGTATTGTTTTTATGAGTGCACTTAATTCCTTGGATCAATCACTGATGGATCTTTAAAAAAAAACTTCAGCAGCAGCCTGCTCCCAGAACTTATTTCTGGCCATTTTATTTAAATTGTAACAGTGGCTAGAAAAATATTTCTGATATACAGAAATACTCCAAACAGCTGCCATTCAGTCCCATATGGAGAAGTAATTTCTGAAGTGTGCTTTCACTGCTTTCTCTAGTTGGCACAAGGCAGAATCCTGATCCTGTTCTTTTTCTTATGCAAAAGGATTTTCATTCAAGTAGGGCCAGTGCTAGGCATAGGAAAAAGGAGAGGAGGGAGTTTTGCTGGTGATGATAAAATATCTCTAGTAACAGGCTGTGGTGGGTCTGATCTGTTGTGCCCCCAGCAGATCCCATAGCTTGAGGCTGACTCCTGGTGCCCATGCTGAGCCAGCAGCCAGGGTGTAGGTGTCTGTCAGGGAAGTAGGTAGTTTGGTTTTGTCTGTGTCCCTGAGCTGCCAGAGTTTAGTTTTGCCAGAGTTGATGAGAAGTTCTCAGTCAGTTCTGCTTTCAAGCTACATAAAGATACTGATACATAAAATATGTGCAAAACTGAGAAAGAAACTGACTACAAACCATTAGCAGGGAAAGCAGGCAGATAATGAGGGGTGTTTTTGTTAGTTTATTTCATGCCCCCAAAACAAATCCAAAGCATGGCACAGAGTAATTTATATCCCCCCCTACGTAAACTCTACAACCCCTACACTGTCAAGTGTATTTTTGGACAGATGTACAGTGGGGTCCGGAGTGTGCCATTTTCTGTAGTGTCTTATGAAATGACTCAGTAGGAACTAGGTAGGAAGATTACCATGAACATCCATGTGATGCAGGTCTCTGATCAGAATCACATGGGTAACAGTGCTGGGTGTCCTCTCTTCTGTGTTTGGGGTTTTTTTCTGGATATAAATATTACAGTATGTGAATCAGTTTAACCTTTCCTATTTGCAGTCCACATAGTGATTTGGACTAGCAATCAGCACAGACCATGGAATTATCTCTGGGAATCATATGGTGGCTCATTATTAGGCAATTAGATTTAAGACTTGAGTTTCTTACAAGGCTTGATACATGGTCGTTGGATGAATTTCTTCTGTCCCTGACTTGGTTTTTGGACACTTGGAAATAAGCCTTTCCCTCTGGACAGACACTTCATTTACCTTTGTGTTCTCTCTCTGCTTTGTACAACTATGGTCATCAGTATAAGTGGGAAAAAGCTAGGGAGAAATGATGATCTATGGTTTCTCTACCATTGTATGGAAGTCTAAAGTATGCTGTCAGGTTGCTTGCAAGTTTAATAGGAATATATTATACTAACAATATTACTGATAATAGTACTTAGTTACTTGACAGATCAGAGTGTTAATACCAAATCTGTGTCAATGATAGCTTTGTGAAAATGAAATTTTTTATTAAAAGATGAGGGCTTTGTTGCCTTTTTTTTCTGATTCCTGCATTGATTTCATATGAATTGGAATGAATTCCAATGGAATGGAATTTTGCCTAGCAGAGTTAGACTGTGATACAGCTGTCCTAACATTTGAAACCGTGTGAGCAAAACCTGTTCTGTTCCCAAAGATCAGCCTGCATTCCTCACCTCTGAGAATGTGCTTTTTCTTTCTTAGTGTTTCAGGATGTCTTCATTCTGACCATCTGCCCAAACCATCAGCAAATTCTCATCAGGTGGATGGACCATAGTCATTTCAGTGTTATTTAATCCTTCTTGTATTTTCTGAATCTGGATGTTTTAATGTGTTGCCCAGTAAAAGTCCCAGAATGATGCTGAGGCCTTAGATACTGGTTGGGCTTTGAAGCCTGGGCTATTACATGATCTGTCCAAACAGATTGTGTAGTTTATGGTCTAGAGGTAATTCATAAAAACCACAGACACTCTGTAATATTTATTGATTTTAGCTACGTGATTTGCACTGTTAGAATAATTGTGATATACCATGAAACTTGATGTTTTCACTGCTATCATATTTACACTTTCAGCTTAAAACATTGCTGACAAGACTTAAAGACACACAGGGACTCTTTTTCAAGCTTAAGAACTTTTCTTTATTGCTTAAAGCTTCAGCTCAGAAAATGAACCCTTGACTGGGATTTGTCACCCCTGGTTTTATTTCTGGGGTTTGCAACACTGTGGATGCACACTAAAATTGTTGTTGTTCTGCCTGACCTGTTATGCTGCGGAGGAAGACAGGCTTCTTCATGCCTGGAAGCCAGAATGTGGAAGATTCCCAGCTTATGGCAGAGGGGTTGGAACTAGGTAATCTTCAAGGTCCTTTCCAACCCAAAACATTCTATGATTCTAAGAGCCAGGCTTTGCAATTCGGCTCAGCCTGCTGTAGTCAGGTGCACCAGTGATCTTCCTTCTCAAACCAGGAGCTGGGAAGCCAGCGCCATGTGCCAGTGTCCATGTCAGCATCCTCAGCAGACTGCAGCCTCTGCTGGGGTATCCCAGTTATCAGTATAAGTCTGTATGTGTTGCAGCATGGATGCCTGGAGGAATAGCAGTTCATGGAAGAGCCCCAGTTGCAGATACTGTGGGGAGAAAAACGCCCAGGATACATGCTCCTAGCCAGTGTTTGCCAATGAGGCCATGGAAAGCCTCAGCACGGCTTGTACATCTCTCACCTCTGCTGTTGAAGGGACACAGAGATTTCCAGTGCTTGGGCACCAAACAAGTGAATTTCACTCAGCAGTAGCTGAGTTAAAAATGTGGTGTGACTGTGAGTAGCCAAGGGAGGCTCCAGTTTGTGACTCTTCTCCCAGTTGCTCTCCTTGCTTATAACCCCCAGAAATCAACTTACCTGAAGCATTTATGTCATCACAAGCAATATAAAGTCACCCAGGCTGAAAGCTAATCTCCTGTGGGCTTTTTTCATTCTGTTTTTTCCCCAAGATCCTGGATGAGTCAACAAAGAAATGACACTTTCATTGCATGCTTATGATACAGATTTAGTGGGATACAATCAAGTAATTTGAGTCACATTACAACTTAGAGTTACTCTAAGTTGGTGCGAAATGATTTTTAGACACTAGCTGTCTTTATGAGGAGAAAAAAATCCAACCAATTCATTGCCAAGAAAATAGATGTGTTTAAATTATACATTTATAACATGTTATAATTTATTTCATTGTTAATAATTCAGAACTGGCTGTGCATTTCCTTCCCTGTAAATTAATTCAATGTGTTTGAAGATTACTGGTTTGTTTCTTGGAGCTTTATAGATTTATTGTGTTTCTGAGGGGAAGGAAGTGTTGGTTTTGGCACAGATGCTAAGAATATTCTTGTTCTCCAAAATGTGAAGCAGTGTTCTAGTGCACTGTAAATCTGGCCTCTTACATGTTGATACAGTGAAGGGTGTAGTGGTTTTCCTGCCTTACACATTATACCACCATGCATGATTCTCCTCATGAATTGTTCAAGTGATTGGTAAAAAGAAGGAAAATATTGGTATTCATAATTAGTTCTGAAAATCCATACATGGTTTGAAACACTTGCACTAATTGCAGAGTATTTCCTGTGCTTAAATTCTTGAAAGAAAATTTTAGAAGGCTGGTCAGACTCTTATAAGAGGACACCAGATTTGATTTCTTGAAAAAATGATGCTGTTATTGATTCTTACTTGAATACTGATGCTTTTGACGCATAGAAATAGGGTATGGAGGAAACATGTAAGGTGAGACATGACAGCGACTGTGTCTGTGCAAGGGAGTGAACAGTAAGGTAGACAACTAAGACTGTGAATAAAGCTAGCTTCTCAAGAGCTGGACAAAGACCAAGCAGAAATAGTATACACTTTAGTTGGAAGAGAAAACAATAAGAGAGTGGCAAAACGTGAGCCAGCGAGAAAAAGAGAGAGACATTAACTACAAAGCATTGCAGAAATTACGTGGCTGTCACTCTGCTTTTAAAGCGTTTTGTTGGACTATACTGTCATGGAACTGTGTCATGTTACAGAGAGAACATGATTCCGAAAAGAGGAAGAAAGTTTTTGCTGGAGAAGCCTGGGGGAATTCTTAGAAACCTGAAACTGAAAAAACAAGTATCTTGGACACTTACAGCAACACCTCTCTCTTAACTCCCCCCAGCACTTTTCCTCCTGCTGATTTAATTTTCCTGTTACTACCAGAGGCAAGGGGGGAGGAGGAAGAGCATATTTTAGCCAGATCCAGCAAGATGAACAGTGTGTTTCTGAAACCTTTAATGCACCTGGAAACTTGGTAGCTTAGTTTGAAGTGCATAATAAAAAACATGTTGGAGGAAAAAATATTTAATGTCAGTATTGGATCTATGGGATATTTGTGTGTTTTTGAAGGAGAAAAAGAGGAAAAAAATGTACCTTTCTAGCTGACATCCATGAACAATGAAAAAACCTTGAGAATACAGAGTTAGGCTACTAGAAATTATGCAAAAGCTAAGGATTCTTTTCAATGTTTTTTTAACTATTAACAAAAGCTTGGGACTTATGCAGGTTTCTCTAGTTAGTAGAAAAAGCTGGACACAAAATTTGTTGTCTATCACTGCACACTGTATCTATTGCATAGAGTGATTTTATGTTTGGAAATGGCTGCAGTGGCTGTAGCTCACTGCTAAGGTAGAAGCCTTTCCCAGCTGCTTCAGTGCAAAATCAACAAAATCTGATAGCATGTAAGAATAAAGGCCACAGATAATCACCCTGGATGGACCTGGAAGGGTTCATGTCTTCCAACTTTGAATTCTTCTTCAACTTTTAATTCTTCCGTTAATTAATGAGTCCTGAAAATGCTTGTGTGATAATTACATGTTGTTATTCCCCCACCTTGCTACAGATGGAGCATGTCAGATCTGAAAGCTGTAGACTGTGGACCTAAGTGAGCACAGATTGAAGTCACACCATGCATGGATCTTTGTGGCTTCACCTTTCCACCAGCTGTCCTTAGGGATCTGTTTGAGAGAAAGCATCTCTCTCTTTCTGTTGCTCGTCCTACAGTGCATTCAAGGTTTCCTCAACCACAGAGGAGAAACATTGGAGGAAATGTCACCCGAAGCTGAATGAACCAAAAACCGATTTAAATCCTTTGTTAAGTGAATTCACCATGGTGAAGGAATCAACTGAAGACAGCTTCTGTCTTATCCCATTGCTCTGGTTAAATGCTCTAGCTTTTACAGGGGAGCAGCCTTCTCAGCCCCTGCCTGTGGTTTAGCAGATAACATCGTTACACCCTGACAGTCCCTGGATGGGAATGCTACTGCTTAGCATATTTGGCAACCTGGGTTGCTTTTTTTTTTTTTCTTAGGGTGTGTATATAGCAGCAGGGCAGAACTGAGACCAGTGTCCTTTTGCCAGCAGGGAGGTGTCTGGTGGCACAGACGTGTTTTTCTTAAGCCCCTGAGAATTCATACAACCTCTGCATATATGGGCCCAAAGGTTTCTTTCTTTCTTTCAGTTTAGGTATTTTTTGTTTATGCAGTAAATTCCACATGAGACTGAGGGGAGAAGAAAGGAAGAACAGATGCAGCACTGGTAATTAAATTAGCCATTTCCTAAAAGCAAATAGCAGGCAGTTCAATCTCATTAAAAAAATACCGGCATGGAGCCCATTCTTTCTGGTTTGAGTGATTGCTTGCATGTCCAGATGTTAATGCAGGGAAAATTTGCAAATATAGAGGGGTTTACTTTGTCTTACTTTGTGTATTTCTTTATAATTCAAGCTTTCTACCTACCATTTTTGATGCTTTTTAAAAAATTTATTTTTTTAACATATGGAATGGTAGCAAAAGTTCTGATACAAGCAAAAAAATGTCCTTCTTGCAGGGTGAAAAAAATTGGGTTGTCTTTGAGGTGAGAGAGAAGGGAGGGAAATTGGGGTAATGCTTAGGTGGTGCAAGAGATGACACTTCAAGGAGATAGGTAGCAAAGTGAAAAGTCTTTTATGAGGACTTCCAGCAGCCCTCTCTAGCCCAGCAGCTTGCTGTGAAATTAGGTGAGAAAGGCAACCATTAGTTTATCTTTATGCAATTATTGTTGGTACTGTATTGATGGCTCTTTTTTCTGACACATTTACAGGAGCTTTCTTTTTCTAACCCAAGAATTATGGCTGAAGTTCCACTGAGAGGTACACATGTGTGGAGTCACATATACTTGCAAAAGTTTTCAGCATCAGATTAGGGTTTATATTTTGCTGTAAATTTCTGTAGCACAAATTTCGAGATAACTGTGACAATTTTTCAAAATATTTGTTGTTGTCTGCTAAAATAAAGAAGGCAGAGGTCTGGTGGGAGCAACTGTTTGCAGTTGGAGGATGGGTACATGAAGTCATGGGATATGAGAGAAGGTGAGAGATGGACTAATGTTCCCCAGAGCTTGCTGACAGTAGAATAAGGTAGGTTTAGGCTATGGGGTAGGTTAAGAGTCCCTTCAATTTGCTCTGGGATAACAAATTGCTCTGGGCAGGGATTTGCTCTGGGCCTCCCCTGTTCTGAATAGGTGCCATAAGAAGTAAATGGGATCCTTTAGTTTTGTGGGTATGGCCCTGCATTTCCTCCAGTGTTTCTGTATTTGCTTGAAAAGTGCCACGCTGTGTTAAAGTACATGTCAGTGAAATTAGTGATGAGAACTTCTCCTTGCACGAAAACCTACATAATGTTTTTTAGTTATAGTCCTTCCAGCATTCTCACCAATTACTCACCTGTTCCTACCTTCAGATTAGTTTTGTACTTATAAAAACAATGTCCAGGAACACCCCAAAAAAGTACTATTACTTCATATAAAATCAAGATTACATTCTTTTCAACAGCTTGGCCAAAGCATATCAAGGACAGTATTCTAGCACTGTACATTTAGTTCTGGGCTTAAGCTCTGGCTCGTTGTAGTTGTGAAATAGGTGGGTTTATTAAAGTATTATATGGAGTCAAAGGTCCTTTCTAAGAGCCAGCGTGTAGGGCCATGGACTCCAGAGTATTTAGTAATGAGGCACCTTCCTCTCCACAAATAAGGAGAGCCACCTCATATTCTGTATTTGTGTTTTTCCATGCTCACTTGCATCCCTGGAGAGCAGGTGCCGAGCCTGGGGTGTTGCCACTGCTGGGGAGGGGAACTGTGCATCCCTGTGAACTCCACATCCCAGCCAGGGAGCATTCCTAGGCATTGGCACTGGTCTACGTAAAAGTGTGCAGTGTTAGTGATAAACAATGGTATTCCTAGCACACAACAAATTAAGCAAATATAGTCTTTTGTCTTGCTCTGAGCGTGAAGTAAATGTGTGTGCTATAGTAATCCTTTTTTTTTTCCCTTGTTATTCATTATTTTTTTCTCCTTAATTTTTTCTCAAAGCTAAACTTCCCACAAAATCCAATTATACTCTAGAAGTCTGTGTCGGGATGAAAGATAATTAAAAGTCCACTCAAACCTTTGATTCCCAAGTGGTTAAAAGACAGAAGTTTAAAGTTAGCACAGAGGCTGACTGAAGTGGGAAGGCAGTGTTGGCAATGGAGCTGTTTGGATTGAAAGCTTTGAGGTGACATCTGAAGATTCTTCACCCTCTTCGAGCTGGTGTTACCTGAAAGAGGATCATGTTTTCCCTGGGACCTCGACACAATCCATGGATCCTTCCCTTCGATTGGCTGCTCCAGCATTGCTGAGCTGCTTTGAGGGCTGATTTACAGTGGGACACCAGCTGGATGCTTGGCCAGGCTGCTCCTCCTCGTGCTGCTGCCTGTCCAGAAACTATAGGGCAGCCTTTAAAATACCATGGCTGCATACAGCCCTGTTGGTATGGGCCATGTACATGTTCACAAACATGGAACTGAAAAGTTTTGGTTTAAGTGAAAATTCTCACAGAACTGGTTCCCAGTGACCACTATTCATAAATGCATGAAATGTTGCAACATTTATCAAAAAACCTCTGAGTTAGATACATCTTGCATTCCTGTGCTTTTCAAGTTTAGTATGTTATTCACGGTCCTGTACAGAAGTTTAAAAAAAAGGAGCCAATTAACACTTTATTTAATTTAATTTTATTCCTTCTGGAACAAGAGAATGTTCAGTGAAGGTTAGTGATGCTTTTCTAGCAATTTTTTTAAACCTGAGTCAGGCTGTGCTGTTGTGCTTACCTCCATTCTTTATAACATTCATTTTTATTGATACACAGAAAATAGCCTACTGAATACAGAAATCTTCTATTTTGCTTATTGTGGCTTCTGCACGTTTCATCACTTTTCTAGGTTTTTCCCTGATATACCTTAGCTTGTGTGAGCACAGCATGTGAAAGACAGAGCCTGTCCAGTGCAAGGAGCTGCATGGTGTCATGCACCAGTCCCTTTTCTGGTCTCTCCTGGGGTGAAAATTACCACTCTCTCCCAAAGTTCAGCATCCAGCTAGGGTGAAAAGTGAGTGCAGGGTCTAAAAATATTGAATACGTGTGCCGAGTACTTGAATGTTAGCTAGAGTGGGAGTGAGGTTTAAGGGAAATTGTAAACCTTTTACAAGGCAAGAAGAATGACTGAACCCTCTATCACTTCTTTTCATTTCCAAAATGTCACAACCTCTTGCTTAAGCTCAGCAAAGTTGCCATCATTTATTTGTAAGCTGCTTGAAGGCTCTCTTTCAAAGAATAATTACTAACCTTTCTATTTCAAAACCTGCTCTCATAAAAAGCATTTTTTTGCTGGAGGTGGAGTTACACGGCAATTTTTTTCAGTATGGCATAGAAATTTTCAGGAGGTATTTTCTGATGGAGATAAATTGCCAGAGAATGCAGGAGGGCCTTCTGCTCCTTCAGTTGAGATTGGAGCTGAACAGGTTTCAAACCATGCAGTCAGAGTAGCATTGGGAGGTGACTGTGAAGACAGTATACCTTGCAGAGGGGCTCGGGGACTGGGTTTGACTCCTGGTTGCCATCCCAGGGCTCCAGTGTTTCCTGTGTGCCCACCGGCGTGGGGACAAGATCGTCCATCATCTGTGGGATCTCTGATTCCCCTTCCCTCCTCTATCCCTGCAGCTCAGCTCTGCTGGGCGGGAAGAGCAGGCACCCAAGCAAGCCCTGGCTGCCAGGATGGGCTCCTCACCTCTGGGCAGACCCTCAGAGAAGGACCCCTGTGGAAGTACCACCAGTGGAGACGGTGTTTGCTCGATCCTTTGTGGGACACTTTGTCCATGTATTGATTCATTATTAACTAAGCAGATAAATAGCCCCTTCTCTCCCTTGTTGGGTGCATCAGCTGCTGGGTGAGTTGCAGAAAGCCCAGGAGGAGAAACAGCCAGGACAGGCAGAAACTGCCAGAAGGAACTTCTGAAGTATTCCTGTGGGCTTTCCTAAGAAATGGCTTGCTTTCCCAGGGACCGCTGGGAACAGGCAAACACTCCGTCACATAATGTTCCCTCTCTAGGAAAACATTTGGTAGTAGTTTAAAAAAGAAAGCTTTATAGAGCTTAAATAACGCCAAAGGTGAATTTGGTGAAGACTGTTGCTATACATACTTTACTTAGGAGGATTTTGAATTTCCAGTGCTGCTTGGAGTTGCTAGCAATGGGTCCAGGGCTTGACAGTCATATTCAGAGTTTTTTTCATCACCTTTTTTATTTTTATCAAGTTCTTATTATGGCACTCCTAAGCACATGGCTAAATATTAAAACTTTTGTGTTCAAGTCATCTGTATCAACAAGGTCATGGCACATGTAATCATAAAATTAAAGAAATCCTGATAATTGTGAGAACAGCTTCAATTTTATTCGGTTTTTAAAGTAATGCATGTCAGTGTTTTCATTTGTATTCTGGCTTGTAATTACCTGAGGGTCATGTAGCCCGGTTTACCTCTAAAGAAATAAGGAATAATAAAAGGATTTTTAAAATGAAAACTAAATTTTTTAAGGGTTAAAAGACAATCTTAAAGAAAATAAAAAATACAGTGAAGTGTGTCATTCCATACAGTGGGAGTGACTTCTGTCAGCATTAATCTGGCTAAAATTGGCTAAATTATTCCTGTTGTCTCTATTGGGTTTTGTACAAAGTTAATAAATCAATATATTATCTGATTCACAATCAGCCTGAATGCATTTTAATGGTAAGTGGAAGGCTTAAAATTTCGTATTGGGCTGCAGTGAGTGCTAACTCCTTACTCTGCCTAGAAAAAGGAAAGATTTTCCTGGACAGCAGCGTAGTGGTGCATGCTGGTATAATTGGGTGGGCTCAGGTCCCCCTGTCAGGCAAACAGGCATCTCTTCTGGTGCTATTTGCAACTCTAGTACATGTGCTGAAGCTAAGTACTGAATGAATGTTCTTAGGCAGCCATGTGATAGTATAGTGCTGGAATGCACTGGTGGGGAGGGGATGGGGTCTGGTGTTTTTTCTGTTGGTCATTGCTCTCCAACTCAAGGGGTGCTCATCCAACTCCAGCTAAAGCAGTTGAGTTTAAACTGGCACATAAAAGTTCAAGTTGGCGTTTTATTTTAGCTTACAGACAGAAAAGATGTATTTTTTGATTGCTTAAAATGCCAATGTCTAAATGAGAGTGGAAATTAGGAAGTGACATCTTGCAAACAAAGTCATAGGGACTTGTGGATAGCTAAAAGAATTTTAAAAATGCAGCAGCTGAGCAGGTGTCAATGAAAATCAGAAATCAGTTGTTCAACCTATTCTCTCTGATTTTATACTTTGAGCTGAAACAAGAATGGTCTTTCCGGTGTTTGTCTGTACCACTCTTGTTACAAAGAGGCTCTGATCTGTGGCCAGCCCTCTTTAAGCACCGTGATAATGCAGTCATTCATTATTAACACAGAGCAGAGTAGAAGTGGGGAACAAGCAAGTGGGGAAATGAAGGTATCAATTATGCATCTGCCATGTTGATGATGCTCTTACAGAGTAGTTGTTTTCCCCTAAGGGAAGAATCTGCTGGGAGAGCAAAGCAAATTCTCAGTGCCTTCTCTGACAATAAGAGGACATCTCCACATCTGAAGCTTGAGCAAGCCTCTTTCTTTAGTCCTTTTTCCTCCCAGGGGTGCTTGATGCTCTGGTTAGTCCTGGCCTGGTGAGTGGACCTAAAAGGAGAGCGCTGCTGGCTGTCCCACAGGGAGGTGGGATCCCGGTTTCCAACCCTAGCTCCACAAGTGACAAGCACCTACACCCCTGTGCTGTGAAAAGGGCAGGCTCCAGCATGGCATCCCAGTGCAATGAGCTGAAGAGCAGCAGCTTTCTCATTTGTAATTTGTTCCAACTAAAGTTTTTTGATTACCAGTGCCTCACATCCATAAGCACTGATTCCAAGGAAAAATTGAAGTCCAAAAATATGTATGAGTACATCCTCAAACCTTCATGAAGATGGTACTACAATTCCACTGGGTTTTACTGTAGTGATTTACAGTGCCATCACCTTGCTTGATGGAATTGCTGTTTCTTGATTGTGTAGGAAAGGGACCAATCTTGTTTTTGAAGTATAACTGAATCCCGTCACAGTTTGCACAGACTTGTCCTTTTATGTGAACATGCCCCCTGAGTGTCCGAGTTTAAACTGGCAAAAGAAGGGCAGCTGGGCTGACAAAAATGTCAGCTTGTGCCTGATTTTCCCCACCCTGGCCCTAGTAAAGAGCAAGACAGAGGGAATGAAACAGCTGTTTGCTGTGTGGCTGTGGATGGAGAGTGCAATGAAACATGATGCAGAATAAGTCAGCTGCAACTTGGCGACTCCCATTTCCTCATAGCCAAGAAGATGACTTAGACTGTATTCAGAATTGTGATATTATACATATAGAATGATATGAATGATTTTAACATTCTCTAAAAAGGTTTTAGAGTTGGCAAATTGGTATTTTGACTAAGAAGAACTATGTTTAATCATTAATAGGTTCTTCTGAGCATTTTTGAGTTTTATTGTTTATCCAAGCTGGTATCTAGCAACAAAGATAAACATTTTAAAGGCAGCTAAAAACTGAACTTAAAAATAAACACAGTTTTCTCTACAAAGACAGCAGAGCTAAAAGCCTGTACAAACATTTGCAATGACAGCAACAATCAGAAATTTGTTGGTTGGATTTAAAAGTGTCCTTGACCTCCCTGGCAGGGTTCTGAGGCCAGTGAGGTCATAAAAAGTCTGTTTGCTTTGAGGTTGGCTTACACACATTTGGACAAGTGCAATATGCTGCTTCCTATACTAGAAAAAAAAAAAAGGTGTTGAAGTAGTGCCAGTATAGAAGAAAATGTTGCTCTTTAAAGGCAGCACAATGAGCTCTGGGCTGTCCTGTCCCAGGGATTTAATTACATGACTAATCAAATTGCTCTGAAGGTTTTGGGTACATAAATGTTCTGTTATTTGTAGGTCAGGAACTCCTCATCATAGTACTTAAGAGGAAGGAAGCATTAGGATGGGAGTCCACAAAACCAAAACTGATTTCAAAAGTATAAAATGTTAATTGTGAAAGATTTGGTTAAAGGTAGTAATAATAAAGGGAAAAACGCATGTAATATTTATGCAGAATTGTGTTTAGCAAGGGTGCTGGGTGGTCTGGAATGATTTGAAGTGGATTCCCCACCTTTTTTTATGCTGAAGAGGAAAATTGATGTTGATGTTAGTACTTCATGTGTCATTGATTCAGCACTGGATGGAGTAAAGGTGTCGGAGCATCTCTCGCACCTGCTGGCTGTGAGCTCAGGTGATCATTTCCTGGCAGATGTCTTCCCTCTCTTTCCAGACGTCTCCCCGTTTCAATCCTGTTGTGTGCCTGCCCCAGCTCAGTGGTACACTCCCAGCTCAGCAGTAGGAGCTGACTTGGTTTTAGAAGCCCAGACAAAAAGTTATTTTTGTTTTTCTTTTGTCTCAGTGCAGTGATAACGTGCAGCCTTACAAATGGTCCCCAGCATGGCTGGTGGTTCAGCTAATGTTTCTGCTGTGGTGGTGCAAAAACACAGGCTGAGACGACTGGAAGCCCACTTGTGTGGGCAGCATCTCTGTAAAACTGTACCTGCGTGCTGCCTCTGCCAGCAGTGGTGATGGCTTGTGGGGCCATGGAGATCTGTAGGGAAGTGCCTCCATCTTTCCAGGTATATTGGAGAGATGGCTGGAAGGCGTCAGAGAGGGATCAGCAGCTGAGTCCTTTAGCCAGTGATGCAGAGTTGGTGATTTGTTAGCAGAGTAAAGCCCTCCTTTGGGATGATGTGCACTTCCCGAGGAGCCAGCCAGCTGAGATCTGTGATAGCCTCGAGCTTGCTTAGGGATGGAGAGGAGAGGGGCTAGAAACAGACCAGAGCAGCTTTGGCCATGCTTTGACTGTTTTGCTGGGTTTTTGACTCAGAGTGGACAGCGAGTAGCTGGGGCCATCTGAGGATGTGCTGGTTCACTCTCTGAAGGCAAACAGGCTCCTCAGAGGGATCACAGATAACCATCTAGACCTACCCAGGAGTGAGCAGCCTGGTGTTAGAGGGCATGCTTGGCAGAGTTTGCACCAGATAACATGCTTTGCCTTATATCTTTCAGGTTTCTTTTCCCCAAATTCCTGTGGACTGTGTTTCACATCTTGTCAAGTTTCTGGGAAGGCCAGGGATGGGATATTCCAGTAGGGTGGCAACATGGCATACCTAGCCCTTCATCTTTCCTGTCAGTGAACTGGCACTGGGGATCCTCCGTCTCCTTCCCTTGCCTCAGCAGGTGCTGCTCCCAAGACCAGCCATCCAGGGGCTCCTGGCCTGTTTGGAGTGGATGGAGAGTAACTTGCTGCTAGCTGGGGAAGTGGAAACCAGGGCCAAAGGCTTCCCTGTGACACACCTCAGCCAGTTTTATCTCAGCATCGGTATAACACACCTGTTAACTACTGCAAAGATGGATTATTTTAATTCCTGTTTATCGCCACACAGGAGAGTGGCCACATGCTTGCTTCAGTTTATTTTCACACTTCTAGCCAGTATCTGCTGGGAGGATTTACCCCTTGCCTGTAGCTAAAAATATTTATTGTAAACTTATTACAGTTATTTTTCTCCACCATATTAAGACTGTGCCAGGAAAAGTTGGTAAGGAAGCATTTCCAGTTCTGGAGTTCTGATTTTCAAGCGTGACATTTAAAAAGTATCAATACAGAATTTAATAAGATGAGGACATGCAGCTTTCTTTTAGTTGAAATTACAAAATTATCACCAAAAAAATTTAAACTATATATATAAATATATTCTATTGTACTCCAGGGAGATTTATCCCTTAGTATTCAGACATGAAGTATTAATTTTCAATTAAATAAACTGAACAGCTCAGCTGTTCAAGGTAGTTCGGTTGCTCTTTTATGTACACTGCTTTTATTTGTTGTTTTTTCTGTCCTCCCACATCTTGTAATGTGCCTGGATTTTTTTTCCTCCTGTTTTTGTGGAGGAGTTGCTTTGACCTTTGATCTGATGTTTCATATATCTGGAAAATTTAACTGTCTGGAAACCCTCCATTTGCTGCTTTCTTCTCAAATATTGGGGTTGAGGAAAAAAAGGAAAAAGCAACCTGCATTAAAGCTATGATCCCTTTTCTTCTGGCTGGAGCCAGCTGTGTCCAGGGTCAGAGATGAGATAGCAAGATTTTCTGGCAGGTCACTTTCAAACCTGTGTAACAGGATGGCTGAGCATTTGCTAACTCCTTCTCTAGGAAGCTAGAAGTATGGAAGTTAAACATTTTATTGAAGAGGAGGAAGAAGTTGAGTGGGTGTTCTAATGAGGACCACATGTTGCCAAATGTAAATAATTAATTTACATACCCATGCTTGTGGGCATATTGCAAGCGTAGGTCAGATCCCTATTTTTATGCAGACCTTAAATGAATCCCTGTTGTGTTTTGACGTAAGAAACAGTTGAGGAGAGAGGTGGTGTGATTGTAGAGGTACAACGGCAGTGCTCGATGCATTGCAGAACACGCCCAGCTCACATGCCAGTGTAGATGTAGCAGACGAGCTCTGCACACGTTTCTGCATGAGAAGTGTAATTTAGTGGGGCTGGGTAGCCCTCACTGGCTGTATTGCCTATAGTATTTCCAGTGTCTCTGCAGAGTGCCCTACGACCATAACTTTGGGGTTTCTTTCCTGTAGAATTAACCCAATGCGACTGAAAACTACACTGTGAAATAGTGCTGAAGCTGCACGTTACAAGAGTGTTACCTGCATTTGGGTTTCACTAGCAAGAGACAACTTGTGCTAACTGATGTGATAGCCTGTAACTTGGCAAACCAACCCAGAGCACTTAAGTTGAGGTGGTTATTGTGACTGGGGGAAAAGAAAAAAGAAAAGAGCAACACTTTTTTGTGCTTTACCCCTTGTGATGCAGCAAGCACACCTCAGGCCCTAAACTTAACACCGTCTTATCTCCTGTTTGTTGTGTAAAGTAGTAGGAAGCCAAGGTCAGGGCCCCTCCTTGCTTGCTGGAGATCAGTGTCTTGCAGGACTAGGGCATCCTACCTAAGAGACAGATAAGCTTTTCCATGCTCTCAGTTAATCCCAGGTGTACAGGTAAGAGAGTGAGAATAAATGCATCGTTCTTTGGTTATATTCCTCCTCTGCACACTGTAGAAGAGAACAGTGTGGCTGAGCATCCCTGCGAGCCACATGGCTCTTTGTCTGAAACATGGAGCCCTGAGCATCCATGCTACGCCTTTCAAGGAAGCACAGGCTTCCATCTTTCCCTTTGAAGTACTTGTGTGCTTTTTGCTGACCTTAGGTTAGGTAGGAGCTCATTGCAGGCAGAACAGAATATGGCATTTTGAGCTGAATTTTCCACCCTGGCCGTGTTTGACTTTCTGCAGCAAGGTAATATTTTGCTTGTGGGGAGATGGGGGTTGCAGAGTTTGGACTCAAAGCCCTTTGTGGGCTTTGGCACTGCTGATCCAAGTGTGAGTTCATCAACCCAAAAGGCATATGTGTGTGTAACCTTGTAGAAACCTGGAGGTATTCAGGCAGTTCCTGCTGTAGTTATCCTAGGAGGATTCCCTCTGGCTGTTCCAGGGCAGCAGGCAGAACCTTATGAAGTAGCCGCTACCCAGCCTGTTCAGCTCATTGCCAGCGGGAGGTCCAATTAACATTTTGCAATATTGGCAGTTCCATATGGAAACTACCATTCAGCCGCCTACATTTGAACTTTAGCTTTTTCCTTGCATTTAATTAAAACACAATGAAGTCAATTAGCTCATGACAGAGTTTCCCCAAAGTTAAACTCCAGATGTATGGCAAGGCAAAAAGCATGTAGGTGCCAATTCATTGTGCTTCTTGGAGGTAGATTATATCTCTCCCATTTGCCAGTTTATCCACTGGGGATTTGCTGCATTTTTCCCCTTCCAAGTAGATTAAAAAAAAAAAAACAAAAACCAAAACAAAAAAACCCCCCACAAAACAAAAAAATGAGAAAAAAACCCCCATTTTTCCATCTGGTTCTGGTCAGGAAAAATAGATAGAACATTACATAATTTGAGATACTTACTGAAAATGACATTTTTAGTGTCAGAATGACTTCTGATTTTTAATGACTACGTCAAGTATTTTACCATGCAGTGTCTTGAATTTTGCCAGTAAGCTCGAGGAATAAGCAGCTTGTCATGCTCTATAGCAAGTTGATGACTTACTGCTAATTGGGGATAATATGCAGCTGCAAAAACATGCTGATTTTGCTGGCATAAAACCCATGAGTTCCAACTCTGTGCCCTTTGGCAAGGCATTATAGAAAATCATAGTGCTGTCAGAAGAGGTCTTGAGGTCTCAATAAACCGAGATGACTTTTGCAGCACATCCCTGCAAGGCAGCAGGGTGCAGTGAGAGAAAGAGAAAAAAAATAACTGTACTAGCTAACCAGCAGTTAATAAGCACAGAAATGGGGTACAAATCCACATACAAGGTAGCTTTGAACTGGGGCCACGGCATCTTCTGTTGCATTTCTCAATTCATTCATGGTTAGATGTGGCAATACCCTGAGTCACCTGTGTTCTGACCGGACCATGATGTTTTCCTCACACACTTTAAGAGTGATGTGGTGATACCGTGGTGTAATACTGCAAGAGAACCAGGGCTAGTGAAAGTACGAGGTGCCAGTGCTGCCTTAGTGCCTTGGTATCGGTGGAGCACTTGATTCTGTGCCTTTTTCCCTCTTGGTTGTGTTGTCCAGCGATGGAGAGGAGGAGAGGCTGGAGGCAGACCTTTCGTCTGCCTGGCCACTCTTAACCTTGCTGTATGACAAGGATCAGTGCAGGTGCATGAGCCTTGGGTGATGTGGGTGGGAGAAGGGATAGCGGTATGAAAGGTGCAGCACGGTGGGGAAAGAAGAGAACTTGCCACTCTGCTGGTATTGTCTTGTACTTAACAGCCCTGATGTGAGAAAGAATCCCTTAAAAATATATCTCAGTGCTCTAGCAGGATTAGATCAGTTGTGTAGAAGGGTGCTGGTGAGGGAAATGGAGAGACAGAGGAAAGGGAAAATGCTTGCGAGTAATAGTTCAGAAGGTTTAATAGCATTGCAATTCTGCAACTTTGTGGTGTTGTTGGTTTTGTGGTTTTTTTTTTTAGTGTCGGAAGGATTCAGGTGAAGGGTAGTAGATTTCAACACTATTTATTCAAGAAGGGGAAACCCCGAGTCTTGCACCCACCCTGTGAATGCTCTAGGCAAAAGCATGCTTTATTTTGTGGACTCATCCAGGTTCAGGCACGTGGTGTGTGCCAAGCTGTGCAGCGCTGTTGGGTCCGTGGCTGGAGCGTCCTGCTCTCCTGGCTGCACCTGCAGAGCTGCTTTAGGCTGCGTGCCCAGTGCAGTCCCAGCTCCCGCTCTGTGCCACGGCTCCTCGCCCAGCCCTCACACTGCAAGTGTTTGTAGGCTTCTGCTGAAGGCTCAATCGCTGAAAGGGCCCAGATTTAAAATAACCTCTTAAAAAAAGAAAAGGGTAAGAAAGGGGGAGGCGTTTTTGGTCTGGATCATTCAGAGATCTACTTGCGATGAAACCCAATGAACAGCTGTATTTTTACAACTGAAGGGATGGCAAGTTTTTTTAGGGTCAGAAACAAGCTGGTGAAAGTGCAGAGAAGAATCTTCCCATGCTGCCTTTATCACCAAAGCCACTCTGTTATGGAATTTCAATATGGGATACTGTTTACTTACAGAGAAGAGACTTCAGATAGTTTTAATGTCACAAATTATGGCACCTGTACCTTCAGAGTCCGGGAGAATCTGATCTGAATTTCTCAGGTGCCTAATAGCAAAACTTTTGACATATGCACCTAAATTCTGCTATATTTCTTTTCTTCCATGTAGTCCTAAGTGCTTTTTATTCCAGGATCTCAAGAATCTTTGTGACAAGAATAATCTAATTAAACTTGACTTACTAGTGTTGATTCCAGTGTAATCATTATCAGCATGGAGTGTCTTAAAACTAAATAAAATTATTAATGTTTTTCATGTTGTTGTTGTTGTCCACACAGCACAAAATTCTGCTTAAAACACTATTCAGGTAAGAATTATCAAATGCAATTTTTAATACATTCCCTACGAGATGACAACAAAGTCTATCTGATAAACTCTTTCTAAACTTGACTAAATGTACATGTGGACTAGTGTACAAAATAATCATAAAACTATTCAGATTCAGTAAAGGGTTCTACTGAAAATTTTTTTAGTATATTCCTACTGTAGAGAAATTACTGCTGCTTAATTACTCAGGTTTTATCTTTTTTATATAATCAGTAAATTACTATTAGTAAATTAAGAGCAAGGAATTTTTATCTGTTAACTATTAAAACGTGGTTCCACTAGAAAGAGAATAGCATAAGGACATCATGGTGTGGGGTTTTTCCCCCCATATATCTTGTATTACTCCTAGTATTTCATCTTGAGGTTAGGTTCTTCTTGCTTTTTACTTTCACTACCAAGAGAAAAAAATACAGAAGTGAAAATACAGAACATCTAATGTCATAAATATAGTCCCCTTTTTTATCATGAATTTCTATAAGTCAAAGTTTTTAAAAAATGGTCATACTGTATTCCAGATCAAAAGGCCTGGAACCAGCAGAAATGCAGCAGTTTACTTCACAGGAACAGATGTTAGACTTGCTTGAAATGATCTAATGGATAGTTCTTTTCTTGCATTTTGCTTTTATGAAGTTAATTGTAAGTTCTTACCTGAAAAAAGTGTTAGCGTGTGCCAGTGCTGACATCTTAGTGTTGAAGTGTACCATGCCCTGGGAAAACTGTTGAATTTGCACGCCTGCTTCAGCCACACAACATCTCTGGAGATCATTCACAGCAGTCAAGTGTTTCCTAGGCAGCTGCAGGGATCAGTGCTGCTTACTGCAAGTAGCCTTCCTGGGATAAGGTACGTTCAGGCATTTCCATCTCTTAGGGTTTATAGGAAAGTCAGGGTCATCCACAGACTGATCTAATCTTTGCTTGCTGCCCACAAGCTTGAGGAGAGGATGTCCTTTTAATATATTTCATCTAATTCATAGCCCATGCGTCACGATTTGGCTTTGCAGTGTCTCTGTTAGCATGGTTGTTGGCCTTTTACAGCAAGATCTCCTCTTTGTGTGACATCAACCTGCCTGATTCGTGTACTCACTTCTTATCTTTCTTGTGTACATGTCTTATCCATCAGCTGTAAAATCTTTACCTAGTGCAAAGGACTGGAATATGGGAACATCAACTATGCAGATAGTATAGTCAAAAGTCCTAATGTCAAACTTAATAATAATATTTATTGAAGGCAATGAGGTGACTCACTGGCTTTTTGAAGATAGTGGGAAGAAGGCAGGACTTCAAGACACTATGTACAAATAAAAGTGTAACACAAGTGAGCAAGCTCCTCTAAACCTTGGAAAGCTAAGAGGTTTCTTAAAATCTCGGTGAATATGTGTCATATTTATAGAGATTAATAGAAGGTAGATAAGCTCTCTGAGGTGAAAAATGCATTGCTTTGTTCTAAAGTAGTACATGACATAAAGCAAATGGTGGAAATCTTAAACATCGGTTTCCTGCTGAATGTTTCAAAGAAGAGGAGTAATAGCTTTTGCAAAGATATTTCCATAAATGCTGTAAAATGTCATTGCTGAAATTGTGGGGGTTTTTCTAAATAGCTTATTAATTGGTAAAATATGCTGGTTTATGAATATATGTGTAATACATAATATATGTGCCTTTGAATATAAATAAATTATTTTCCCTAGGAATGTTACTTTATCTTAGATTTTTTTCTAAAGTCAATCTGTGATACTTGGCTGTGCTTATTCCTTCTTTCCAGATACATATTTCAAATGAGGGAATTGGTACAAGGTCCATGCATTAGTAAATTTCCAATAGTGAACACTTGTTGAATTCACTTGATAAATCAACTTCTTGTCTTTTATTGTCAGAAGGAATTAATGTTGATGTCTGTTTTCAAAAGTTTCAATCTTCCTGACTAGAATTATTCTCCATGAATTTAATGTATTAGCTCGTTTGAAGCAGACAGATTCTGTAGCTAGGATGAACAACATTGTTTTGGAGTTCTAGGTTTTCAGCAGAGAGCAGGACAGGGACTGACGCACATCCATATTTCTCTGTGGGGAGCTATTGGAGCCCTTATCCTCCTCCATTTCTGCTGGTGGGCATAGGAGATCTACGTGAAGTTTTTTGTCAGTGGTCACCTGCAATAGCCTGGACTCCATGACTCAGGAGGATTTGCGAAGATCAATGTTTTAGTGTTTGTAAGACCATATCACAAGGATGCATGCTCTTCACACCAGTAGCACAGCCTTCCTGAGCCATTGGAGACAGAAACATGGGTTTTGTCCTGTTCTACTGCCCGAGGGTTTGGTAGCCTCTCACTCCACTGAGCTGATAGACTGCTTCTGCCAGTGAGGTAATGCATGGTTCCTGTCCCAGGGAAAACTCTACAGCCAACAGATTCTGGACTCTTCTTCACCACTTCACTTCTGAGTATTTGGATTTACTAGCGTTGATTTCACAGAGAAGCTGTGTGTTGCCACATCCCGTAGCACCATGGGAATCTTGACTGGGAGGGACCTCAGGAGGTTGCTCAGAGTGGGACTGTTCCTGACAGTAGGAGAGGTCAGCTCCAGAAGGAGCTTTGGAGGATTGCCTGGCTGAACCTCCAAAACCTCCCAGGACTTGTGCCAGTGCTGCACCACACATCTCCTGGTAGTGTTTTCCTTACCTCTCACCTGGCTCTACCTGGCTGCAAGCTGTGGCTCTTGTCCCTCCTTATGTCAGCTGGAATTGCCAAGATAAATTTTGCTCTCTTGTCTTTGTAAGTACCCTTCAAGTAATTGTACTTCTCTGTCAGATCCACAGTTTCCAGCAGAGGCTTCTGTATTGCACAGGAGACTGTACCCCATAGGCAGTGTCTGTAAGCTCAGAAAAAAGTGCAATCCCTAATTTCAGGCAAGGCACCCCAGCAGGGCTCCTGCTGCCCTATGCTTCTCTCTTTCTACAGAGCTGCTCGCTGCCTTTGATGGCCTTCTCATCCCCCACCTCTCGCCTTCTGGCTTCTCAGGGTGTGTAGGGGGCAGCTTGTTCATTTTAAGGGAGTCTCAGCTTAAATCTCCCTTAAGTTCACCTTGTTCTCTAGGGCAAATACATGAGGAAGCTGGGATTTTGTACTCCTGCAAGACGTAGACATATCCCAATCCTTACCAAAATCTTTGTTTTTTACATTTAAAGTCTGTTTGCATGCTTTTCTTCCATCTTATCTCCATGTTATGGACCAGAAAATGCCCAAAGCAAACAAAAGCTTTAAACTGTGTTGCATCTCAATAACAGTGATTTATCCTGGAGAAGTTTTCCATCTCTCAGGCAATACAGAACATATTAAATTTTATGGCATAACTTGCTCAGATTTATTGATTTAAATGCTATCATTTTTATACAAATTTCTCTAGTTTTAACTTCAAAGATTTCAATGAAGTTATACAATGAATCTTTCTTCCCAGTACTTTATTTCAAAACATTGGAAGTAAAGTTTCTTGGACTCTGTTTTCATTACATCAGCTTTCTCACAGAAAAGATTGCTTTTTTTTGTTGTTGTTTTTTTAGCATCCTGGATCAATCTGAAGCCTAGGACAAATATAGGACTCATTAAATGCCATTTGTCTGAGACACAGAATAGTAAGATTGCACCATGATGTTATGCGGCTGAATATGTATCTTTTTAGCAGCTAGGACACAGGACCAGGATTCAGGAAGCAATTTGGCAAACATAAAATTAAGCACTTAACAATTGTGTGCCTCATATTTTCCATCTGTAAAAAGGGAACAGTGATATTTCTTTCTTTGAATAGCATTTTTGATTTAATGATCTATGATTATCATTACTACTGTTCAGAGTGGCACCAACTCTGTTCTGAATTGGTTATAATTAGAATGTTTAGATGAATGAGAGCAATTGCAGACCCTGTACGCCACAAACAGTTAAGCCCGTGATTAATTTTACGTCTCTAAGTAATTGCAGTTACTTCATTGCTCACATGAGTAAAATTCAGCACGTTGGAAGTGTTTGCAGGACAACAAACGGAAGGCTTTAAGAAACCTTAATTCTTAAATAGAAATAAATAATAGTAGATGTCTCAGGGAAATTTATTTTAACTGTATGCTACAGCATGCTGTGGGATGAGTCTTAATTAGGTTCACAAAACTTGAAGTTAGAACCATTGATACTAAATATTGGGCTTTCATGTCACTCAATATGTTTTTGCAGAAAACAAATCCTGCTTTAAATTTTGGCTACAGTTCAAAAGCTTATTGTTAAATACATTTTGTTATTAAGAAGCCTGACTCATGGCAGGCTGTGCTGTGAATGACTGATTACCAGGGATATCACACAGACCTGTTTCCATTCCACTGCCAGTTATCTTTGGAGTTTGTTTAAGAAAGGATTAATTTTACCCAAAAGAAATAGTTTATGTTTTCACATTGCAAGGGTTTTGTTTTCTATATGATGACAGCTTGTTATTCAACTTTAGGGATAGGGAAAAAGTCACCCAAACACATGTTGAAAGAACTTCTCCTGTAGCAATGGAAAATCACCAGGCTGTGTAAATGTGCCAGATGTGCATCACAAGAAGCAAGTTCTGGACAGCTGCAGTTGAGGTGCTGAGAAGCAGTGAAGCCAAAGGCAGGCTGGGGTGGGGACTGGCTGGTGACCATGGGCTGAGATCAGATGCCCCTTGCCTGCCTTCTGGAACAGAAAAAAACCCCACATGGACGCACTCACAGCCTGTTGCAATGTGGTAGTGGAGGAGTTTAGCTGTTGGGTACTATTTTGTTTTCCATCCTTCAGTTATTTTTACTACTTTTCTTCATGCAGTTGATGGTTTGGACAAGGCTTCAATTGCTAACTCTGATGGACCAGCCCCAGGATCCCAGACTCCCCCCTTCAAGAGGAAGGGCAAACTCTCCAACATTGGCAAAATCTTTAAACCTTGGAAGTGGCGGAAGAAGAAGACCAGTGACAAATTCAGAGAAACGTCGGCAGGTATGTCTGTGGCCCTTTGGTGGCAAATAGTAGGAAACACTGTGGTGGTTTTCAGGGTAATATTTGAAAAGCTCTTCGAGCCTGTTAGACAGCAGGGATTATTTAGGCACAGTGTTTGACATATAGAAAAACAGTTTGATCTTTGGCAAGGAGAAACCTAACTTTGTTCAGCTTCTGTCTTGAACCTATCACCAAATACACACAGCTGATTCATTTGCAATACATATCCTGAAATATCTTGGAAAGTCTCTATGTGCTCTTTTTAGTCAGTGACTTGGATTATGAAACAAACCTTGCCTTCATGGGTCCAGGAGTTTGGGGGAGAGGCAGATGTAGCTGTGCCCAGCAGAAGAACGAGGATCAGCTCTGTGACCTCTGCCTTCATACAGGCTGCTCTGTCCCTTATCTTCCCCATTGACAAGGCTTGAAGAATGGTCTGAAATAAAATGCTGTGATCAAACTATATTCTATATTCTGTCTGGAAAAGAGGAATGTTGAAAGCTG
This sequence comes from Atrichornis clamosus, assembly GCA_013400975.1. Taxonomy (NCBI): domain Eukaryota; kingdom Metazoa; phylum Chordata; class Aves; order Passeriformes; family Menuridae; genus Atrichornis; species Atrichornis clamosus. The sequence continues at coordinate 122,387 of WBMZ01008075.1, read as the reverse complement.
GGATTTAGTTAGCCAAACATAGTTGATTGGGGCCACCTGGGATACTCTGTAGTGTCCTGGCTGCTCTCCCAGAAGGTCTGTCATCATATTTGCCATGCCTGTGCAGACATCTCCAAAAACCTGTGGCATCTGAAGTGGCTGTAGACACCCACGTTTAGGAAACTGAATGCCACCCTGCATATATGTGTGTGTGTCTTTGTGTCACAGCTCTAGCAAGCTTTCTCTACAAAAATCCCAAATTTATGGTTTGGGATTCAGACATTTGTTGTTGTGCTTTCCTAAACTTGAGTCTAATTAGAGTCCAGTGAGCATCCATGAGCTCTTCAGACTCATTGCCTCAGTGCAAACCCTCTGTCTACCATCTTCCAAAGCTGTAGGCAATAAAACCAACACTAGTCTCCTAAAGCATTTTCAGTAGGCTCTTCTGAACTCCTAGGAGTACACTGCTTGACATTTTAAACCTATAGCAACCCCTGACAATTACAGCAAGGGGCTCTGTGGTTTTGCAGAGAAACTTCTAAAGCATACTTTATTTACACAAAAGGCAAAAAGAAGCCAGCTTCTCTGGTGTCTTCATCACTCCAGATGCCAAATGAAGTTTTGGACAGTCTTTCTGAGATCTTCAAATTCTTCTGTCTCTCCTTTTTTTTTTCCCCTTTAATTTTCCCACATACCCTGCAACAAAACCGCCACAATTTCTTCCACTACTACAATCAAAATAAATTATCTCAGTCTGATATCTCCTTCATTGCTTCCCATTTCCTTCAGCTTTCCCAGTACTTTTATCATATTAATAGAGCAAAGTTATTTCTAGTTAATGACTCCTGAATGTTCTGCAGCTTCTTCTGGACAGGTATGTGATTTTATATGCAATTAGTTCTTCAGAGCAATGATCGTTCATAAGCTATGTATACAGAGATTCCCTAAGCTTTCACAACCTTTTAGCATGTGTTAAATTGTTATGCCATTAAATAATAATGCATGTATCATTTTTCAACTGTTTTTTAAAAATGAATATCTGATAAATTTGTGTTAAATATAGTATTTCTGATGTTGTACTGTCTTCCTTTCGAGGGCCTGAATCCAGTTGTACAAGCATGACACATCAATTCTTATAATACCAAGGCAAAGCATGTGTTTGTATTTCTTTTACAAAAGGAGGAAATGAAGCACAAAGAGATCAAGGTCAACATTTTCAAAAGTGCCTCCTTAGCTACTTGCTTTTACTTAATTTGCTGGTCTTTTTTATGATGTTGTGGTCCCTCAAGATACTCATTTACTTTTAAATTGTGTATGGGATCTCTTGTGTTTGTGTAGGTACTTCGTGTGAGGCTGGAATTTGAGTTGAGAAGTAGTTTGAATTGCATTCATCCTGCCTTAGATGGTATTTTCAGGAATGAATAAAAATAGTTTTCCCTGTATTTCTTGAGGAAGTAGACCCAGAACCAATGGAAACTAAGAAGACGCGTTTACGTGTCAAGTTGCCCCTTGTTGCATGCTTACTGACACACAGAAGAAACTTGCTTGTCTTAACTAGAGAAGGAAATGGGAAGACATCTGTACAAAATAAAAATCCTACAGGATATCCTCTTCCTCAGACTACTTAATCAGAGATGTATTTACGTTACCAAGTGGGGCCTCTGTGTGTGTGTGTGTGTGTGTGTGTGTGTGTGTGTGCATCTTACATGCAGGAAGCCCATTTCCTGGCCAGGGACCATGGCAGAGAGCACGATGATCCTCATTTTTTGCCTGTTCTCTTAACAGGGCTACAACATGGTAAATCTGTATGCAGCTGAAGAGTTTCTCCTAAGACAGAATGTGGGCTGTTGGAAAGAACTCTCATTGCTTTTGCTGTGTTTTCAATAGGCTTTTTGAAACAGGTTGTTGCTACAGCCTTGCCAGGGCATGTTCCATGGAGTGCTTTTTATGAGCGACTGAAAGATGTTCATAAACAGCAAATACCACAAATGTCAAAAAAGGATGGATGTTTAGATGTTAGTATCTGTGCAATTGGGGATGATGGTTGGAATTCTTCCCTTCAGCAACATATTTTCCATACTCTATCTCAGAAAGTCTCTTCTTTGGTCACTGGTTGTATGCTTTTTGTGTAGAGGGCTTTCAAAATCTAGTAAAAAGAAACAGAAAATGGCATCATGACAAGGATTTCTCTCCTCTGCAGTGTTTTGCTGTGATGGAAAAGGCAGCAGTTTGTGTCTTGGCACAAAGTAGATGCCACTTCAAAGCTTCACTGCAAAGGTGTATACAGACAGGGAGCAGAAGGCAGTTTTAGCTCTTACTGGGTCAGAGAAGAATTAATATTCTGAATTCTCTCAAGCTTCTCTTAGAAGAACAAAACTAAATACTGGAGAATATCCATAATCTCACAGCACACTTCGAGTCAGAGAATGGGTTTTAGGACTGCCTGAGGTTGGTAGCTGTTGAGCATCACTAAGCAGTCTCTTTAGAGGGGATGGAGAAGGAGGGATGGAAACTGCTTTTTGAAGTAAACAGTTCCTATTATTAGTGTTACTATTATTTGTATTGGGCGAAAATGCAAACATTTGTGAAGAGGAGTAAGATTTACTGGAGTAAATGAGGACTGCATACAATACACGTGTTTTCTGATGGTTACACCTGAAATTAGGGCAAGGTCTGCTTTTTTCTGCAGTAGGGGAAGGATTTTGACCTGGGATTTACTGATTCTTCTGGAGCGTGAGATTGCAGCCTGCCTGCCTCACCTTAGCCTTCTTCAGTAGGCAAAGACTGATAACTAGTTACCCTCACAGTCAGGACTGATCTCTTTGCCATACATGCGTGTATACAGACGAAGAAATTGTTGTTTGCATTTTATTGTTGCTTAATGTTATACGCAGTATGTTGCTGCTAATGTTGAAATGCTGTCTATACTCACACTTCTGTATATACACATGTATCTATATATCATATATATGACAAACATATTAAGATACATTTATTTATATATACACATTATTATATACACATATTACAGAAAATATTTGCAGTGATAGCATCAGCCGGTCACTCAGCCTAATTGCGCTGAGTTTTAGGAGTCTCACACCAGTCAGTTGAGCTAATTACTTTTGACTACTGTTTTGTTTCAGTAAGTTCTCCTAAAATGATAGAGTTACAAAGTCAAGCATTCAGAAGCCAGGAAATGTTTGAATGATGGTTGCTGGGTGTGCAGATGGTACAAAATACTTGACTGTGTAAATGTGAAATATAGTACGTAGTCTAAAGTCTGCAGTAAGCAAGGAATTATAATGATGAGCCCACACTGACTAAACAGCATCCAGTATAAATTCCTAAGTTGACAGGCTACTCATTCCTCTTATGCAAGGGGACACATTTCTGGCCACTTCAATTTAAATTAAAGTTCTACCTTTTTCTTTGTAGGAATTAAAATTATGGTACTCGTAGGGAACACTAGCTTGATTTCTGATGTTCTTTCCATGGGCCAAATAATATTTAAAATAAATTATCTTTTCAAGCTGAATGAATTGAGCTTAATCAGTTTAAATAAAACCACCACTCATGGCTAGCATCGTAGAAGATGGAGGACTGGGGCTTAAGCTTCTTATCTGTTCACAAATTTTCTAATCTGTGAAATGGAGATAGTTATGTCTCAGGGATATTATGAAACCTATGTAATTTATAAAATGCTTTGAGGTTTTTTTAGCAAAATTTTAAGGAGTTCACATCTTTTAGTGACAATTGGCATTTTCCATGATAATTCAATACAGTTGTTAATTCAGTGTTGCAGAACTGAGAAAATATATTACCCTGAAAATTAGAGAGAGACACTGATGACAGAGTCTGATTCAAAGTTCTTAAGCTTGATGGAAAAAGCATTATTGTTTTCAAGTGGCATTGGATTGTTCCACAGATATGAGAGATCATCTCATTTCACTGTCCCCAAGAAAACAGACGTTAAAAGGAATCAGAGAGGAAAAATAGTAGGAATTATATAATATTTGTAATGTTGGAATAATGATAAAAGAATATTCATATTGCCAGCAACAAAGCAAGTAGAAAGTACCTACATAGTGTTCATCCTTTGGGGCTGTGTCAAAGGAGATTTTGCTCTGCTTGTGAATACTCTTGCTTTCTAGAAAGACCAAGACATTCCATCCATACCTGCCCACGTAGCCCTCTGTCTGGATGACCCCCCACCTCTTTTAAAACAGTCTTTGTGGGACGGAGTGTTCCCCTACATGAAAAAATCTTTGCAAGACTAGGACATGCTCCTGTGCCAACACATGACACACAGTTGCAAGGCATATGCTTTAAAGAATAATGGAGAGAAACTGGAAGAGCTTGTGAGTAATTTAGGTCTGGCACCCAAGGCAGACTAACCTGACCAGAGTTCAGGCTGTCACACTCTCCCCAGTGAGGCTGGCTTGTGTTGAGAGTTTACAGCCACACTCATGGGCTCCTTTACATTGTTAAATGGGATTTGAATGCTGCAGAGGTTTGACCTTTAATGGACAGATCCCACAAAGTACCTGAGTATACAGACACAGACTTAGTGCCAGCTTAGATGTTCTTCAGCCAGTACTGTTTGCTTTTGTGAGCTTTTGATCTCACAGGCATGAGTAGCTTGAACGGGACTGGTCAAAATGTTCACTGCTTCCAGCTCTTCTGCCAGGATTTGGTGCTATTTTGATGGGGAAATGCATCCTATGTTAAGCAGTTGCTGAATCCCTGCACTTTGCAGTGTGAGAAATAAACCTGGTACTGTAAATTTGGAAGTGCAAATCTGAGGGAGTCTGAGGGACTTTTTACAAGAGCATGTTGTGATAGAACAAGGGGAAATGGCTTTAAACTGAAAGGGTCAGATTTATATTAGCTATTAGGAAGGAATTCTTTACTGTGAGTGGGGTAAGACAGTGAACAGGTTGCCCGGAGAAGTTGTGGATGCCCCATCCCTGCAGGCATTCAGGGCCAGGTTGGATGGGGTTTTGAGCAACCTGGTCAGTGGAACGTGTCCCTACCCATGGCAGAGGGGTTGGAACCAGATGGTTTAAGGTTCCTTCCAGCCGAAACCCAGATTCTGTTATTCTGTTCAACCATCCCCTTCCCTGACAGAAAGGGGGAGTGGGACTCTGTAAGCAGTGATGCCTTCAGGTGTCTGAAGCCTGGTTGTGTCAGCAGCTGAGTACCTGCTGCTGGGAAAGACGTTTTGCTATGCATGCAAGGTAGCTTTCTCAGAAGACCCAACCTGCCTTTCTCCGTGCCTTCACAGGAGCCCATCACTTCCCTGCATGGCTGATTTACTCCAGCTGCGCTGGCACAAGTGAGATGGATAATACCTCTTGCAGTATTTAATCTGCATACAGCAATTAGACTGACCCTAGAGTGTTTGAATTGGTTGATGAAATAAATAGTCCTATCCCATAGCATTAATAGGATGAAGTCCAGCACAGCTGAAGCTTCACAACATGCCCTTGGCTTGAGGTGCAAACATCATGTGGATTTTGATGTCTGTATGTAAACAAAATCAGGATGGGAGACTAACTTTTCCTAATGGTGAAGATGGGATTTTACAAGTGATGCTCACATTTTGTGGACCATACATCATAGTCCCATGGATCATTACAATAATCTCCCAGATCACTGTATTGATTTGGGGGTGAGACGCAGTGTGGAGCTATTCTGTTTTGACATTTGTAAATACTTTTCCCTATAAAACTAGTTAGCATTTTTCCCATGGGAAATAAACATAATAATTAGAATCCTTCATGTCTTTTTGTGTGTGTGTGTTGTATGTTTTTTGGGATTTTTTAACCAAAAAACAGGAAGCTGCACTTTTTTCTGTGAAAGCCAACCAGCACCAATGAAGACCTTTTTTCCTTTTAGAACACAACTTACTGGCTTCTGTTAAAGGGTGTTTTAGTTGTCTGTTTCCCTTTAAACAGTTTGCATGCAACAAAGGCTGCTCTGTGAGTTGCTTGCTCTGAGCAGGATTTGTCTCTCCCAACTCAAAACTTCTACAAAACAGATGGACATATCTCCAGCTCAGCTAGTCAGTGGGAAAGAGGTACTTTAACATGTTAAATGCCTATGCAAGGATGAGTTTAATTTCACCCTGAAAGTACCTTTTCACATTGAGTGTAAAAGAAACCCCAAGAAGCTTTGCTCAACTGATGATACTGGATCATATTTCAGCACTTTGTGTGCCTGAAATTGCAGGACAATATTTTCAGAGACCGTCCACGAAAACCCAGACCACTTTTTCTGCAGAATCAGAGGAAAAAGGTTTCTCAGAGTTTCTACAAAATAAAAATCTTTCTTTATATTTTTTTTCACAAACATCAGCAGTATGAGAATAAATCTATTCTTAACTGTGCTTTTTCTTTAGTGTTGGAAAGGAAGATTTCGACAAGACAAAGCAGAGAGGAGCTGATAAGAAGGGGAGTGCTGAAGGAAATGCCTGAGCAAGGTGATAACACATTAACCAGAATTTAGCTACTAAGCACTAAACATGTATGATGAAGCCACTGTTGCATTGTTTCCGTGTAGTATAAGTAGGGATGAGGAGACAAACTGAGAAGTGTGAGAGGTAATTTGGGCCAGGTAACAACTGAGGTCGAGTCAAAATTTGTCTTCTATAACTTCTCCTGCCATAGGTGCCCCAGCTGACTTCTGGTCATATCCTGAAGTGTTTTAATGCTCCCTGTAAATAATATGACTTCCATACTTCCTACTTATTGTTCACCAGAATTTTTTTGAATTAGTGATAAATCTATTTTTGAGTTAAGGTCTGCTGTCTAAAGCCACTAGAATATAAAATTAGAAATTTTGGCTGAAAAATTAGAGGCTTTGGAAAGTAAAAAAATCAATATAATCCATTTCAGGTATCAAAAAGTACCAGTGCTGGGGTCGTATGGATCCCACCACTATCACACAGGCCACATTCACAAATGGCACAAGCATAAAGCTGTGGGGAAGAAATCACTTGTTTCAAAATGCTCTAAGGTTTAGTAACTGGCATTAGCCAGAATTTGTGTTTGAAAAGCATGAGTAAGCCAAGGTTAATAGCTCTGTGCTACATCCGATTATGTTTCCAGTGGTATTCTTCCTAATATTCTTCAACTTCTGTAAATCTAGATCAAATAAAAGTCAAGTGAATAAAATAATTTTCTGTAGCTTAAAATCAAATAATTTGTCATTCTATTAAGGAGTCTAAGAACTCCATGTTTTCAAAAAATGTTTTTCTCCTAGAAATTGTATTATTCTGTCTGATCTGAGGAATCAGGAAAATACCCATGTGTACGGTTTGTACCGCACACATGGATATTGAGAAGTAAAGGGCTTGTTTGTTGGCATGTGACATCGCTTGTCTGTACAGTGTTTGGCTAACTACCACACTGTGACACTCACCATAGCTGGCTTCTGCACTTGCCTCTGCCACATGTAAGACAGGATATGTAAACTCTCCATACCTCGGTTTGTCCATCTGTGAATTTGTTGTGGGTTTCGCCACATGCTTACTGGGGGCCTGCGTGACTTTGTCCACTGAAGGTTGTAAATTGCGTTTACAGTTCGGACAGTTCATGAAATGTGTTAAATTCTCTGGTTGGTTACAGTCTGAACAGAAATACTGTCATTTGTGATAAAAGTGTGAATACTTCGGTCATCAGAGTCCTTGCCCCTCTATTCCGTCCTTTAAAGGGGTGGGACTTTGGATTCCTTACAGGGGTTGAGCAAAGTGAGAAAAGGATATAAAGATGAACAAAATTCTCCTCTTCCTCCCACATCAATCTGGTCTGTTACTACCTTCATCACATTGTACTTCATGTCTGATGAAAATTGTAAATTTTAAGGACATTTTGAAAGAATATGGGATTGGTTTGAAGGTGTTAAAAATGGAGTAGTAGGAAAGAGTGATTGAGGAGTGTGAAGGTAGTTAGAAGGAATTACTATGGAGGTGAAAGCTAAAAGAGGAAATTACATGGAGTCTTGAATTGTGAGAGATAAGAAGTGTGAAGGAGTGACAGTGTTTCACATGGGGTGAAGAAGAACGAGGTGGAAAGTGGCAAGTGCCACTTGGAGGTAGGAGGTGTTTGCAGAAGCAAGATGTGAATAAAAGGTGTCAGTGTCACGTGTGGAGGCAGAGAGGAGAGAGTGGATTGAAGAACACCTGGAAGAGAAACTGAAGAAACTGAATCTTGCAGTAAGGTAAGTGCAACTCTCAGCTACAGTAAATTAGGCAAGGTTAGGAAGGAAGAGTTTATTTTTTACACATCAAGTTGACGTGAGTGTGTGGAAGACGATGAAACAATCAGCTTATCCCATGGAGCATCCGAGGTATTAGGACAGAGGCTGCATAATTATGTGAAAACCAGGAAAGTGCCAAACATCCAGGTCTGATAACACACAGCAAGTAAGAGAAGTGGAATTGCAACAGATAGTGAAGAGTCAGTGGGAGAAATCAGAAGACATGCCATGTAGATTTGCTTGTTTTTTGGATTGACAGCAAGAGAATCCTGCAGAATGAGATTACCAGAGAAGAAAATCAGCAGCAATTTTAAAATGCATGGAGCAGAGAAAGCTGTAAGCCAGCAAGAGTATGTAGCTCTTTTCAGGAGTATAGAGACAAATAGGGAGAGAAAGAAGTTTTTTTCAGGGTTTAAAAACCCCTCAAGCTGAGGTAGTCTGGATAAGTGCATAAAGTATCATCAGAGCTGAGAATGAATTTGGCTTGCAGAATTTAATAATGGTATATGTGATACAGGAAAACTTCACCTTGATTCTTAAGACTGGATAATGTCTTTGTGGCCTATTTTCATTAATTAAGTAGGCACATCCATTCTGAGAACTTCTGTCTGAATTCCTGGCTGATTTACCTATTGGGATGCACCACGGTAGTCCTGCAACTCTGCCCCCTCGTTGCCCATTTTTGGGACATGTTGGAACATGTTGCAGCTTTGTTGTGGTCCATGCACACATTTCTTTGCTGTGAAACCAAGATGCAGGGAGTAAGAGAACAGGATGCTCATGAACAGACCTGAAGCTGTACCTGAAAATCAACATGGACTTCCAATCCCACTGCTGCAGAGGTGTCCACCCAAAGAAGCTGAAAGCCTAGAGACTTTCTTTACAGAGGTGCTTTCCAGAGCAGATATGCAGCCTGATGTTTCACATTTCAGTAGTCTTTCTGCTGTGCTTCCACAGCAACTTGAAAGCAGAGGGATGCTCTGTGTTGTAAGTAGTTAAACTGGGCAACAGCTTTTTAATTTTCATTTCAGATGGTGATGTAACAGTGAATTTTGAAACTTCAAATGGACACACTGTAGCCATTGGTGAAGAAACCATACAGGAAGAAAATGTGGTAAAAGGCAGTGGAAATAATGGCACTTTATCAGAGAAAGCATCAGCATCAGAAGGAAAAAAAGATGATCAGAAAGGTAAATGAACATATTCTTCACAGATTGTTTTTTGTCTAGTTTAAATATTAATGTTCTTCCATTAGCACCTATACATGCTGTGAGTTCTGTTCTGCCACAAGGATGCCAGCAGAACCTGCTGAGAAGATAAGACTTGTGAAACACCAGTATTTCCTCACTGGTAGGCATGCTTTTTCCTGTGCATATAGTAAGGTCATAAAGAGAAGCATGGTCTAAGCATGAGAATGTGCGCAGGGAGGTTCAATTTCTAAATTCTCTGTGAACTTTTCCTTGTAGCCATGGGCAAGGCTTGGTTTCAGATTTTCCCCTAATGAAGGAACACTGTAAGTAATGTATCACCTTGCAGTGTCCTTGTAGAAGTGGCTGATGGGTTGAATGTTCAAAAGTGTTTAAGCAGCTTGAAAACCATCTATCATTTTGAAAGTAACTTCAGCAACTCATTCCAATTGGTTTTCATGGAATGTTAAACACTTGCAGTCCAGCTCTTCAGAAACATTCAAGGGACTGTATCACTACCGTAAAGTGAAACTAGGCCATTTGTGGAAAATGTACTTTATAACTGTGGGGTTTTCTATAGATGAATTGTGGTGAATACTGATAAATATTTAGCAGTCCCTGAGTCCATGTTAATTTTGTTACCTTTACCTAGATCTACCTAGGTAACAAGGGTTTGACTCATAAAGGAAATGTAAAGATTCATGTGGAATCACAGGATTTTAACCAATTTTATTTTCTTTCTCTACCATCTTGAATAATGCACCACTTCTTTTCGCCCTCTAAAAGTGTTCTTAAATACTATTTCATTAGTTGGATTTTCCTAGTGGAAAGAGCAAAGATAGAAAAGATCAAGACCTTCATGGCTGGCTGAAGCCATGGAGGCAGGACTGAACAGCCTTTCCAAAGCCTTCTGTTAAACTCTACCTATGATGAATGAGCCTCTGGTGGTTGAGAGGGTCAGTTCAGCTAACACAAAAATTTGAGTTCTTCTCTGAGCTATGTAAATCACTTGACTATGTAAGAAGTGGCTAGATATCCAAGGAGAACAGCCTTTCTTATGAGATTTCTCGTACTTCCTGTCTCCCAACAAGGCAGAAATACAAGATTAGCCTTTGTCGTGACATTTAAATACGTCTATCTTTTGGTGCCAAGTAGAACCAGATGTGTATTGGATCAGGGGAAAAGAGTTGTAAAAGCCATGGAAAACTCCTTTAAAATGGTTCAGTTTAACTTTGGATTAGATCAGACCACTTATTATTTTATGCATCACTAAATACAGCACTTTGGAACTGTCATGTCTTGGAAGTTTTCCTGAGGTACAGTCTATATTAGAAATACACATTTCTAACCATGTTGAAATCCCCTCTAGCTGACTTTGCAGAATGTAGAACTCTAGTGAAGCATGAAAGGTTCAATATCTATTTCAAACATCTTATTAGACTCTGCACTCCATATATATTGTGTTGACCTTACAGCAAGAAATTAAAAATTACTGCTGTACAGGAGTAGACTCTGTACAGAAGAAAGTGTAGCTACCACTCCAGTCCCTCTCAGAAAATTAAGAATACATGGAGGAAGGAGAAGGAAAGCAAAAAATGAGCAAATCTGGTATCCTAGGCTTCACAGAATCTCAATATGAGCATCTAGAAGATGCAAAACACTTCAAGTGTACTTTCCTCTTCCATTTAAACATGAAATTCTTCTACGAGTAAACATCTTGAGTCCCCTGAAACAGAACAGGATAGATTTATTGCAGAGAATAGTCTCCCCACAAAAGGTGGTAAGGATCAATTCCACACATCAGAAACAGTGTAACACTGTGCAAACCCAGTACAAGTCACCATCTAGTCATTGTGAATACACTTCAGTTATTCTTTGCTTTATAGCACACTACAAAAATGTGAGCCAGCCTACTGAAGTGAAGAGCAAGTGAAGAAGACATCCCCTGAAAGCTGTTTCCCCTGCTGCCAGGCAGTTCCATAAGCTGTGTACCCTTCTGCTGCCTGTCACCTCACAGGTGCCTTTTGTATTTGGTGAAAAATTCCCTTTGGCAGTTTAATAGTGTAACTGTTACTATTTGTTGTAATGATGATAGTCATCCAAGCAGGGTTTTTAAAAGAAAATTTCTCCTTTATGGCAGGATGATAAGAAACTAGTGACAGTTTTACATAAAACAGGTAATTGATGGATAAAGCTTTGCTGTTGAGGAATCAGAGGAATCTTTTTCTGATATCCTTTATTCATGTTATGTTTGTACCGGGTTGACTTTCAAATTCTTTTGTTTTGACTAAGAAAAGTCACTAGCATCTTTTCCAGAAAGTAAAGAGCTAAACTGCAGCTATTATCTGTGAGCCTTGAAAGGGATACAGACCAGCAAGTAGACAGGCAGCGTATCGAACAGCACCCTGGCTGTCTGGGCAGCAGACTGAACTGTCCCACTCTGTCAGGGCTCCTAACTCAAGGCACCAGCCTGCAGTATCCCCAGCAGGCCCCAGAGTTCCAGGTGCCAGGTGACCTGTGAGCATCACGGAGCAGATCCAAGGAGTCTCTCTGCCTCCTGCCCTCTATAGCAGTGTTGGAGAACAAAAGCCACATCAATAGAATAGGTGTCAAAATTGTCTGTTTGCCTCCCTAGGTATCAGGACATAGCATGGTGATGCAGCATGCAATGCATGCTGCACATTGTACAACCTCCAGGTATTGTGTCAGAGCTGCTTTTTTCCTTTCAACCCTCCTGAGATGTCTCTGGAACACAGATTTCTGAGACAACCCTGGGTTTGTATCTGAGTTCAGTTTGTAAACTTGGGTCTTACTCATTTGTATCATAGCAGGCTAAATCTTTTAATGACCCTGGCAGATGATTCTACATTTCATCGCTAGCTTGGGCTTGAAGAAGTGAAAGGCTCAGTAACCATCAGCAGGATATTGCCTGGAAAAAAGTAGTACGAAGTTTTATTTTGCATACCATCAGTCAGGTGTGTTAGGTGCTGCTTTGATACATAATTGCATTGCAGAAAGCCAGAGCTCTGTTGCAGGTGTTGTGGATGAAATGGAGCATAAGCTTCTGGAATGTTCCTGGGCCATTTATAGCAGATTGATTCTCTCAGGTTTCCTCATGTCTGAAGTAAACATGAGTGAAGGAAACAGTTTGTAGTCCTGTTTCCAAATGAATTGATGGGCTACATGTGCTATTTTTTCTCCCCCACAGGCTAACTCTCATATGAGAGCTGACAAAGGTTTCAGGTCTTAGAATGTTGCGTTTACAGGTTCTTTCCTCTATATTTTGTCTGCTCTCCTTAAATCTGCCATTACATTTAATCTTTTCTTTTTCTTATGGGTAATCAAAGAAAAAGAATGTTGAAGGCACAAACCCTGGTCTTACGACCATGCATCATTGCACTCTAATGCTTTAGTTTGTCTACCAAGGAATGTTCTTCAAAGTCAAATTATCTAGGTTTCTTTTCTCGGAGATCTTTTCTTTATTTCCTCAAAGTAGAACAAAACCTGTTGAATATAAGATAGTAACTCTCATCTTCCAGGGTCTCAGACAAGAGTCTGCTTTGTCTTACAAGATTAAACCTGCAAACCAGTCACTGTGAGAGATGAGACAGATTTTCCTCCCTCCTTTGTGCTTAGCTGGCTTCCTGCACTCCTGAGCTCTCTAGATCATCGATATGAGCAGCACACATAACAGATTGTGGGCTTTTTTGCCTGACTCCCTAAGAATCTCTTGCTCCAGCTGAGTTATTTGCTGGCTAAAACCAGTTCTTCTAAGAATAGTATATCTTCGATTCATCACCTGAACTATGTAAATGAGGCTGAATCTAAGTCTTCTTAAAAGGAAAGCTACTCTAGATAAAGCTGTATTTGGGCAGAGCTGCCAACTAGTCAGCAGGGTTGGCTCATGCCAGTAGGTGACTTGAGAGACACAGGCTTTCACCTGCAAAAGTTGAGTGCTTTGAAGAAAGCTCCTGACTTGTAAAGCTGGTTTGTTTGTTTGCTTTTTCTTTTATAGTGAAGATATCCTAATGTGGCTCCAGAATTAAGATTATGTACATTATTTCAATGAACTAACTGTTCAACTGTTGGAGTGTATTTTTACAGAAAGTATAAGAGAATGTAGAAGCCTACATGCCTTTCACCTTCCAAGACTCCCATAGATCAAGAAATGGTAAAAGTATGCAGCTGACAGTGAATATGTTTTAGGTATTCTCAATGTTTTTTAAAAGCTTACTTCTTACACAAAGGTTGGGCAGTTAGCAAAGGAAAATGATAGGTTTTTTTTTTCCCTTTTTTATCTTGCAGCCAGTGCAAAATACCTGAACAGGGTTGCTTTAGGTGAGATGTTACACCTGTCCCTTTCTCCCCTCTCCTGTTTTCTACAGTCTCTGTTACAAGACTTCTTGCACACGGAGCTGTTGAAATCACAGAGTCAGTAAGATGTAGAAGTCTGCAGACGTGCAGATCTGCTCATCCATCTTCAAGAAAGATGAATTCAGAACTGCAGAGAGAGCTGCAAACAGCATTGTGAGACAGCTGTTCTGGTTCAGCCTAGCAAAACAGAGCCTGAGTGCATTTGATGAATGTAGCAAGTTGGTATATAGCCAGGAGAGAGCACGGCTAAAGGACAATGCTGGCACAAGTAGAAAGGAATAAACAGTGGCTTGAAATACAGTTAGAGTGGAAATTAAAGGAAGCTTTCTAACAATTAGAATGGGTCTTTTCTTGAACAGAATTTTAATAGCAGTAACAGGAACAAAAAATGGAGCTGGTTAAATCTGAAGTTTATGAAAGGATTTCTCTGAGTTGACCACCTGCATCAGCACAATCAATGAGTCCAAAAAAGTGACAAAAGATGCCTTGTCTTGTCCTGTGTCCCATGTTTCTGACTGACAGCTTCCTGGATTTTGATTAATCAAAACACAGCTCTCTGCATAGTCTGGAAAGGAAACTCATGACCTGCAAAACTCTTACTGAGTTTCATTGTGGGAGGGAGTCATCCTGCAAAAGACAACAAACGTACGTTATTTCCAACTTTCATTTTACATGGTGATGCTCCACTGAGTTGTGTTCAACTTCTGGGAGCAGGGTGCTTTGCAGTTGATGTAGCCATGCTTGTGCTGCAGCACTGCTGGTTTTCTGTGAGCTGGCTTCATCACACTGCTCTACCTGCAGAAACAAAAATATCAGTACTGTGTCACAAGCCCCTTGGATAGAAAAGCTCTGGCCTTCTGTTCCTTAGAAGTTCACACAAGTAAAGAAAAAGTTCTTGTATTTTACAACCTAGCTTCTGAAACTATGCCCAGGGTTTTCATAGGTCCATTTGGTCCAGAGATAGCAAAAGGTCCCACTTGCAGTTTGCAAAATAAGTCATCAGATTTTCTAGAGCATATGACACACTGACACTCTGAAAGTCTTTCAGACTTGATGAGTCCCCACAGGAGCTGTTGTGTACTGAGTACTTCGTAACCCTGACCATCATTTAGGTGTTTACATGAAAACAGAGCTTTCTTAAGAGTCTGTCCCCAATCACAGTTTCTGGGAACAAGACAATCTGGTCTCAAAGTGAGCTTTCTTGAAAATCTGGCCTTTGGAAAATTTATTCTAAACATAAACATCCAAATCCTTAATGATATATTAACATTTCCTTTGCTTTCCTGTTAAAGAAGTAATTTATAGGCAATTTGCTTGTACAGCAGATATTTCCATAAAGGCAGCAGTGGACAAAAGATTCCTATCTGATGTGTTTTGGAGACCTTTTGTTGAAAGGTCAGTTCTTGATGAACAGATATCTAAACTAAGAAAAACAACAGCAATAAAAATATGTTGCAGCTGGTACTGAGGTACCTGGGGGATTGGTTTGAACGAATAGATGGGTCTGAACTGATTCAGATGCCTCCTTGTTTTGGCAAAAGAAAGAGCAGGCATGAAGACCGAGGGTCCAAATTCAAGCAGAATCATGTTAGAGAGGTACAATTACAACATAATTGTGTCTGTAGCCATTTACAGACAGACCATCCCTGTCACTGCTCAAGATCAAGCCACTGTTGCAGTTATTAGTTATTTGTATTACTACAGTGTTACTGTATATACCAGACATTTATTATAGCGTCTTACATAAATGCAGAAAACCGCAAAACTTTTCCAATGGACTTGCAGTAAAAGAAAGGACACTATGATTAGACTCTGGAAAACAAGAGGACACCAGACCAGGATAGTAAGCACAGTACTGGCAGCCTAAATAATGCCAGTTTTGGCATCACAGCAGAGGGGAGTTTGAGGGAGGACAGTCAGTGAATGTTCACAAAGCCTGAGGGCTACAGAGGAAAAGCAGTGAAAAGCATCTGCTTCAAAACTTGGCTTGTCACTGTCAAAAGCAGGTGTAATGGACCCGGCAGGTAGGAACTGGAAATACCTGTCTCCAGTAAATGAGAAACCATAGTTTGGGCAAAATCAGACTGACAGTGAGATTAAAAAATGAAGCTAACAGAGATAAAAACAACAAAGCTAATAAGATGCCGAGAGGAATGATAGGGTCAAAGGCAATAGTCTTCACCAAAGGTTTCCTCCTGGCAATGAGCCAAAAGAAGGTTCACTGGTCAAGGCCAAGAAAAGGATATGGATGTAATCAAGGGGTGGTCACAACTGGATGAGAGGTGTAACTATCTGAGTAGATAGGATGCAGCTGTGCATTAGGAGTCTGCCAGTCTTCGATGTGAATGAACTGTTCCAATTTTGGTTCTCATTTAGAGTTTTTAATTATTTCTCTAAAGAAAAATAAAAATTTAACAGTTGGGTGTCACTAAGATGTGTTTATTTGCAACTAAATAGAGCTTTAGCCTTTTATTTTGTTATATTTTGTACTTTTTTCATTACTCAGAAGATAAATTCTGATATACATTATTTAATCAGTTATATAGATTAGTGTAGATTGATTGTATTACTTTATAATATGGTGAATGGTTTATTACTTTTTCTAGGTTATCATTCTGTTTTTAACATTTTCTCTCCTAATACCTATAAACAAAATATGGTAATGGTGTATAAGTAAACAAGTTTTAAATTCTTTCTTATTAGTAAGTAAAATTTTAGCATTCTGTATCCTTAACTAAAAGATATATCAAAGAGTTGTTTACTCTTATAATTATTTCTGATCATCATGTCCTTCAGGATATTCAAAATACAAAATCGTATCTTCTCTTGCCATGTTTGTTATTAATGGACTGCAAATTTTAAAATGTCCTGCTTTTTCAGAATTATATCAACATTTCAACTTTGAATGAAGGTAGGTAGAATTTCACAAGGAGACAATTTTGCTGTAAAAGAGGAGGTCAAAATGTAACAAATAAGCACACTTCTTTCTCCATCCACAGTCTTCCTCTGGAAAACAAAGAGACAGTGCAAGAATCTGTGCTCAAAAGAATGCTTGGAAGCTGTAAAAGGTTGCTGTGAGATGGTTTTTTCAAAACTTTAGCAAAACCTTCTTAGTCTATAACAGGCTGGAAATAAAGGAGGAAGACACTGGACAGTTAATGTTAATTCCTTCAGTTAATGAAAAGACATATGTGTGCATGTTGCTTCTAATAACTGCAGGTGATGTGTTAGGTTCATGTTAACAAGCCTTAAGCTAGAAGTTGGAAAGGCTTTGTTTCTGAGATTAAGAATGTCCTTGTTGTCTAACACATTATTTGTTTTTCATCTGCTAATCTTAAAATATGTTGCTTATCTCTTGGGAATCTTTTACATGGGGAAGAAAAGAGATGAGAATGTCCATTTAATGTGTGTTTAGAGTGAGCTTCTAATAGGAGCATACTGCCAGAAATGAAATGGTTTTCTCTGGAGTGATATAAGAGACTGTTAAAAGTCCTTGCAGTATTTGCTTGTCTTCTTTCTTCCCCAATCACTACAAACAACAAAACTGTAGTTTTTAGTAACATGCAAATAAAGCCTATATGATTCTGATGGTATGCTCTTGCTTCTATAATATCCTTTTTCAGGAAGGTTTAGGAAGGCTATCTTGAGACCAGTTGGGGACAGAATTGGTGTAATGAATAGATAAAGATTCCCATCTTGGGACTTTAGCTCTTCCCATCTGGGAGCGCCAAGTTTTACCACCATGGTGATAATGTTGCAAAATTTTATGTTGACTGTAAATGCCTCACCTAAGTTAATATTACAGCTAGCATTAGGCCTACACTTTTGAAGTGAATTTTCTGGTCATCCCCACTTAGCCTTCTTTGTTTTGCAGGGCACACAAACCAGGTTTCTTTTGGTTGAAACTAAGCCAAAAGATGCACTCAGGAACTTGTACTCCCACCCACACTAGTCATGCAAACTACAGAAGTAGCCTGAAACAGTCCACAGTCAAGTCTACTGAAATGCAGATTGTGGACACTGGGTCCTCAGACCTCTTTCATTCTACAGAGCCATTCTTACTGCAGAGTACAATGTAGATAAAGACCAAATTCCTGCTGGCTAGTGAACTGTTGACCCTTGAAGGTGCAGCTGTGCAACAGTACCCAAAAATCTTGCAGGAGAGGAGAGCATTTCCATGCCAAATGATATCCTATCTTATTTAGGTTCATCTGTTTCTGAAGAGTAGAAATACCCTGAGGAAGTTACCCAAAATAAAGCTGCCAAGAGCAAGCAGTCTGGAGCTTAGAAGAATGGATTTCTTCAGGGGAAAATTTCAGCTGCATAGCCATGTTTGAACCTGTAGCTGAGAGATTGGCCCTCGTGACATTCAGATTCACATGAATCTGAGTTTTATAACCTGTTGATCTTGGGTTGGGTAGGGTTGAAAAGAAGATGAGGAAATTTGTTAGAGGAGTAAAAGGCATTTCCCTTGCATAGTTTGCAGCCAGCAGTCTAGTTTGGCTGATCCTTGGAGGTCTGGAATAGATGAGTCTGAGAGAAGTTGCAGGCAAATGTTTTCCATGAGAAGGACTTGAATTGAGACAGACAGTAATTTTCTTCTGGGGTAATACTTCATTAAGAGGCAGAAGATGAAGTCTCTCCTGATTCCCAAGAGCTCAAGCAGCAAAAGTAGTCACTGTTGTGAGGCTTGCTGTTGAATTTACGTGGTGTATGTCTGTGTCAGTTGGCTTCTGTTCACTTTCTTATCCATAGAGAGCACTACTGATCACTGCCCAGAAACACCGACATCCCATGCTCCTCCACTACCTAAACCTAAGCCTAAATCTAAAAAAGCTCCGCTACCACCAAAAAATGCCATTGCTGCTTCCACCACCACCAGCCATAAGGGTAACGAAGCACCTCACGCTAAAAAAAAGGGAAAGGCTCCTGCTAAGCAGCCTCCTCTCCCGCCGCCCAAGCCAGCAGGTCCCAGTGCAAACCGAGAAGCTGGTGAGTACTGCCCGTGCAGTGCCAGGCACGGCGGGTGCATGTGCATGGGGTGCCGGGCTTGGTCTGACCGTGACTTGTGCCTTCGTACGTAGCAGCCTTTCTAAAGAGCACGACAGCAGTGTTTACAGCAAGCTTCCTGCTGAGCTCTGCTGAGTTCTGCTGTCCACAAACACCCCAGACAGCACACAGGCCACCTCGCTGTTTAATGAACACACGCACAACACCGAGCACATCAGAGGCCATATTGAATTCCCAGTGCAGGTGTGAAAGCTGGCAACAAAATGTCCCAGAATCAGCAGGGAAGAAGGTGACTTCTGAAACCAAACACAAGTTGCCCTTAAGTAGAACTGCTTTGGTATTGCTGTAACTTTCTGCCAGAAATACCAACTATTCCAGTTAATTTGACAGTATTACAAAATCACAGAGAGGAAAAGGATAAAACCATGAAGATATCTTAAAAGACTGTTGAACAGCAGTTGTTTCAGCTAAAAAAAAAAAAAGAAAAAAGAAAAAAGAAAAGATTTGCAACCACTAGAAATGACCAGGCTTCCCTGAGGTGCTGTGATTCTAAGTACACACTGGAAATGGAAAATGTCAATCACCAGGCACATAGCACATGTGTTTATGACAACACTATTAAACTGAAATTTAGCAGTGATGCAAGATTAAAGGTTATAGGTAGATGCTTTTAAGGTACTGATCTCTTAAGGTGCTAATCTTGACTTTGAGTGGTTGCAATGTAGACAATGACCAAAATTAAAACATCCAGATATGATCTGAACACAAGCAGTGTTGTGATGCATGGACGCTATATATATATATTGGCAAACTTACATAAACCTTGTGTTTTCAATCTCTGTCCATCTTTGAAAGTCCTTTAGTCCCTCCAATTTTCTCTACAAGTATGCCTCTACACAGCCTGTACATTTTGGCACGTTTTGTATTTGAAGCATACAAAAGAGGACTGTTTGAAAACATGGCAAGACTTCTAAAGTTACAATAATAACTTTGCCATAAAAATATCCATTAACTTGGTATTAACTGTCCCTACTACATCAGACAACAAGAATAAACATTTTGAAAATCCAGAGTTTGCTGCTTGTATTTCACATGCAGCTGGAAAACTCAGCTCTTCATAGGTGAAGGAACCTTGCAACAGCAGACCTTTCAGAAATAAAACAATCTATCACATAAAGAAATGTTTATACCAATGCTTGGTAGCAAGCTTTCAGGTATCTGGCTTTATAAGTTAAAATACAATAAGGTTCCAGATTTGTCTTCTAGTAGCCTTGCTGAAATGTTATGCAATGCTTGAGACCGTACGGGTGTAAAATATATCCACGTATCCCTTATTCTACTGATAATTTCTTCCAACATTAAAAAGACATGGTGTTTATTCAAAGTACTGAATAAGTAGAGCTGATTTAGAACAGTATTAGTACGAGAGGTTTGTCAGATGCCTGTGAAAGTGAACGCATGATGCAGGCAGTGATCAAGTCCAATGAAGGAGGAGAGGAATATGAGTAACAACTGAGCCATGGCTCTCCTGAGGGCAACACAACAAGTTTCCAAGCTGAAATAGTGAAATTGGGAGAATGGGACTTAAATGTAGGCATGGAAGTGTGCCAAAAGGCAAACAACAGTCATTAAATTTTTCATTTAATCAAAATTCAAATCTTCTACTGAAAAAGAGGCATGACAGAAAATTGTCAGCCAGCCCAGTCAAAAACAACAATAGCAATAGCACTTTTGACCCATGGGGATGCGTAGGGGGTTTTCCGTGGGAGAAATCTTTCAAGTTTCTGTATCTAATCGCAGGTCCAGAAAGGTTCTGAGAATAATGTAAGGGTTTTTACAATGGAAACATCTTTTGACATTTTCCCAGCCACAATTGTGTGGCTATATATTTGTATTATGCTGCATTTCTTAAGTGTAAGCAACTGGTTCTGTTGACCTCCAGCCTTCACTGAAGTGCTTTGCTGGATCAGAACCAGAGCTTTTTCTTTCCACCATCCACCTACTCAGTAAGATTTCTGTTAAATAATATGCAGGTTGGAACCACCATCTATTTCTACTGTAATTATGAACTTCTGCCTATGCCATTTTTCTGCTTTATTTTGTTTTTCTTGCAAGTTAAGTGAGTGATTTGTACCTGATGTGAAAGATTAGTGGAGTAGATTCAGGACAGTGCCCTTTAGAGTCACCTTGGAGCACAAAGAAGAACAGTGATTTGCATGAAGTTTCAATGGATTTTTCCAGATGTACTGAAAACCTCACAGCACTCTAAATGTTTACAAACCATAACACTCAGCTACAGAAAAGAATGGTAAAATGTGGCTTTTGAGTTATTTTCCTTCTTCTTTGAGAACAGTCTCACTGTGAATGCTGTTTTTATATCATTAACTTTTTATGGCCAATATCTGTATTTTGTTTCTCTCCTAATCTGCTGGGGTTTTGTTTTTATTTAAACGCTTATAAGTAAAGTAGGCCTTCCAGCAGGTTTCTGTTACAACTTTCTGTTTTACTCGGTAAGCTTAGCCCCAAGGCTGCTGTATAACTCTGTAATGCTTTCATTTGTCCTCCGGATGTTAATGAGTTTTTGCTGCATCAGAAGTATTTGAGTTGGATGCATTTTGATGAAAAGGACTGAACCATAAGATGCTTGTCATTTTTATTGTCTTTTTAATGAAAGTCAGAAGTTTGAAGCTCCCAGCTCAGATGATGGGTGCATCAACACAGCAATCAAAAATGTGCCTGGAATGCACATGGGCATGCAGGTTAGCTGAAATCTCTTGTGAACTTGGGCATTACGCATGCATGCTTCAGTATGGTGAGTATCACAGGGTTAAACAGCAGCATCTCTGGCCAGCTGGTACAGCTTGTGTCAAAACCTTGTTCACTACATTTTCAAGACTGCCCGAGTTGGTCACTGGTAAGATAAAGACTCCAGTACATAAAGGAGGCCTTTGGTCCCTCTTCCCTCCTGGAGGTCATTTGTGCAGAGTGGCATTGGTGGTTTCTGCCTCTGTTTTATGGACATACCCAGCTGGACTTGAAAGTACACCTTATTTTGCTGTCCCGCTGCTGTTTGCCATTAAGTAGGGGCACACCAGTTGCAGTAACATTATGAAAGGTAATTGACTGATACCCAGTGACAGTCCTCAGATGTTCTTTGACAAACATCAGGAAAATCACAGGGTTTTCCCAGTGATCAGATCAAAAATTCATGTAGGAGGAAAGATCAGGCAGTTTTCTCTGCCAAGGAGCTTTTTTTTTTTTTTTTTTAATAGGACACTACATATGTTTGGAATAAGTAGTGAACTTTTTAGATGATGCCTAGTCAGGGGGTAATGGGTCGATGCAGAATGCAGGTGAAACTGGAACTGCAACATTTACTCACCTCAAGCATTTAGATGAAGGATTGTAGAAGCATCAAGCGTAATTTTTTCATTTTTTAAAGACTGGCACAAGTCAATCCATGCAGAAAATACAAATCCATGCAAAAATAATACAATTGCAAGACTGTAAAGTGCCTTTTCTTTTCTTATTTTAGCTGGCTCCTCTCATGCAAAAAACCCACCAGTCTCCAAGTCCTCTTCATCACCATCTCCTTCGTCCACATCATCTCATCCCAAAGCCTCTAAGGAGACTTCCAGCAAATTGGGCACATCAGGGACTTCCAGAGGCAAGAAAAAAACTGGGAAGCAGTCAGCCCCACGAACAGCACCAGATGGAGCTGCTTCTTCCCCTTCAGGTGCGACAGCTGACACTTCGGAAGCGAAGGCAGAAAAGCCCAAGCCTGAGCAACCTTCCATAGAAATTTTTGAAATGGAGGATACAGACCAGTCGAGCAAGCTTGTTGTTCCCCCTCCTCCCTCTGGTGCCCCTCCTCCACCTCCACTTCCACCTCCTTTTCCTGCTGCAGCTAGTCAGCCTGCTGTCTCCTCCGATGCCCAGGGTGTGTCGGACAGCTGTGTGGCAGGGCCACGCAGCCCTGGCTCAGACACGAAGCCTCTTCTGCAGACTGAGCATGGCACAGACGAGAGTCTGAGCAGCACAGCCCTAGGCAGCGCTCCCCATGCCAGCGGAGAAGGCACGGAAAGGTAAGACGGTGTGGCTGTCCTGGGTGAGTGGTAAGACCCGCAGCCAAGGAAGCCGCATTTCCTTGCACGGGACACTGTAGGCATATGGGGAGATCTCTTCTGTTTCTTCTGCTGACTGGTAACAGTTTGTGTTGCATTCCAGCACAATTTGTTCCTTCCCAGTGCCTTTGAGCCATTCACCTGCAGTACCTCATGTTTCCCCGGAAGGTCACTGTCATAACCTGCCTCGTACGTCATTGTGTGGCTGACACTGCGCTCAGCAGTTCGGCTCGTAGCTGATGACACTTTTATTTGTCTCTCATAAAGGCAAACAAGAAATGATGCTGAATTAGAAGGGGGGTTTACTGTTCTTTTTGTACATGTCTTTAAATATCTCACTGCTAAAGCTCTCGATTCAATAGCTGAATTTACTTGCACTCTTGAAAATGAGGGTTTCAGGCTCCAAGTAGTAGGTGTTTGGTCTGTCACTGCCTAGTAGCTTGTCTAAATCCCAGGTGCTGTAAAAACTAGTCAAGAGAAAAGTCAAAATTACATTTTTAAGCAAAATAGTTGGCAGCAAAATGAAACTGGCTTATTAATTTGTCTTTTCCCTGCCACAAAAATCATCATCTTTTATATAAATCCAATAGGGGTTAGTCTAGATGCAAGTAGCCTAGAGACCTTCCTTTAATTTCTTGCTGGTACATCCATTGCCAGCGTTACATTTCTGTGCTGCATCTCCCCTTGCTCTACCCTTTATATATTTTCCCAAGGCAAAGGGCAATCTGCTGCTGATCCTCATGTTCATCAGTGTTGGGCATGAACATTTTGGACTCAACTGCAGTGAAACTGTATTTATAATAAATAGGGTTAAGCTTCCAGAACAGAAAGTTTTGCACTCCCATCTGCTCTCCTACTTGCTCCTCTCACCCCTAACTTTATGAACTGTTTTTCTCTCTTGGTCCCACCCTGCAAGAAATAAAATCAATTAGGATTTGTCTTAATACAGTCTTTACATCATGTTATTCTAGATTGTTTGCATCATTTTTCCTAACACACGTACATAGGTACATACCCACATGTGCATACATGATACATGTTTTATATATGTACATATATTAGAAATGAATTAGTTTGATTAACATAACTTTTATTTTCATACTTGCTTATACAGTCTGTCTCCCATTTGTGTTCTGTTCTGCTTGCATTAATGTGTCACCGTATCTGCTCATGAATTAACAGCTTGGCTACCAAAGAAGACCGAGAAGTGGCCCCAGACCAGGCGTGCTCTGAAGCAGTGGAGGAGGCTTCTGACACTGCTCCCCCTCCTGAGAGTGAAAGTAGCAGGGAGAGCCATGGCAGCGACTCGGACTCAGACGGGCCGATACTGTACACGGATGATGATGACGATGACGACGATGCAAGTGCTGAAAGTAAGCATCCTGCCCAGAAGCTGCAGGCTGCCTTTTGCAGATGGCGTTATGTGAGCATGCCTGACCCGTGCTAGTGCGAGGCAAAGAGAAATGGCTGCAGGGAGTGGTTTTAGGGGATTTAGTGTTTTGTCACTACCGAGAAAGGAGTGTCCTGCTTCTCCCAGACAATCGTGATCAGAAACCTGCTGGGGCCTGTTCATGGGTGACAGCAGATCAAGCATTGCACGGGTGGGAGTGGAGTGGGGAAGAACAGGTTCAGAAGGACATGAGGGTGGAACAAGGCCTCCACATCAGGGCATCACAAGCCCTAAGTCATGAGTTCCTTGTGGGAGTTACAGGTGTGGTGGATGACAGAGGAAGCCTGTCAGTCAGCAGCTTCACTGTCCGAAAGTCGGCTGTTCCTCTTTGATCAGGATATTTTCAGCATTGGAGCAACCTTAGCAGATAAAACAGATCACAGTAGATTACATCTAAATTTTACAGCTTTGAAATTTCATCTGGGGTCATGACTCTATCATCACCCTAATTGGGCAGAAGCCCTGCTGTGCTGAAGGGGTTGTCCCTTCCCCATTCTGCCTAGTCCCTGCTCCCAGCTTAGGCCAGAACTCATGT
The DNA here is from genome assembly GCA_013400975.1 of Atrichornis clamosus. NCBI lineage: Eukaryota > Metazoa > Chordata > Aves > Passeriformes > Menuridae > Atrichornis > Atrichornis clamosus. Next base: position 97,469 of record WBMZ01008075.1, on the reverse strand, counting down.
TTATTTTTGCAGCAGTGGTTGTTTTTGAGCTGATTTTCAATAGAATTGGTGGTTCCCTGTCCCAGCTCACCCAAAGGCTGCTCCTTTGCTTGGCAAAGAAGGTGGCAGCAGCAGACTGTCAGGGGTAGGAAAGAGGGCAGTCCTACCTCTACCTCCTGTAGGGTGGCCTCATGTCCATGGTGGTGAAATCACCATCAAACCATGGCTTGAGAGCCTTGCTCACAGCTGTTCTGGAGGAGGTCTTCGCTGTGCTAAGCAAAGAAGGCCTGAACACCAAACTCCTGTGCATCAAAGCAGGGTGAGGGAAAATGAGCGGGTTTTTTTTTAATCTTGTCCACTGGTGCAGGAAAGGGTGAAGTGGCAGGTAGCCCAAGAGCGTGAAGTCTTCTGCAGTTCTTTATTGGCTTTGAATGTGATCCAAAGTGATGGAAACCAAAAATTCGTGTATTCACACGGCAGCATGGTGTCTTACGAGAAGTGAGCTGGGAGCCTGTGGTCTTACCGAGCTGCCTTACATGGTGAAAATCTGCCAGCCTAGGGCACGTGTAGCCCACCTCGGTCAGAATGTCAAACACAAGGGAAAGACACAAGCTGCAAGGCCCTTGTCCCTACTGTGTCAGTTTTATGGAGAACAGATTGCTTCAGTGTCTGGGGATTCCTGCCTAGGTTACTTTACAAGCACTTAGATCGCTTTTCCAAGCTGTATTTTTTGTTTTAATTTACAAATAACCTAGAGATGAAAAGCACTATAAAAGAACTAAGTGGCAATTGATTGGGAAAAAAAATTGAAAGAATGAGAAAAATGATGATCAAATGAGACTAAACCATTTAAGGCTGAAGAAAAAGAGCAGCAGGTTGCTAAATATACTAAGTAGATAAATAAACTTGTAATGTATTAGACTTCAAAGACACTTAAGTGTAGATTTGTCAGTTTTATCCTATCACTTCACAGATGACAAGTGATGTTTGAATCAATTTGACTGGTAGCTTTTTCCTCCAAGCCTTTTAGCTTTTTATTTTTGTGAACTGAGCTAAAATTTTTCTTTTGATGTTAATTAACATTCCTCTTCTGCATGTGGGAACAAGGTTGCTTTGGGGAGGTATTAAAGTTCTTACTCAGAGTTTGTGTCTGTAACCTAAGCGTGAATGAACTAAATCTACCCTACTCCTCCTTTCCTCAGGCTCTCTGGCAAGTAAAATTCGTCGTAGGGATACTCTTGCTATCAAACTTGGCAACAGACCATCTAAGAAAGAACTAGAAGACAAAAACATCTTGCAGCGTACATCCGAAGAGGAGAGGCAGGAAATCAGACATCAGATTGGAACGAAGCTAGTGAGGTATCAGTCGCAGGGTAAATGTGGTTTCACTGGGTGGAGGTGGAGGAAGAGAACTGAGAACACTGGCTTCATGTTTTAAATGCAGCCCAATATGTGCTGCAGGATCTTTGTGGTACAACTGTCTGGAAAACGGTGTTTTTATCTCTCACAAAACATTAAACTGTCAATAATACATTTTTTGTTCTGCAAGAAACAAAATCTGAGAGATTCTGGGGTTTTCGGTTGTTTGGTTAAAAAAGGAAAGAAGAGGAAGAGGGTAAGAATGAGTCTGCAATAATCAATGCCATGGTTCAGGTTCTTACTCAGATTTGTTAGCAGAACTTTCACTTGTATGTGTACCCATCTCAGACAGAGTAGTAGTTCCTGACACACAGAGCACACCTGTGCATGTTTGTCTTTCTGACCCTTCCCGTCCTTCTCCGGCTCTCTCATTCCTTCATTATTCATGTGCTGGTTCCGGGAAAAGAAGTGGAAGGAGGTGACTTTGCAGGTCAGTGTTTAGTGTCTTACTGTGCCCACCTCTGAGGCGTGTCTTTCTCAAGCTGTTAAACTGCCACGGGATATATGTTACTTTCTCTTCCTGGAGTTGAGAACATTGCATTAAAAAATTCACTTGCCATTTTACAGGCCTTTTTAAAAAAAATCCTCATGTTTATTTTGGCTTTTGTGGTCTCTGAGAATAGACTACAGCATGTCTGTATTTTGCTAGACCTGTCCTTGTTTCTCTTGGGCTCAGGAATGTTGTCCAGATGTGGAGGATGTCCTGTGTTTGTTGAAGATTTCCAGATACAGGGTAGCCCAGTCAGTACTGCTCCAGTACAGAGTGCAGCAGCCCTGCATCAACACGTGGATGGGCTGAGTTGCTCTGTGCACTGGGGGTCTGCCTAAGGCAGCTTTTTCATTACTTAACTGTAAGGGTGCTGCATCTACCGTGTAGAGCCCAAGGGTCATTTTTCTTCTGCTAATAAAGAGGCGTGGTTGTTATCACCACATTCCTGAACAAATCCCAGCTCTGGTGGTCACATCCTGCTTGTCCGTGCTCTCCTGGGGGCTGGAACTGCAGAAGCTGCTTTGAGGGTTCTGCTGGAAAGCTGGAATGCACCGCACACAGCTCTGCCTTGGTGGCAGGAGACAATATCTGTGTGTGTCAGGGCTGTGCCCATACCCAAAATCACAACCAAGTTTGACGCCAGTGCCTTAAAAATTCCTGGCATGGTGCTCAGCACCTGGCAGCATCAAGGTCTGGTGGAAAATCTGTTCCCACAGCTCAGTCGGGATTGAGTCAGGTCTCAGCCTGGGACTTCCTACAGCTGGGACTGGTCACCTGTGGTAAACCTGCCAGTCCTTTGGGACACATCTGGAAGTCCGAGCATGATTTGAATTGGAGTTTCATGAGGCTGGAGATAGTCCATAATGAACTATGTGAGTGCTGCTGCATAGAGACACATCTATCTTTGAGACATCTATCTTCAACACATCGGCAAAATAAGTTTTACTGCTGAAATTTTTCTTGCTCCTTTTCTTAAGTGAACAAGTGGGCTTGTCTAGTAATCATAGAGACAACATCCACCATGTTCTCCCCTATACAAACCAGAAAATTAATATCTCACTTTGGGGTTTTTGTAATGGCAGTTGTTATAATAGGTACCTAAATAAAATTAAGTTTCAGTTAAAGCTCCCAATTGGATTGTACGTACAAATTAGTGAGAAATGAACAGCTTTGTTGTTGTTTTTTAAAAAAAAAATTTAGTAAGGCTTCAAAATATCAAAAATATCAAAATTCATTCAAAATACCTGAGAATAATCGAACAATTGCACAACTGATCATAATTATGATGCTTGGGAACAAAAAAGGTTTATGAATTCTTTCATAAAATTATAGCTGTGAGGACTTTAAATTTGCTGGTAAAACTTCTGTAATATTGTTCAAGTATCAGTTATTCATGTGTTTGAATGGCAACACTACATCTTTTTTTAAAAATGGCCACTATGGTTAAATGAGCAACTATTGTAACTGTCTGACAATTAGTACTGGAAATTACACCTTTAAGCTGTATTACAAATCCTAATGTGTCGTTTAGATCCAGTTTTAAATCAGTCACTTTGTTCTCACAGGAGACTTAGCCAGAGGCCTACAACTGAAGAGCTAGAGCAAAGAAATATTCTGAAGCGTAAGTATTTCATTCAGGTTTCATATATTTGCTTAGAAAGTGAGCATATATTGAATTCATATGGAAGCCCATCACTGTTGCTCCAGTATTAGAACCATTACAGGAGTGAAATGATGTTCTAGAAAATAATGTGTCAACACTAGATTTATATATCAACCTGTAAATGTGAAAAGTGCATATATTCAATATGCCAAATTTTGATTGTCACAGTCCCATTCCTTGAAGCTTGTAACAAAGACTGGGAATTACTTGGATACCCTTTAGAAGTAGTTCTAGGCTGGTTAACCTTCCACCTCATTTTTATCAGTAGGAGGCAAAGGTGGGATGTAAGGGCAGAGGTTGGAAGGAGAAGTAGAAAGAGGACAGGCAAAGTGTTCAGCAGAAAGTCAATAGGTATATGCCAACTACTTCAGCATGCTGGCCTTCATATTCTCTTCAGACATAAATGTCTTCTGTACTGAAACCTGCATGACATTCTCACAGAACATCTTCCCATTGACTAAACCTTTCTCCAACATCCTGCTGAAAAAATTCTGTAATTCAAATAGTCAAGGACAGAGGACTGAAGCACGTCGGATGTTTACCCTCTATACCTATTCTGCCACTTATTTACGTTGCTTTTGTTCTTTGCCTGGCAAACTCTTCAGAACAGGCATTATTTTGCCTTCCTTTATGAATCTTTCCATAATATGGATGTTACCTAAACACACAGTGTAACAGTTGCCATGCCCAGCTCCATCTAGCCCTGTGCCCATCCTACAGGGGTACCTAGTACTTGATGGTTAAGTAGAAGAAATAAATGAAGAAAAGGCACATAGCAACAAATCAAAAATCAAATGTCAAGCAAATAAAAAAACTCTTAAGGCATGAGAACTTCTCACACCTGATGAAAGAGTGGGTATAATGATGTTATTTCCAACAATTGTTCAGAAAAGCTGGAACACGTCTGTGCAACCCTGGGGTGTAGCATGCTTATAGGAAGGAAAGAAAATGGGATGTTTACCTGACAGCATCCATGGACTGATGATTCTGTCACTTACTCAGGTCAGCAAATCAGGGCGATGGCAATTATTGGCTTTCAGACCATGCTATCCATGCTAATAAAATCTTACTGCTGTTGTCCGAGCTCTCAACTGCCAAATAGTGCCATGTCTTACTGAAAAGGGAAGCTACAGTTCATGTATGCACAGGAGAGAGGTCAGGGGATTCCTGGCCAGCACGTAATGTGAATAGACTTTCTAAAACTGTGATTTCTGGACCTACAGATTGCATAGATATATAAAGATAAAATTTGAAATAAGAACTTTCTTTATATATGACAAAGTGCTTATGCTGGACTGTGTCAGAAGGGTAATTCCAAAGCATTTTTGATGGGCCAGGATATGACCACTGAGCTGGGAGCACCAGCTGGGCTGCCTTATTGCCCTGTCTGTCTCGCTTATCTCGCGGTAACTAACCAAGCAGCCAACCTGCGACGTATTTAATATCCCTTTTGCCAATGTTTATTCCATTCAGTGATTTTGCAATAAGTAGCTCAACGCTGGAAAGCAGTTAATAGATTTCCTCTCCTGTTTCAGCTTGTTTACTTTAAGCTTTTGGCAGCGCACCAGGCTTTGCGCTCACTGCCTCCCGCCACCATCCCCTGCTGCTGCCTGGGGGTGTCTTAAAGAGGCAAGGGGAGAGCGAAAAATAAAGGCTGGGAAGTAGAACTGTAGATCACAAAAAATCACAGAGTCCCTGATGAGCACGTGGAGAATCCAAAACTCATTTTTGCTTATCACTGAGATATAAAATATTTCAAGTTGAAAGTGATCTGTAAAAACCAAAGTGAAACAAAGCAAGCCAGGGTTTGTGGTGACAGTCTGACCCAGAGCCATTTCAGGGTGCAAGTTCTCTCTAAGCCCTAAGGCACTCATATTTTACATCAAAATTATTGCAGTGTCTTCCTGTGGATCATTCGAAAATGTTTACATGCCTTTGTTGGTGTAGTCAGCTTTTGTGAGTAAGTTGGGATTTCTTTCATAAAGTTTCCTTCCTCCTATTTTTTAGGCAGTGGATGGGGAGGAGTTATATTATTGCATGTATATAAACTGCAGCTAAGAGGATGTATTATTTTGAGTAATATTTATCGGACTTTGAGGTTACATTAGGTGGTAAAGGTCCAAATGTTTACTTCAGGATTAAGTTCAGCCCAAATCTTCTGAGAGGTTCAGAAAAAAATCTGTACTTATTTTTCTTCTGTTTGTATTTCCAGTTAGTAAGGAAGTCTGTTTTGCAAGAAACTTTGTTTTGATAATATTTCCAGATAAACCAGTTACCAAAATCCTGTTTGCAAGTACGATCGCAAGACATTGCAGGCGGATTTCTATAAAAACTGTTTGGATAAAACTATCCAGACTTCTGATACTTCCCACACTAAAACAAAGTTACATTGGTCAAGAGTCCACTTGAAGGAATACATAAAGCCCTGTATTTTTTATAAAGGCAGGCTTCTTGTGTACTGGCTTTGAACCAACAGTATTTATAGCATTGCATTACGGCAAAGAAACTTTTTAGTCTTCCAGGAATTTCAGATTAAGATAACTGTATTTTTTCCTGGATTTGTAAGGGACTGTGAACTTCTTGCGCAGTACACCTGCATGCCTGCCAGTAATGGCTTTGTAGAAAATGAGGTTTAGCTCTCAATACTAGTTAAGGAATATTAATGCTTATCTTTGCTTGTAAAACCAGGAAAGAGAAACCGCTTTGTGCATTTCAGAGCACTGCAAGAAGCAAGTGCTTTGTTTGTCTTTTCTTTCTCTTTCCTTAGCAAGCCCACAGAGAAATCTAAACATAGTTAATCCCACAGGGACACAATGGAAAGTTCAGTTTTATGCTCCAGGAGTACTTTCTGGTCAAGAACGGAGCAGTCCTCAGGCAGGACAATTTGTCTCCTCTCCTTTCCCCTTCTGCTACAAAACAAATGTCCCACAGAACAGAAGGTGACCAGATTTAATATGGCAAAAGTTGCAGGAGCAATAATGTATAGATGCCAGGGAAGCTGCTTGTTTGCTTTGACTGGTGGATTATTTAACTTGACAGTCACAATAAGGGATGCTAAACAAAATTGTTTCAGTTAGGAGTCAAATCCCAGTTTGACCTCCCAGGAGCTGCAGGCAGGGAAGGAGGGAAGCCATAGTTTTGTTGGGATCTAATCAGACTTCAGCAAGCAAAGGGCACTCACTGGGCTGGTCCTTTGCCAGTAGGGCAGCAGCAGGACATCTGAGGAGGGGACTTGCATCTGAGAACGCTGTGTTTATATTTTCTTTCTCCACATCACACAGATTAGATCTGCTTTTAAGGTGGAAAGCAGTCATAAGTGTGTTCCTGTGCATTAATGTGTTCCTGTTTGGCCAAGTGAGTCAGTTCATACCTACAGCCAAATCTTGGCCCTCTGGGTGGAATTTTCCACAACACCTAAAGGAACCAGGAGCAGCAGACCCATTATTTTTAGCACCACGCATCTTCTTAACTCCCTACAGCAACTTTCAAAACTTTTACCTTAAAAGACCAAAAATACACAGTAGTTTTTACTATTCATAGGAGTTTATATCCAGGCAGTGTTTCTGTAGCACCAGGCTTAAAGCAACACTCTGCCCAGCAGGCTGGAGGTGAGGAATTGGTGCTTTAGGTACAAGTCAGTGCCAGAGGCAGGGGCCCATGTGCCAAACAGCAGATTTAGTATATTAGCAGCAGCCACCAGATTTCAGTCCATTTCCTTTAGCTCTTGAGTTTTATTCCTAGAAGTAAACCAACTTGAATGTATAAAGCACATCCTGTCCCCTGAGCTCTCATGCAGAAGACTGGTCCCCATGGGTTTGATTCCCTCCTGCCTTGCCTAGGAGTGAAGGAAGCTTCTGATGCCTCCTGTTGGTATTGTCCTCCAAAAGACGGGCTGCCAGCTCTCCTTAATGGCCTGCTCCAAGAGGTGCCCAGACCCTCTGCCCAGTAGCTAAGATGATTGCCCATTTTTGGGTGTTTTCCTTTGTCCAGCCGTCCCGTTGTGCAGTCATCTGGTACCCACAGAGAGGCAGCTTCACAACTTGGGATAGGCAGCTAACCTTCAACCTTCCTAAATGTCCAGATAAACTTTTTAAAGGTACTGTATCCTCCCCCAAAATACAGAAAACCAGTATTTCAGGTGGCCATGCTGCTGGTAGTATGCATTAAGCAGCATGAGCCCTTATTCCTTCCATGAAGCACCTTCTTGCTGCTGCTTAGGAGACACCATGGTTTAGGCAGCAAAGAAATGCCGAGATATGAATAATGCACAACGTGTTTTGCAAACTAAATTAAGGAAAGGACAGTACAGTGACGTGTATATTCAACTGCTTTTTTTTCCACTGTGTCTGCTACTGGAGTGTTTCTGAGATAGGACTTAAGCAATTCCATTCATGAAGGGACAAAATTTTTTATGTCAGATGATTCCCAGGTGAATGGAACCCCAAATTAATAGTTTGTGTTTAATTACCTCAGCTACTATGTCTATTGATTGCAAAGACAGGATGTTTAAACAAAAGCCTGCAGATGATTTATCTGTCCTAAAACAGCTACAGAGCTTTGGATTTTTTTAGGTGAGTATATTATGAGAAGAGTTATCCTTTAAAGTTAGAAGACCTTAAATACACCCAACTTATTTTTATTACCAAATACATTAATTTTAAAAATTAAAATGTGGATTGATCTATAACTCACCATTCTTCAGTTTTAGTCCATTTACAGTCCCTCTATGGAAACAGGCCATTTATTTATTTTCAGTTTAAGAGAAAAGCAACTAGTAAACCATAAATTACATCCACATTTCAGTAAAATCACCATCAGCACAAGATCTAATCTAATCCCAGCAGCAAGCCTCTGCAATTGCACCTTTCTCTTGGAAACCTGAGGTTCGTGTTGGAGCTTTCTCACAGAGCAGATCTTGGGCTGGCATTGCCTTTTTCCTAGTGTATTTTTCTTCTTTTTTTTCATTTTTATAATTTGTCCTCTCCTCCTTTCCTTTGTATTCTTATTACATGAAAGCCTTTGAGTAAGTAAAGGAAATCTGAAAGTACCATGAGGTGTCCTGTCATAGCGTTGCCTCCAGTGACCAAGTCATGATCCAGAAACTCTTCTGTGGCCAGGTCACCTATACTAACACAGCAGGCTGGCCATAGGAAACAGGGTAAATACCATACCAGGATTTAAAACTCCCTTTTCATCTGTGCAGGTTGGTTGTACCCAGAGCAAGTGAACTCCTTTACATTTATACTTAGCCTTGAACTGTAATGTGGAATCTGTAATCCCCAACCATGAAGAAAACAGGATCAGAATTTTATGGATATCTCTAGGTGGGATATTTCAGCCACAAAACTTCGCATATAATCATCAAAGGTGTACTAAAAGAGCAAATAATGTTCTGCAAACTGTACATCAATTTAAAAACATGCTGAGCCCATATGAACATGTCTTTGTAAGTGTGCTTTTCACTGGCACTCAAGAAATCAAGTTTGATTAGCACAGAAATCTGTTGAAAGCAAATTGTTTCGTTCACATGCCCAAATACATTTAAATAATGCTCTTATAATTTTCTGCTGTACCCTTTCATTTGGTTACGCCAGTGGCCCTTAACCAAGAGGGCTTGAGTGCTGAATTGTGTTATAAAACCAGAAAAAAAATCAAGTAATAAAACCAATTTGCACTAACAAATGGCAGTGAAACAAATGTCATTGATTCATGTCACGTAGCAGTAGAAGACACTTGAGTGATTCAAATACTCAGAGCAAACATTTTTCTTGGCACTTATATATTAGACTCTTACCCTGAAATCAATAGATAGCATGTTGGAAGTAAAAGCAACAGTGATTTTAATGTTAGAATAAGTAGTTGAAACATTAGGCAACTCTTTCAGGGAATTTGCTTGCTGGTACACAGAAAGGAAATGACAGGCACCTTCTCTTTGCTGTGCTCATGACCCACAGCTGACTTGAGATGTCTACAGAATCAGGGGAAATGCGGATAGGGAAAAGAATGAGAGCACACAAAAGCCAAAAAGCAGACAACACATGCGGCATCATCCAGAAATATGAGGAAACATGAGCCAGGACTTGAAGTTCTGAAGCTTTCAAGCAAGAGAAATACAGTATGTGCAGTTATAATACTTACATATTCACTCCTTTTTATCTCTTCTGAAAACAGAGAAGAATGAAGAAGAGGAACAGGAAGCCAAAAGAGAAATAAAACGTAGACTCAGTAGAAAGGTGATGATGTGCTTTTTTGTATTGTGTATTTTCGTACATAGAGTTTTGTTTTATGAGAATCTAAAAATCAATGTATAGACATTGTCCATCAGTTATTCTCCCGGATTAGAAATCTGCTTAAAAAGCAGTACAAGCCAAGTCCATCTTGGGGGAAACCACATCCTGTCCAGTTTCCCATACCTGGAGAAGCATACTGAGTGTGTAAGCAGGGGACATCAGTGCCACGTTTGCTCTGTGAGCATGACCACCGCTGTCACGTATGGTCGAGGGCAGCCACACCTGGAGATCCCCTCTTCCCTAGAGCAGCAGAGACGGCAGCAAAGCAACGTGGGCCCTACGAACTCCCTTCATGGCTCTTCTAAACATGTCGGTAGTCATAGCATCGCAGGTGGGATCATGCTTGTTATCCCTGGAAATGGAGCGGTTATGGACCTTTTCTGGGAGAGGATAGCAGGAGTTTTCATAAGTATCCCTGGTCTGCCTTTCTCTCCAAAAGTACGGTTTCCTTAATATGATTGTCCTTAGTTATTTAAAGTGAATATTGTTTGAGATGACTGAAGCAATTTGGCGTCATAATGACCCCTAGGTGATAAACGCCAGGTTTTTTTGTTAGGCATACACTTCCAAATCTCACTTATTTTCAGTATTATAGTTTAGCACAGTATAATCATTAATGCAAATGTCCTAGAGGGGTAAATGCTGTGAGAGTTGCAAAGTCACAATTAATATTCCAGGGATAACTGTCATGATTCTCTGTGACCTGCCCGACAAAGACTATTTTTATAATTGAAGAAATTAGGTTATGCTGCCTCCCCATTCTTGCGCAGCACTCCCAGGATGGTGCCTTTTTTTAGACACCTGAAAGTGACCCTATTTAGAAATACCATTAAAGCTCTCTTGAGATTACATCATACCCTCCTCTTTTATTTTATTTTATTTCATCTTATTAAGCATACTATTTTCTGCCTCCCGCTTACAGCTCAGTCTGAGGCCTACAGTGGCTGAACTGCAAGCGAGAAGAATCCTTCGATTTAACGAGTACGTGGAGGTCACGGATTCTCCGGATTATGACCGTCGTGCTGACAAGCCTTGGGCCAGGTTAACTCCCGCAGACAAGGCAAGGGACAAACGTAGACGATAAGAAAATGCTTGCAATCTCTCACTTTTGGGGAGTTTTCCTCTGGTTTACATTCTCCTGATGCCAGCATCACAAACGACATCTGCTGGAGATAGCAGAATTGTCATGGTACATGTGCATCTACTGCTTGCAGCTAAGAAAACCCACTGAGATGCCTATTAAGAGCGTATTTACCACCTCCATTATGACAGTTCAGGCCAGACTGTCTAATTTTTTTTTCTTAATTTTTAAATCCTAGCTAAGCCAGATAAATGCTTAGCAAAGGTAACTGACCTGTGAAATTCAGGCAGGGGTTTGCAGGCAGAAGCCTGCATCACTGCCACCAAAAATTACTTTTGCAGCTCATTTGAGTGAAAAAAAGGTAGGAACTGCTCCATCCTCCTTGGGGTTCTTGGCCACAAGCACCAGTGCAGGAACTGACCATGTGCATGCAGTTCTCCTTCATGGGAAGTTTGCCCCTACCATGCTACAGTTCATAGCTCCACTGCTTAACTGCAAAGGATGAGACAAATGATTCTGTGATTCTCATTTGAAAAACGTATCAGTCAAAGATTACCATAAAATACTCTTCCCTTTCCCCCCTATATCACTTAATAAAAGGAAACTTTTATTAAGGATTTAGGTAGCCAAAAGTGCTGGCTCTTTTTAGCACGGGGTCTGGATCAACTTTTATGGAAGTTCTGTGAGATGTGCTTGACATGAAAAGCGGTGTGTGCAAGAACCCACTGTCTTTTAGCTAAGGATGGTAAAACACTGATTTTATTTCAGCTTGTATTTTAATATTAATATTTTTAAATTGCCAGTTCATCTGATAATCAAATGAGACTCTCATATCAAGTCAGGGTGAAGTCGCTAAAAATGTAATCAGAAGTGTTGTAGATGTTGGTTCTGGGAGGTGCTGAGCACTGGCTGGTCCACACATAGTCTATGGGAGGTTAGAGGACCCAGCACCTCCACTTGGACCTAGGCCCAATGAGGGTGAACTGCACTAGAAAAAACAATGGAGTTTCCAATCTACCTCAGGGTATCAGTTTTTAACCTCAATTGAATAGGTGCCCAAGGCTGATTCTGTGCGCCCGATGTTTGTTGGCTTTAGCAGAAAGGCGGACCCAGTGTTGCCTGGAAACTCCCTTGCCCTTTTTTTCCTAGAGAAGCCATTCTTCAGTGGGAGCAGCGAGTTGTACTGTATGTACTCTGTAACTATATTACAGAGCTGGGGCTCTGGTGTCTTTGTTGCTGATTTGGTGCTCAGAAATCGCTGTCTCTTTCCTAGCTCTAGAGCAGCCTTGTGTAAGCATGCTGTTGTGGCTAAACATGACCATCCCTGCTTAAAATGAAATCTCTCATTTATGAGACTGCAGTCTGGTGATGCTATAATTTTATCATGCTGCTTGTCTGTTCTGCACTGGAAGGCATGCACACCAGATGACATTTCTTTAGGAATTAATGAAACAATACTCTCTTTATTTTGAATGGTGAAAGAAAAGAGTAAGTAAGAATAAACTGTCATTTCCTTTAATAGTGAAGGTAGGAAGGCATATGGCGTAGAAACAAAACCTCTTGTAGTATATATTAGAGTATTTCAGAAATTATATTTATTTACTTGAGTAAGTAAATTGCTTATTAGTCTCTTAATATAAGCAACAAGCACACTGAATTTCTGTGGTTCTGTAGTATCTGCCAACTTGAAACCCAAGCCTGAAATGTCCGTATATTTCATGTCATTTTACATAAAACTAACCAAACCAAGTAACTAATTCCGCTTAAAAAACCATGCTGTTCATCTTGCATTCCTGAAGTCCTGTCTCCACTGGGGAGATACAAGGCCCCTGCTGTGTGCACAGTACCTGTGCAGGCAGAGTGACTCACCATCTCCTCAGGGGCTGTGCCTGGAGATAGAACCCCCTCTTGGCTGCACACTCAGCAAGTGATTGTCAAGATAATCCCTTGCCCACTTTTGGCTGTAGCAAGTGCCGTATTGAAGGGGGCTTGATTCACCTCGTAGATTTGGAAATGGGTGCTGTAAGGAACCCGCAAGAGTAGGGCCACATTCCTTTGATACTCTTTGCTGTCCTTAAAATTCGTGTTTCTTATGGTTGCGTATGTCATTATTGTTTATTAGGCAGCAATACGGAAAGAACTGAATGAATTTAAAAGCACAGAAATGGAAGTACATGAGGAAAGTCGGCAATTTACCAGGTGGGTGAATCCCTCTTTTGTATAAATGCGAAAAATGAGCGTGACAGCAACCCTCTGCCTTTCTGCAAGTCCTCTGCAATTGTGTCACGATTTGTGTGGATTCCTGCCATGATTCCCCTCAAATCCCACCACTGATCCTGTTGGAATTCCCGCTGTTGCTGATGCCATCTCTAGCTGATACAGCAGTGAAGGTGACTGCAGTAGATTGGTCACTATGTAGAAAAAGATTTTTTTGGAAATGTAAAACATCCTTTCAAAGAACTCCTCGGTTCTCACAGATGAAGTTAGTAGTCCTCAAGCACGCAAAACAAACAGGATTTCCTTCTCTGGCAGCACTCCCTTGCTCATGAAAGTATACATTTCTGTAGATACATTTGCTAAGTGAAAACTAGATGATGTTTTGAACTTCAGGAAAGCTCATCAGTGTTTTGGCAAGCCTTCCAAGGGTCACTTGGGCTTCTGGAAGCAGTTTCTCAGGGAAAAGATAAAGTCCCTTTTTGCCACTTCTAATGTGCTAATCTGGATTTGTTTCGTGCTCTGCTTTGGATAACACCAAGATGTTGTCTGAAGCATTATTATTTTAAAGAGCTCTGAAGTGTCCACAGGTTTTAGCAGGCTTTCAAATTTGGCAGAGTTATTCCTAGGGGAAGGGAGGTGCTTTCTGTAATCCCTGTGGCATGTGTTCATTTTTCTTGGAAGTTACAAAGGCTGAAAATTGCCGCCAGCGAGCACAACTTCATGTTAGGATTGGCCAACACTGTGTACGTAGTATTAATGTCTTTGTTTCTGCAGATTATTAAGTCAAATAAAAACAATTGTATAAGACTGGGTCCGTTCTGTTTCCTGCTACTGTTTCAACCAAACTCAGGATCTGAGCTAGTGAGTTTGAATCATCTAATTAAAGAGTGTGTCACAAGGAAAATTCATAACGGGAGATGGGTGTTTCATGCATCTTCTGCTTCATTGTTTGATTTCACAACTTCAGTGATTTCTTTCTCACCAAAACATGGATTTAAAAAAAAAAAATAATGTAAAGTCACTTGTGTGTAGATACAACATGAAGAAACTAATTTTCAAAAATTCAGACTGGTTTCATAAACAGTAAACCTAAGCCAGGAGATGAACCAGGAGGCAGGGTGTTAATTTAGCGTTGCATTCTGACCATTAGAAAATGTCCTTTCTAAACATGGAGATATGTATTTTCATTTGGCTTCTGATGTCATTTTGTCTTCAGCTAGTAGGTAGAACATCTTCTTCAGAATATGTAAAAGTACTACTTTTTTAAAAAAGGGCATCCCAAGGGAGAGAATAAAAATAGCTGGTATAGAAACCAACCCCCTGCTTACATTGTTGTGTTTCTTGAGTTGCATTGCAATATTGAAACATAAGGACAGATAGGCATGAGTCATACAAAAAGAATTGGGTATTTTTTCATGAGCCTCAAGAACAGTTGAGACTGATTACAACTGGATTCTTGAAGGCTGAACCAAGAATCCAGTGGAGTGACAAAGCAGTTAAAAAGTGAATTTTTTTTTGAGGAGGAGGGCCTTAGAAAATGGAGTTAAAAACAGGTGCAGCCAAATTGTGATAAAATAGGCAATGATTCTTTAAGGTTCTGAAAGAATTTCAACCCAAGAGAAATCAAGTTCTTTCTGTTCCCTCTCCACACTGTTTCACTTGTCATTTTGTAGAGATACTACACATAAGTCAGAAGAGTAACGCTAGAAAAAGCTACTTAAGAGCAGAATAACATGCAGATGCTTTAAGTCAATTGCCATTTTGGAAATAAAAAGAGATCCCATTTCCTCCAAGATTTCTCATTAAAAATTATGTCGTTTCTGCAATATTTGGATTGATGCAACAAAAGTGATTTAAGAAAACCATAGACAGAAGTCTCTGGCCAGAGAATCAATTTCTTATACCTTAATTCTTTTCAAAGAGATCACTGAGATAATGCAAACCAAAAGGCACCTGCATTGGCAACTGATTAACAAAGGCTACTCTGTGATGGAATGACACAACAAGGAATCTGCTTACTAAATAACAGTAGTTTATAGCATATGATTTTCTATATTATTGCAGATTAAATTAAATATAAGATGCTTTAATCTTATAATCAGTACTTATAATATATTTGAATTGTTAAAATCTGATATTAAACTTGGGAAAGAAAAAACACTGGTTTTCACTGTTCATTGTTTACTGTAATGACTGTCAGTTGAACTGATTTTCTACTCGTAGAAATTTAGACTGATTCCTTCTGTTATTTCAGAAAGAAAATCCAAGAAACAGTTTCTAAAAATAGAGAAATAAATAAAAGTTTGGGAAGAGGTATTAGTAGATGTTCATGAAATGTTTCTAATGGAACTGCTATGTACAGTCCAATATATTGGTTTTTCACATAAATACAAAAACCCTGTGTCTTTTTTGCAATCCATTGTAGCTTCATTTAGCAGATAAGCTGCATATTTGTGAATGTCAGCCTTTGTGCACACGTCCTTTATTTGGGAAATGCATCCCTGTGTTGTACTGAATCAACTTACAGGGGTAACGTGTGGCTTGTTTTCTCTTCTCTGGAACTGTTAAAAGAAATGTGTGAAACAAAAACATAGGAAAATCTGTTGTATAGGTGCATCATTACCTATGCCTTTTTCAGGCTGCTGCATCTTTTACTACTTCAAGGACAGATACATTTTTAAGCCATTCATGTCTGGTGATAGATACATTGAGAACATGATACTGGTGCCCTCCTTACCCTTTTGCTTGGACTCATTATATTTAAGATGATTTAGAATTTCAATTGCTGTAGGTTCCTAACTTATTATAGAAAAGGTTGGTGACACCTTTTGGAGCAACCCACTTCTCTAGCCATCATACAGGCAATCTGGGGTGATGTACATGCCCTACCTAAAAGCCTAAAAAAACCTGAGGTATATTTGGGCCTTCATGTGCCTCGGTTTGCTGTTGTTAATAGGAAGAAAGCATCTGAAGTGCCATAAAATTTGTTGCTTACTTAAAAGAAAATATAAAATTTTTATTAGTCGCATTTTGCACAAGGATTAAAACCCAGAAATTTAACTTTTATGATTTAGCAAAGTTTTTCTGATAGTAGTTACTGACAGCATCTCCAAATAATGGATGCAGCTGTGGCTAAATCTGTATTGGCAAGCAAAACAGACTGGAGACTGTTCTCTGACCCCGAGGCCAGCAGGCCTGGCACAGCTTGAACTCATAAAGTTAACTCATAAAGTTAACCTCTTCCTCTCACCTCAAAACAGGGTGATATCCCCCCCATATCCAGCTTGCCTTTTGTCCTTTGCTAATCCCAACCATGCCAAGCAATCCCTGAAGGAGCTGGTTATCCCAGAAAAGCTGTGCCAGGAACCACACTACAGGTTAATGGTACGGACAGACAGTGATGCTCCAGTGCTTGAGCCACACCAAATCCCTGTTTGGTTTTCTAAATAGAGAGAGACAGACAGCAGGGAATAATAGGTCTGACTCAAAACCCACACACATCAGGAAAATCAGGAATAATTCCATTTGGGCCACAAAAGCAAACAGCTATGAGAGCAGGATGAGGATCAGTGTCATTGTCAGTTGAAATACTATAATTCTAAGTTTTTTAATTTATCTTTTCAGGTTTCATCGTCCATAACTGTTTGACCACATCCCATATTTCATATAATAATTTTCTTTGGGGAAATCATTGCGTCCTGAAGACCTGAGATTGCACTGGAACTTGACTGAATATGAGTGTGTGCTACAACTTACCCTGAGGTTAATGAAGAAAGTGGCCCTCCTCATTACAAATGGACAAATGATTTGTCTAGGAGGAGAACCCACGTGACGGGTTTGTCCGTGTTCAGACAGACCACGATTCTGTGGCTATCCCACAGACAAGCCAGTGGACTTCTTCACCGGAGCTCCACAAGTCAGGAAGTGCTGAAGACAATCGCTGGAGCGCCTGCTACCAGGATCCCGTCAGACTTCACAGGGTTGTGACTGAGGGTAACTAAGAGGGAGGGGGGGTGAGAAAAGGACTGAGAGCTGGGGTAATAGAGATTTCATTTGTCAGTCCACGGAGAAAAGCGGAATGGATGGGACTGCTCAACAATGCACTTGGCCAGTGGGAGGAATTATTTTTTTAAAAAAAACTGAGGGTGTGAGCAACTGTGCATGTAGGTTTTTTTTAGTGGCTGCAGCCTGTCTTAAAAAGATAGCAAGCCATAAGTCCTCATGTCATCAGTACTTTAGGAAGAACCGTCATTTTCTTTGGTGCCAGTAATTACCGTTGCCAGAAATTAGTCTTAGTGTAACTCACCTGTCTTTTAAAATCCCAGTGCGCATGCTTCAGGAAAATACATTGAACATTCATACAGAACAAGTCATACACTTTTTGGTTTTTTGTGTTGACATGTTGACATATTCTGGATCCACAGGATTTGAAGGACAAAAAATGTGACACTATGAATGCAATGAAATGCTTGATGTTTAGAAACACTCCTTGCTGTCTGTCGCTTGCCGTTCAAACCAGAGGGATCATTATCTTTGTCATCTATAGCAGGCAGTGGTGACAACTTCAACATCATGCTAGTGTGAATCCAAAGTCAGAATTGAAACCAGGCACAGAAGTCTTTATTAGTAGGCCTGAGCAGAGATTACTAATGTAACTTTTTTACATTTAAGGATTCTTGCACTGCTTTGAGGAACAACTCCCAGATGAATCAGTATGTCTTCAGCTAGTGGTCCTGTAAAAGTGAAAGGAAAATCCTTGGAGTGTCATCAGCCTGTTTTTGTTGAGTGTGAAGAATGCGTCTTAGATTCGTAATTTTTTATACTATCTTGAAATTGTACGTGGTAATACAGTACTATTAAAATTAAGTGGTATGGAGTGTGAAAGGCAATACATGGTTTTTCTAGGTTGGCCCAAAGGCCTATTAAAAAGCCTGTGGCATTGTTTACACTAAGAAATTCTCTGTCTTTTATTAGCACTTATTTATCCTTTGAATTAGTGTACACAACATTGCGAGGGGAGGTCTGGAATTCACATATGCGTACATTTAATGCAGTATTACGATATATTTGCTATTTATCCTTTCTAATGTGTGTACATATTACAATTTATTTTTGTCTTTTATGTGCCCTGTTCGATTTTTAATTATGAAGTGTAAGTATTTCTTTTTTCTGGCAATAAAAGGTCTGTGTAGATGTGATTTTTACCTCAGAACCTGCGAAAGATTCTTGTGGAATGTTTTTAGTTTATAAAATTGAAGGTTGTTATTATATATGTCAGCCTAAAGGTAGGAAGGCAATTTGGTGGCTAAAATTAGATATCCCTCTTTAGAGCTATTTACAACAAGACCAGGTTGCATAAATGAGGTGGATTATTTTAGTAAAGAGCACTTCTAGTAACAGGAGAGTGCTTTCCAACAGCTGCCACTCTATTATTTTTAAAGAGACTGGCAAAACTTTTTTTAAAAAGGTAAGATTTATATGACTATTAGGATCCATTACATTTTAGTGAAAATCTAATGATGTACAAGCCCCAAAGTATCAATAACCAAAAAAACCCCCCCAAACTACATGCTTGAAGCAAAAAAAAGGAAGCAGCACCTTTCTTTTTTAATAGAATCAATAAGAGCCATTAGGATTCCATTTGCAGAAAACATTTTAGCTTCTGGAAGGCCCATCATTTTATAAATATAGAAACACCACTTTGACATCAAGGAAGCAGTGAAAATGTATTCTTTAGCACTAAATCATACAAGAATTAGCAGGGCATTAGAGTTAAGGTTTGTCAGCAATTCTGGTAGAATGCTAATTTTTATTTTTAGAATTTGAAGAGTAAACTTAAAAGTTACACTCGAAGAGTTCTGCTTAAACTTTTTTTTTGCTGATGTTGCCATATTTAGAAATATGTGTCCAAAATCATATAAATCTCCACTATGTTGACTTTGAAGTATAAAACACAGTAGTTCACTTCAAAGGAAACGAGTGGAGTGCTTAAATAGATCTCAGTGTTGCCTTAATCACATTGAAACGTTTGAAAGCAGCCAAGATACTGATGGCAGAAAGGTGGCTGTTGCACAGTCAGAGTAACTTGGGCAAAGGTAAGGTCAGACTATGTATAATTCTTGTAAGACAGTAGCTCCACTGTCATGCCAAGGTACATATGGATTACACAAGCAAACTAAAACTTGTTAAACCCTTAGGATGAAGTGAAATTACTGGCTTTGCAAGAAGATATTCATCTATACTAGGCCTGGAGCATGGATGAGAACATGCCAACCTTTTCGTTTTAAGAGTTAAAACACAAAGATGAGGATACAAGTTCTGGTTCAGACTTCTCCGAGCTGTGTTACGTCGTAAGAAATGGGGATACTTAGGTGAGGTATCACTTAGGCTTTCCCTATCCTCCTCTTGGGGTTGGAGGTTTTTTTAAAAGTATTCACTGCAAGCCATTACTAGAGGCAGAACACTAGCCTGGGTAGAGATGCTGAGTTAATTTTTAATTTCTTGTTAATTTGATAATAATCAGATGAATGCTTTGGCCCACAGTTCAACAAACTAATTAAGCACATTTATGTAACTGGACAAAAAGAGTTGCCTTTATTGGAAGCTATGTAAAAATGTAGTATACTTGCAGAGTTAGAACTATAAACTACCCACTGTGTATTGTACCCACACACAGGATTGTATATACTATTTTTATATTCTAAATATCAATTGGCAGAAAAACAACACCTGTAATGTGTTATCCATGCAATAAAAAATAATGAGAATATGGTATGTCACTCTGTGCAGTGAAGCAAGTCTGCTTTACCTTATTGAGCTGCCTGCAGCATCTCCTAGTTCTCTGTATTGATGATTTCAAATGTCTTCCAGCAGCATCAACAGCCCATTGGAAATTTTATGCCATGTGCCTGTCTATGATGCTGCATGCCTGTTAGAAGGGGAAAATCAGGAAAAGTCCTGAGAAATTAATGAGTGAGTAATCCTTGAGGAAAAAATAAAAAGATGTTAAAAAGGCAAAGAAAAAATAACACCTCTCATGCAATGCATAGTACAGTCCAGTTGGCTAATAGGGATCAATATGTTCATTTTTATGAATGGACAAATTATTTAAATGTCATCCAAAATATATGACAAACCTTACACACATTACACCTATGTTCCATCGAATCAGATATGAACCCAGATGTCTAAATCCACACAAAGAGAAAATTAGTACCTTGAAGTAGTGGTTTCTGAAGTGACCTCATATATTTATCATGACAACGTGTTGCTGTGGGTGCAAAAGACTGGATGCTTAATCAAATCCTAATTTCTTCTTCACATAAAAAATTGAAATGGTTTTAGAATGTCTCTTGTCTCTCTCTCCTTTCAGGTAATGCATATTAATCTTTATAACTCAAATATAGTTGAATATTTTTTTAATTGTGATGTATATGTTGACTCTACAAGTACCAAAAAAAAAAATTTTAAACTAAATGCTGATGATTATTTAAGCTAAATACCATTTCACCTGGTGATTTGAAACATGGTGGCACCAGAAGCAGCATCTCTTCAAAATCACTGAAAGTGTTCACGGCTGTTTGTAGGTCTACAAGACTGCATTTATTTGTTGAGTTTTTCATTTACAGTTGTGCATATCCCTTGCTCTGGTGGACTTTACCTATCTCTGACGTGGTGTGGGACAGGGCAGCTCCACCATCTGCTGTGGCCACACTGAGCAACTCTTCAAGTAGCACCACAATCTCAGTGTTGACATGGAAAAACTGCATCAGATGGCACTCACTTTTCAACTTGAAAGCCAAATGAAAGCTGTGAAACCAAGGGATGAAAGTATTCCTGATATTACAGAAATTAGACCTCTCCTTCCAGGTGAGATTAGTGCTTTGTTTCCTGCAGAGATGCTACAAACTCAGACCTGTAACTAGTAATATTACAGCTACATCAGAGAATTTGTTTCAAAATAACAGTCACTTAACCTGACTATAAATTCAGTCTGAGCCCCGATTTTGTATCATCATAAGGTGCAAGGAAGATGCAGCCAGCACAGACTAAAAATGTTTAATCTAGTTTGGCAGCCTGGGAATCAGCCAAAACCCCCTCACTGGCTGCAGGTGGCAGGGCTTGGGGCCCAGGTGGGGAGAGGCACACTGTCACCTGGGTACCTGGCAGGACAGGTCTGTGTGAGCACTAGTGACATCCTAAACACAGACCAGAATATCCACCCATGTCTTAATGTCCGTTAATGCTTTAATGATAAACCAAGCTCAAAGCTTACATTTGCATGAAACTGTCAGGTACACATGAACTGTGTCTTTATCTTGAGGAGTTAAGACCTGTGCCATCGCTGTCAACTGAAAACATACTCAGGGTGAAAAACAAAAGGATAAACTTGCTTCCTGCCTTCAGGAGCTCCCACTTTTAGTTCTATTATTGTTGCTATCTGTGTTCTTATTGTACAAAGCTCAGTGCAGTGCTCACTGCTGGGATCTAGATTTTGATGAAAAGAAAAAAAGATTTGAAGATTTGAAAGCTTTTATTAGGTTGAGATAAAAAACTTCAGGGGTCAAATTAAAAAAAAAGGAAATTCCCCACAATAGCTCAAAACTTCTATTTAACAGAAATCTGAAAAAAAATCCCACCAAAACTTACGGAAGTGTATCTATAGAGAGAAATGGAGAAATGGAGTGAAATTAAAATATATTTGCTATAATGTTCAAACAGGTTTGTATTTATTAACTTCAATAATTAATAAGGTCTTGTTTCAGTTTGTCTGTGTTCCCATTTTGTTTCAAGATTTTAATGGAAATAAAGCTCATATGAATTAGATACAGCATTTCACCAATATTTTCTAGAAGCTAAATATTGCATTGGATAGAAACAAAGAAAGTAATGGTATTCTCTGTATCTCCTTGTTCAATCATTGATTCTTTATATTAAAAAAATCTTGCAATACTATGTCAAATTTAACAATATTTGAACATCGTTATGATAGAGTAAAATGTTGCTGAACATATCTTCTCCTCTCACTACTTTGTGTGGTGGTATATTGATTTGTAAACTTGTATAAATTTTGGAATTAAAGAAATATTGTGTTTTGGATTATTATTTTAGTTTTCTCCTCTTGAAACAAAAATATATCAATGGCTTGTTTGAATGGGCATCTGACTGTATGAGCGGGGTGGGAAGGGTGTGGAGGCAGCACATGCTTAATTGCCTACAACCGTTTAAACAGCCCCTAAGTCTTGAGGTTTTTCCCTTAAAAAAATAGAATTCCACTTGCAACCAGACGGCAAATCTGGGAGAGGCACAAGAACACTGCAGAGCACATACACGGCCGTACACTCAGGAGCTGGTGAGTTTGTGTTGTCCCCCCACGGCGTTTTGCAGCACAGTAGCTCGAACAGTAACGCCGGACAACATTGATACGCCGTGCTTTGGACCCCGCCGTGCCTCAGACACGGGGTGGGCACGAGCGCGTTACTCCGCCGGTAGAGCTGCAATACCGGGAGCGTGTTCGGTGTAGGAACCTCGTCCACTCGTGCTTCTTCCGAGCGAGTCCGCCAGGACACCGCCGAGCCGTGACTCCAGCAAGGAGGGCGGGGTAACCCAGCCGCACCAGTGCGCGTTGCTAGGCTCCACCAGGGTCTTGTGAGGGTCCGGTAAAGCCGGAAGATTCTCACATGCTCAATAGACTCGAAGGCGGCCACTATCGCCCGAAATGAAATTTTCACGCGAATTCACTGGAAGTAAAATTTTGTAGCTTGTAGAGTGTCACCTATTAATTCAAGTTCTTAGACTTCATTGTTTCTACTAATTTGATTAAAAATAGTAACAAATTACTCTTTAAGTAACTTGCTTTAAATTTATTAAAGCAATTTTATTGCTATCTCCAAGTAAAGTAAGGCAAACAAAATTCAAGTCTTGGTTTCCCACTGCCCGTCATGCTAGTTAATTACTAGTAACTACAAAAAACATATCTAAAACATTATGAACTTAGAATTGCTGTCCCTTTAAAACGTACTTTCCACATTTCATTACTTTCAAAAGATTAAGGCTGTGGAGAATCAGTACCGATAACTTTTCAGTTTATGCAGGGTGGATTTTACATAACAATTATAAAATGAACTCATCTACTTGTATTTTGGCAGCTTGACTCAGTGTGATTAAATATGGTAACTATAAAGAAGAGGCAGGTCTGATACTGCTTTTTACACAGGTGTTTGTGGTATCTGTGAATGCAAGTAACTATAATTGCTACAAATTAATGATAGCTGCCTCTTGAGGTTTTATCTGTAATGTAGTATATACATATATATACACACACACACATATGCACACAACTGTAGTCCAATACCATCATCTAAAAATATCAAATATGTATTGGGGGTTTTATACAGTACATATGTTATGCTTGTTTTATGGTGTTTTTATTGAACAAGAAAAAAAAAAGTGTGCTGCCTAGTTGTACAGTACTGTAGGATACTCTGCTGTGCACAGTTCGAAGTGCCTTAGACAACTGTTTAGCTCTTTGAATTGCAGAGATATATAAATGAATATATCTAAATATAAAATTAAGAAAATTACCTGAATACAATTCTTCAGAAAATCTTTCATGAACATATTTTGTTCTCGAATCTCTAGTGTGTACACAGGCAGAGTCAAATTCAGAGAACCTCCAGAGGCCAAATTAAAAGTCCCCCTTCATGGAAATGAGATGAAGAAAGGCTCCTGAAACCTTCCTTTGAATTCCAGCAGTCCTTCAAACATATTTGGTGGCTCCCTTGTCATTGGTATATTCGTGGAGAGATGTGTTCAAAGACATGATATATGGTTTAAAAATACAAAATTAGGGATGTAACTCAATGGTTCAGAGACCTAATCTGTGCTCCCAGTTTCACCTTTTTTTATCAGCAAAAGTGGTTTTCACCAGTTTTGGTGACAGCAGATTTGCAGTGGAAATACACCCTCTGCACATGGACAAAATGGAGCTGCACAGTGGAGAGTTCAACCTAGTCTGCAGTGCATCTGCCAATCTTTTAATATTACAAAGTGACTGACAATAGCTTTTGCTCTTTAATTACTTTGCAATAATTTCTTTGCAAGAGCTAAGAGAAAAAATTAGCATAAATTTCCTTATACAGAAGGCAAGTTGATGATTATGTTAAGGATATGCTTCCAGTCTATGCAGGTACTTTGCCCTTCGGTGGATGCCAGAGCTATGTCAGGGAGCAATAAGGAGTAATCTAATCTACATCATTACCCCTCAAATAAATGCTAAGTACTGTGTTTTCAACAGCCGAGTGATTCTGCTCCTAATTATCTCGTGAACATCCAGCTCTGCTATTCCACCCGTCGCTGGGTTTGCAGCACAGGCATACTGTGGGAAGGGAGTTGTGGCTGTTGGGTGCAGTCCTGAAAAGCCCATTCGCAGCCTGCAGTCCCGGGGTCATTGCTGACCTCCTTGTGCCGCGGGGTGTGTACTACACCCGCACACGGCCGACAGCAACAAGATACTCACCTGCACTTTTGGCACATGAGAGTCCAGCCTTTGCACAGATATATGCTGAGATAATCTGAATCCTCTGAGTATAGGAGTCATTTCAACGGATAGAGTGCATCAGATTAGTTTGTGCACTTCTCTAAGAGTGATGTGATGAAACTTGATGGTAAAGATGCAAGACTTCAGAAAACAACAGCCAGGAGAATGAAAATCTGGGGTTTTTTGGAGCTTTAGTGACACCTACTGAAAACCAATGAAATCCACCCAAAGATGATTAAAGCTAATATTTTAAGCATATATATTTAGCTGCACACATATACACATATATCCACACATAATGTGGATAACTTTTCTGAATTTCCAGTGACAACCTCTTCTTAGTTGTTACTGGTTTATTTGCCTGTAAGTACATGGGAAAAAACTACTCCCTTCTAAGTTCTACACTTTTTTTTTTGTTGTTGAAAAGTAACAAAACAGGCTTACATCCTATTCCTAACAATATCAAGCATACTTTTCCTTTTCTTAGCAAGGAACCTGTACATGTGTGCCTGTGTTTGTGCACAGCCCTACTAGGTAAAATTTATAGAGCTACAGTGTTGTATCGCGGCATGGGTCAGGTTGGAAGCAACCACATTGGTCATCTGCTCCAACCTCCCTGCTCAAGCAGGGTCATCCTAGAGTACATGGCCCAGGACTGTGTCCCGATGGTTTTTGGGTATCTCCAGTGAGGGAGACTCCATGAGNTCCATGAGCTCTCTGGACGATCTGTTCCAGTGCTCAGTCACCCACACAGTAAAGAAATTCTTCCTCATGTTCAGGTGGAACTTCCTGTCCATCATTTTCTGCCCATTGCCCCTTGTCCCATTGCTCGACACCACTGAGAAGAGCCTGGCTCCATCCTCTTGGCACGCTCCCTTCAGATACTCGTACACATTGATGAGATCCCCTCAGTCGCCCTTCCTCTGAGCAGGCCCAGTTCCCTCAACCATTCCTCGGCAGAAATAAGAACTCAAATATAGCAAAACATTGTTACTATCAACACGTGTCAATTCCTCCCGAACGCTCAGGCTCAGCCCCCACAGCCCGTCCGTGCCCCTCAGCGAGCCCCGCCCCGCTCCGCCCCGCTCTCTCCGGCCCGGCTGCTGCGCACGCGCGCTGCCCTTTGGCCGCCTGCACCGCGATGTGCCATTGAGGGCGCCGGCGGGCAGAACCATTCGTCACTATTTTGGGGGGAGAAGTGGGAAAATATGCCCCTGACAGGCATCCTGCTTGCGTTCACAGAGCCTCTCTTCTAGCAAAGTGCTATTTCAGTCTGAGAAAACGCTCTTTTTTTTGTTTTTACTGAGGAACAAAAACTCACGCACCTTCCCGGACCGGCAGCTTATCGCCTTCCCCCCGCTGCTCACTGGTGTAGCCCAAGATGGAGAGCACGGCCGGGTGCTGCTGACGCTTGGCCCGCGTGGGAGCGAGCGGGTTTCGGGACGCCGGGAGCGGCAGCGGGGCAGCGCCATGGTGAGTGTGCCGTGCTGTGTACTCGGAGCTGCCAGGTGAAGAAGGCAGGATAGAGCCATAGAGCAGCCCCCAGGTTGCCTGTATCTGCTGTAGAGCGTTTCGGTAGATAAGTAAAGCCAGGAACCTTGGTGGAAGTATTTCCCTAGGTCAGATGTGCTAACTTGTAGGAAAGGCCTTCATCCAGTTGACAGTACTTGGAGGTTTTGTTGATCCAGAACGCGCGTTTATTTTCGATGTTAGAGCTGTGCCTGTGTAATGGTGCGGCAGATAGTCCTCATGGCTGAAATCGAATTCCTGCTGTAGGAATAGCTATCTAAACAGTTTTCCAGAAACTGTGGAAAATTGTGTCCAGATGAATTTTCTTATGTCAGTTTCCTGTATTTCTGACATGAAGTTTGTTGTAGTTACTTAAGAATTTCTTTCTAGGGCTATGTGTTAAACTGTATGTGCTGTTATTAGATATTTATTGTACAGATGTATTGCCATTTTGTAGCTGAATAAGCTGCATGTGCTATTAGAACATAGGAAATATCTGTTGTGCATGTGGTGAGATGAGTTAAGCTACCACTGGTCTCTTTGCTTTATCTCCAAACATATGTTTATAAAGCATTGCCTTAAAACAAATACAGCAGCACTTTCCAGACAAAAGGTTCTTTTTAGGTGCATTTAATATTTCATTTTTTATTAATGGTTAACCAAATGTCCTTTTGCAGCCTCACAAGAAAAAGAAACCCTTCATAGAGAAGAAGAAAGCAGTAACATTTCACTTAGTGCACAGAAGTCAGAGGGATCCACTTGCTGCTGATGATACTGCACCCCAGAGAGTTCTGCTGCCTACACAGAAAGTAAATTCTCACTTTTGATATCGAGGTTCATTCAGATAAGAAATGTTGTAGAGTACGTTATTGGTGTGCAATCGTACAGTTCAAAAACATGGCCTGAGAGAAGGTAGTTTTTAGTCCAACTTCATAAAAAGTGGTGGATGTTGTAGGGAATTTGATAGTTGTGAATTACTACCTGGTGGTTGAAGTATGACTAACTAGCATTGGGGATGTAAATTTTTTTAAATAAAAGAACAGAACTTGCCTGACTCAGTGATAAAACAGGCATTGTTAGTTATGTCGCTGATGGAAAGAGTTGCTTAGGTCCTGCTCAGACAGCACCTGAACATGGAACCAGCTGATTACAATATTCTAATCAGCTGTGTGGTAGGGTAATGAGTGGAGAAGGGACTACAAGGACTTTAGAATTCAGACATTCTCCATAGATGTCTTTTCTCTAGTAAAGTTTTAAATGGACTTGAATAAGTAAATGTATTTCTTTTTATTATTTTGTTATACAAAAAGTATAACAAAAGTATGTAGTATTTTATTTATTAGTTATACATTTGCTAAATGTATTTCTTTTTCTATTTTGTTTTTTCCCCCCTTCCTAGGGGCACGAGGAGCAAAGAAGGGAAGAGCAGCGGAAGTATGGCGTCTTCTTTGATGATGACTACGACTATTTGCAGCATCTCAAAGAAGCCTCTGGGCCCTCTGAGCTTGTCCCTTCTCTGCGTGGACAGCAAAGCAGAATTGTTATCACAAGTGAGGGGCATATAGAAGATGAAATTCAGAGAATTTCCGTAAGTAGTGTTTTTGCTACTTATAATGCTGTTCTTTGGAGCATTAACATCCTGTAGACACATTAACTGTATTCAGAAGTGTTGCTGTGACTGTGATCTTTCTCTCTCTGTATAAGGATCCTTTTGATCCATATTCACACTTCCCTACAAGTAACCAAAAGTTGACAAGTCAGAGTTTATTGATGAACATGATTTTGCTAGCACAGTGTTAAAACACTTTGTGTACCCATAACAAACTTTTCTTTAGAGAGATGATTTGCAAAGGTACTTGTTTGAACAAGTCATGTGTTTTTCTGGGGTGAGTTTGTTTTTAAGGTTTTTCGAACTTTTGAATGCTGTGGGAGTTATGAATATGCTTGCTGTATTATCAGGTTTTAAACCACCATGTGTTTAAAGTAAAATGTAACAGAAACCAGAGGGAATAAAAACAAACCTTTTAATTGTTGGCATAACTTGCAGAGGTTCATGATGCTGGATCACATTGGAATGGAAAATCAAGAAGTGCTTTGAAGCAATAAAGTATGCCATTGCCAGTCACTTTTACTTGAGGGAGTTTGATTTACCCAAATACTGTAACTTCAGTCAAAACCAATGATCTTAGTCAGAAATACCTTTCAGGTACAGTTTGGTGATACTGCATAAGATTTAAAATTAGATGAGATAAGCATGTTATGAAGCTTTTAACAAGCCTTTCAGTAAAGGGGCAATTTCAAATGTATATTAGTGTTCTCCAAAACAAAAAAAAATTACAAATTTCACTGTGCCTGCTGCACAGCCATTCTCTAAAAAGCTTCAAAGATGCAAAAAAACACTGTCCCTATAGCTGGAGAATATTGACATGAGAATTAATGCTGCCAGCACTTTGCCTAGCTTTCATGGCATGATTTTGAAAATTTGCCACTGATAAAGTAGAACTTACCATAATATTTAAGTGGCACTACAGAGTTTCTTTTGGTCACATGAGTATCCACACGTTTTTGTTAACATGAGCTCAAATGAGAAACTGAGAGCAAATATATTGTGATCATGGTTTTTGTTTCTTTTTTTAAGGCTCCATCTATTAAGTTGCCTTCCTCAGTATTTGCCACAGAGTTTGAAGAGGATGTGGGTTTGTTAAATAAAGCTGCTCCTGTTTCAGGTATCTTTTACCTTTTTGTAATGTGAGTTGCCATCTAGGAACTAGATGGTAATTATGGCTTCAACTATGGTGTCTTTTTTTTTTTTTTGGCTTATAACAGGCTCCATAACTGACATAAGGAGTGATCTGTGAGAGACCCATGTTTCAATTTGAGACTTACTTCTGTGATTCACTAGTAAGAGGTTTTTAGCTTAGCTTGGAAAGGGCGGAATCCACGAGCTCTTACTATTGTGTAGCAAATACAAACTAATAACGGGGAAAACTGTAGATAATACTACTAATTTACTGCTCCATCTCTTTGAATCCAAGTCTGGAACTAGATTTCCACTGAAAATTTCTTTCCAAATCCTGAGTAGTGTTTATGTTCCTTCATTAGTATTATTTCGGTGTTACAGGCTGTGAGTAGGTTTTTGTTATGTATCCATGTTTGCACTGAACATTGACTCTACACCTATCTCCATATTTCATAACAGAAAGGAATTTTAGCAGTTCTCCCTGTCCTGACAGAAGGATGCTAAAGATAATTCTGTTAATTGCAGTACAAAAACACTTTCCAACCTTTTGTAATATAGGGAATTTTAGGCTTGGGAGCTAAGGTTGGTAATTGATCATGTGGTACTTTAATTTGGATATTTTTTCTTTTACAATGTTAAAATGCATTTATGGAAGCTTAAGACCTCTGGGAAATGGTTTTTTTCTGAATGAGAAAAATTGGGAAGAGACTGGTGACTTGCCCTGGCTTGTATCAAATCTGCAAATATTCTTGAAGAGTTCTGTGATTCTTTGATTTAAGCTTTCCTTACTGCAAAATTAACAGTCTAGCTGGATTGGTTTTATTCAGGCAAGTAGCTTTGTAATGTCAAAGCAACTTACATGTTCATGTTTTGTTTTTTCAACTTTCTAGGACCACGGCTAGATTTTGACCCAGACATTGTTGCAGCTCTTGATGATGATTTTGACTTTGACAATCCAGAAAATATCCTGGAAGATGATTTTGTTCTACAAGCAAATAAACCACAGAAGCGGTAGATAGGCCTTTGTTGAACTCTTTGTCATCTGTAAATAGGAAAGATGCATTTGGTACTTCATGTGGTGGTGTAGGAAGCCAGAATGGTTTCAGATACCAAATTGAATACTTTGGTGTGTTAAAGGCAAAAAGCGTTACCTTGTGTTATTTGGATGGTAGCCTACAAAATCGAATTTTCTTGTGTTATCCAAGAGATGGGTTTCATGTGTTGCTTTGAGCTCATGGATTGTATGCAACGTTTGGAATGATAGTGTTCTTAAACTGTTTAAAACATTGTCATCTATCACATGTAAAATACATCAGCAGTAGTATTGCTGAAGGCTAATGGGTGTTTCTGGAGCCTTTACAAATGCTTCACGTGATACCCCGCTGCATTTTATTTATTTAGGTTTTGGTATCGTTCTCATAATTTTATGAACAGGGAGAAATTTTGTTCATTTTAATATTCAAGATCGCGGCTAGTATTTTTCTAGTTTGGCACATACAGCTGAATGTAAACATACCTTCACTCTCAACATACAGATGTGTGAACCAGCAGTTACCAGAAATGTGTTCAGCTTCCAGACAAAAGTCTCACTCGCTTTTTATCTTTCCCTCTCACGATTTAAATCTGTTATTGCCGAATTGTTTCAGATAACCCAGCACTGGTCAGAGCTATGGAAATGTCCGTGTATTATTCTAAAACTGTTTTATACTTCTCTTCAGGGGATCAGATGCTGAGGATGAAGATGAATGGGAAGATATGGAAGATGATAGTGATGAAAAGGATAGCTGCAGTAATGATAAAGACTGTGATTCAGAAGGTCCTTTATCAGATGATGAGGTTAATGGTCGGACAAAAGAATTCCTTTTTATGCAAGAAGAAACCAGGAGTCGTTTCACAGAATATTCTATGACATCTTCAGTAATAAGACGGAATGAGCAATTAACCCTGTTGGATGACAGATTTGAGAAGGTGAGGCAGCTCAAGGGTGTCACTGTTAAGGGTGTTAAATGCTTCTTTGTCTGTTGATTCACTTCATCAAGCGGTGTCATGCTGGAAAAATACTGAAGGTAAGGAGGAAATCCTACTGCAGATATGTTTGGCAGTTGTTCAGCAAATGACAGGGGAGAGGAAAAAGGGGCAAATAAAAAGAAATGTGTGTCCCTTTAAGCTATCAAGAAAAGTTGCATGACAAATGTGATCTAATTACAGATATCCACTTCTTTATTTTAGTTTTATGAACAATTTGATGAAGATGAAATTGGAGCCTTAGATAACGTGGAGTTAGAAGGCTACATTAACACAGACAATGCTCGGTTGCAGGAAGTCCTGAATGATTACTACAAAGAGAAAGCAAAGAAGTATGTATTCCCAGAAGTACTGCTTCACATAAGTAGTTATGTAATCCTGTGTTTATATGGAAATTTTGGGTGTGTTATTTCAAGTTCACGTACTCAAAGATTACATCCCACAGTAAAAGCAGCTGCATATGACTATTACCCATTTTTATGATAAAATTAAGTGGAGGAATTTTGTTGGTTTGAGTGAGGTTATGCTCCCTTTGTATAATAGTATTGAACTTAGTGTGTCTAGAGGCATTCTTCCTTTCCTCTTTTAGCGTAACATACCTTTACTGTTGTTTGTAACAGACCCTTTAGCCAAGTAAAAGCCAGGTGTACTCTGTGCTGCTGGTTTGCAGCAGGTTCCTCTGTGTAGCTGGTGGTGACAACGAACTCACAGGCAGCTGCTGCTTGGGTGCCACTGTTTGGAGCACTGCAAAAATCAGTGCTTGTAAAGCAACCCTGTGCCCACTGTATATTCACTTTGTCTTAAAGCAGGTGATACTATCCACGAGATCAGTGGCTAAATGTTCTCACATTAGGCAATGTCTCTGCCCCCCAGTCACAAGTATTGTGTGCCACGGACTTTTGAAATGCAGAAATACCTCTTTTGTTGACTGTGTCTTTGTCCTAATGTTTTCAGTTTATTTTAAGGAGGCTTACTTAAGGAAACTTAATTTTTGCTGCAAGCTTCTTTGGGAGTAGCTTTCTTGGATCTGGAGTTTTACTGAAGGGAGTCTGGGTTTCCATAATTATATGTTTTCAAGAAAAGATAACTGTATTTTTTTCTTCTCTGAACTTCTTCAAAGTTGTGTGAAATTGGATGCTCTTGAACCCAGTGAAGATTTGGACTCTCCTGCAAATGAAGAAAGTGAGGAAGAAAAGGAAGAAATAGTAGCTGTAGTTATTGAGGAGCCAAAAGAAAAATGGGATTGTGAATCCATTTTGAGTAAGTATTTTGGAGTTTGCTTATTTGCTCCTAGGATTTCGAAGTAAATGATAGGTGACCTCGGAACTTTTCTGACAGTGCTTTAGGTAAAATGGTTTATGCTCTGAGCACAACAGCAAGAATTTCCAAAACCTAAGTCATAGTACAATTATAATAAATTTACGTCATTTCTATTTGCAAGCCTTTCTTCACTATTTTCTTTTTTCTTTGTGACCTAGGTACATATTCAAACTTATATAATCACCCAACACTTATTAAGGAGCCATCAAAGGTAAAATTATTTAACTTATTCTGATGAATAACACTAGGAAAACTTGTGACAAATGCGTTTGTTTTCTCAATGGGTATCTATTTTTAAAAGACAGAGGGTGCAGAAATGAGGGTTGGGGAGGGTGTTAGCCTCTGCTATTATTTCTTCATGAAAGAAGGGTTTGGATATGGGTTTTTTCTATTAGAAAGAAAATTGATACAGTTCAAAATTTCTGTAATAGCTAGGCAGAAGCATACAGAGCAAGGAATTTACTTTGTTGTTATCTGTGATACACCTTTGTGTAATCTGTGTCTCACAGTCACATATTAGTTTGGGGATTTTTTCTACAGTTTGATACAATTTATTCTAATTCTTTGGCCTTCCAGATGTTCCCTGTAATTAGAGCACAGCTTGGTATTCCAAAATTTGAAATGAAGCCTTTTTCTTGCAAGCTTATAAAGGAATATTAAGTGCCTGCTTAAGTTCTTTATTTTTTCAGTAATATTTAAATAAAAGGGAAAATTGCTTTGCGTGTTCTGGGAGGCCAGATCCTGTCACGGATGTGTTTGATTTCTTACTTTGGGATTAATGTGCATTTTTGTGAGAGAATAAAATAATATGAGGAAACGTAACATTACTGTTAAATCTGAATCTAATGTTTTTATACTGATAAGGCAGTGCAATGTGCACTTCTTGGAGAGAAAGCTAGGGGCCACTAATACATGTGCACTCTATTTTAGCCCAAGCCAATAAAAATTTCTCAGAAGACTGGAATTCCTCTACATATCTTGCCTCAGAAAGGTCTTACTGCTAAGCAGGTGGAACGCATGCAAATGATTAATGGCAGTGACCTGCCAAAAGCATCAACACAGCCTCGTTCCAAAGATGAGAGCAAAGAGGATCGCAAAGCTAGAAAACAGGCTATAAAAGAGGAGAGAAAGGTACGCCTTCCTTCAAATAAAACCTTGCAAAACCATGTTATATTATCTGAGTTCTGTCTTATGACCTTTTCTTAAAACTCACTTGTCCTGTCTGGAATTAATGGGAAAAACTTGCTCGTCTCAAAGGACTAATTATTGCTTCTTTACAAAAAAAATTCACTAGAAAGAAGGTTAACCTCACTATTTTGTCATCCTGATTTCCAGTATCAAAACTCTGTGTCTGTGTTGTGGCCAGTACTGCACATATAACTTCGGAAGGAGCTTCAGATTTCTTTACAATTTAGAGTAGCAAAGAAAGTAGTTATGACATTTCAGATCACACAAAGTGAAAAGTATCTGAAAAAAATGTGGAAAATCTAATCGGCCACAATGGAATACCAGCTGTTTTATTTAGGAACAGAAATTGCCATCATATTAGAAGCTTCAGCTAACTAAAGGTATTAATCCTGGTGGTACATGTATTAATTTGACTGCTAACAATTAGTGCCATAAATAATAGTATTGTCCATATTGCTCTTGTTTTCATGATATGGAACAGTTAACTAGAATGGTTTGATTTTGCATGTTAATTCCTGTTTTGTAAATTTCTCATTATTCCTGTGCACAGGAACGCAGAATGGAGAAGAAAGCCAACAAGCTCGCCTTCAAACTGGAGAAAACAAGACAGGAAAAAGAGTTGCTCAATCTGAAACAAAATGTTCAAGGACTGAAGCTGTCTTTATGAAACTGAGAAACTTACTGTGAAAACATTCTTAAGGTTTCATTTGTATTGAGAAGGGAACTGCTAACTCATAGCTTTGCCAGCTTTCCCCTGCTCAAAGGGGATTGTTCAAATCTCACTGTAACAAGATCCAGTAACTTGTCATTTTTCTGAAATGAAATTCTATATAAAACTATATATTGGTGATGTCTATTGTCATGAGTGACATGGCAACTCTTGCAAAGGTTCATTACAGTAGAAATGTATTAAAATTATAAATATTTTTCTTATAAGCTATCACTGAACAGAGTTATATATTTTTGTTGAATGTGTTCAACAAATCAAAATCCTACAGATTTGATCTGATTAGGGTCTTCTATTAAATTATTTCAGTTTACAAAACAATATTTTCACTTTTGTTTTCTCTCCCTTATACTGATGGTTGAATACAGTGCCTTGATACAATACAATTCTGTAAGTCTGAGTTTTCTTCACCCACTCCTCCTTGGTTCCTTGGTGGGTAGGTTATTTATTGTTTTGGTACTATGATGAAAGCTGTAGAACTACCTTTTGTAAACAGGTGTCTGAAAAGCTGTTGTGTAGCTAGACATCTCTGTTACCAAATCTGAGTTTTACATTTCCTGGCAAATAAAATCTGTCGCAACAAGTGTTGCAGTTACAGTAGTCAGTGACCCTTTACTCTTGCTAATGGAATGGGCTTTGCTGGGAGTACTCAGTCTGAGTAGTATGGCAAACAAAACAGCAGATACTTAGATAAACAGTGTTGCAGATAGTCACTGTCTTGGTTTTTCTGAAGTACTGTTCCTCAGGTCTTGCATTAAGTCTGGTTTAACTGGAATACAAATTTAAGACCCATCGCAGTTGTTGCAAAGACTTTCTGAAGATGAGCAGAGGGCCAAAATCTGTAGGTTTGAGGTGATCTCAAATGTTTGTACTGTGAACATGAATTATTGTGAGAGTGACAAGTCCATAACACGTGAATGAAAAGAATGGGATTTGTAGTTGGTCCTCAATCCTTCTGTATTCATTAGAAACGCTGTAGGGAACACAGTAACCAACACATGAGTGAAGTGGCTTGACTGCAGTTCAATTCAAAGCGTCTTCAATATTCCTTAAATAGTTTTGTGAATACTAGATGGAGACAAGCTAACAGAGGGACTGATGACACCTTTTAATGTATAGAAACAAGTCAAAGTACTTGTTTTTATTGGAAGAAGGCTTTAATAATATATTTTAATTGGTAAAGTAATATGATTTTAGAGGAGGGTATAAACAGGCATTTGAGTCTACAAGTCTTGATCACAGCTCAGAAAACTAAAGTATCAATACAGTATACACATCTAAATTAAATCTTCATTTTCTAAAATTGTCTGTGTTAACAGAATCTGTAAGATTTTAGAAAAAGTTTCAGAGTTTTCCTTTAGCTGATACCTGCACTAGTTTGCTTGTGTTTGACAAGCTTAAGCAGGGTCTGCCTATGTCCTTATTGCTAATTAGGTGATCATTGATTCTGTTGTAACTTGAATACTCACCACCTAGTACTCATAACTCCTGACAACAACACAGAAAGGAAAATCTGAGAAGCAATTCTGTTGAAATGAGTCAGATACCAGGAAAGAAGTTAAATGGAACAAGTAAGTAACAGATGCTATTCAGTGATTTGGGGTGGAATGTGATTTTGTGGTTTACCAAGAAAGGACAGTCTTTTACTAAAGACAGTGCACATGTTCTTTGCTAGATTTCTCATTACTGATTCAGTGATACTGTGCTTATACTTAAATTCCTTTAAAAAAAACCCAAAAAGCCAGCAAAAAACCCCACCCAAACCTTGAGGAGATGAGAACAGAATAAAGAGGTGGGGGAGGCAGAGGAAGACACTTGAAAGGAAGGGTATAGTCCAGAGTAAGGACAGACACAGCTGTTGCTTGGAAACAGAAGGGGAAAGACATTTAAACAAAGGCAATAGGAAAAGAGTCAAAAAGGTTACAGAATTGCTTTGTTGCTCTGCACTTGTAATCAGTGAAACGCTGTAATAACCTTAACTCTGCTTTGGAGTACGGTAACATCCCAAGGAAAAGGTAAGAAACAAAAGCAGTCCCTCATCTGCTTAGCAAGACAAGGATTTCCTTTGTTTCAGCAAAAGCAAGTAAAGAACACTATATGAGAAGTCCTTACAGAAGTTAATTCAGAGAAGCACCTCTGTAGGTTACAAGTCTAATGAAAAGGACTCAAGGTTTTCTAAAGGCTGATTTTGTTTAATACAAGTCATGTCCCTGCTCTGAAATGAGGGTGTGTGACTGCCTTTGGTCACATGGGCCTGAAACTACTTTCCATGAAACTTTAACACCTATCTAAAAAAAAAAAAATTGCTGACTTAAATACAAATATTGACAAATTTGACATCTACAAAGTAAGATCATCTTGGAATGCTGTTTAGCATATCCTGGAAACGTTCTGCCTTTATAATGAAGATCGTGTGACACTTTTCATGGCACTTTCCACCTGAGCCATTACTGGGTATTGCTAGCTCCTGTTGACTTCCAAACAGAAGAAATTTGGGTGCAGGTCGCCTGCTCTTGCTTCCCAACCCTGCTCCCTGGATGAACTTAAGTACTGTTCCACCATCTCCTCGGCCAGCAGTGATGTCACTGTGAAAGCACATACCTAAGCAGTCATGTGGAAAACAATGCTGTCTGTCATAGCGAAGGAGAGCTTCTGCTTTGGTGGAACAGGATAAAGAAGGAGGGAGTTCTGCAAACGGGAACCCTGGCATGCAACCGGAGTGTTGGATTTGATAATCCTTGTGAGTCCTTTCCAATTCAGGATATTCTGTAATTCTGTGGAGCTGTCCCTTTCTGACCGACGTGCTGTTCCAGCAAGGGCCCCGAGTGCCGACTCTGCCGTAGTCAAGGCGTCCCGTGCTGCGTAACCGAGGCTCTCATGGTTTGCATTTTATGCAGCTGCCTGAAGTCAAGGTCTGACTCCTTTACAACCTGGGGAAAACATTTTGCGCAAGATGTTCTGGTAAAAGTCCCTTCTTTTTAATGGGAAAGTCAATGCGTTTAGCTGAAACAGGTAACGAGCACTGGGGGAGGAGGAGGTGACTGCTAGTAGAGAAGTAGGTTGAACGTTTTAAAAACAGCAAATTATCTAGTAACTGCTTTCATCAGTGAACTAGATTAGAGAATTAATGAACGTGCACAGAAATAGTGTGTATTTGTCTTCAGTCTTGCGCTCTCTTAATTTACCTGCTTGTCCAAAGCCATGTTTACTATATATTGAATTTAAAATAATGTATTTTCTCTTGGTGAGGCATAAATTACTAACTTGCAGGTTCCTTTTTGTTCCAGGGTTTTAGGCTGAATTTGTTATTTCAGGCTTCTTGTAAAAAAATAGACTAATAAACCATCTGATAAGTAGGCCCTTTGACAGCATAATGTGGGCACCAGGCTCAGTTCCAAAGCCTGCTGAAATGAATGAAAAAAGATTCCCCTTGACCTCCCTGATCCCTGGATTACAAGTTGAATGGGTGGCCGCACAGTTTGCCTGGCACAACCCAACTGCAGGGTTTTTCTGCAAGGGCTGGGGCTCTGCACATACCCCTCTGCTCCTCAGTTTGTGTTACTGATCCTGTGTCTCTGTGGTAGATGAGATCAGCCCTGCAATAGTCCTAAAAACTGATTTAGCAAGAAAAAAAAAACCAAGAAAAATGCACTGGAATCTGAGTGACTGTAAGCACCAAGACAAAGGTTCAACTCCTCTGTGTTAGGAGTTTCATGTTTGGTATCTCAGATCAGATACACAAAGAGCACAATGGTTTAATCTAGCAAAATATTTTGAAAAGAGAGATATCTATGTTTTGAGAGAGGTGAGAAGTTTTGTGTCGCTGGGACTGTGTGAGATACGAGTCTTACACTGGCTCTCCCTGCCCTGATGATGCAGGACTGGTCTGCTCTTCAGTGAGCAAGACAGAGGTATCTGCTGCTCTTTTGGTACTGCAGAGGAATATTCCTCTCAAATCTACTGTCAAAAATGTCTAGAAATAGAAGATAAGGACCTGAAGCTCACGAGTAGAAGGTTCAGAGAGAAATGAGAATTAGAAATGTGTATTGTAGTACAATGAGGTGCTTTTTGGTCCCACTGAATTGTAACCAAAATACTTTACTCAGGCAGCTGCTTAATTCCTATGGGAAGAGAGTGGACAGCATAGAGAAATTAAGATTAAGAGAATAACTGAGAACTAGAAAGGAGGAGTAAGCAAAGCAAGATAGGAACAGGATCTTTAATTTGCCAGCTGTGGTTCAGCTGATAAATCAGATATATGTGAATCACAATACAGGAGAGAGGATGCAGTTTGGTCCTTGCTTCCATGATGTTCCTCACAAAGGGGATTGTCCATCCCGTTGCAGAGGAGTGAGATGCATGCTAAAATCTGAGACACTTCTAAACCTTAAAACCTCATTTGTTGTGAGGCATGGCCTTCTGCAAATTTGGTACTGGATCTCTTATCTACCTCAAATTTCCCTGTGCTTCCAGCTGCAGATGCTATCCCTAGTTTTCCTTCTGTGTTGTCAGGTTGTGAGTGCTGGTAAGCAGCTGCTCCCATTCAGCCTGGGGCTGTGGCTGTTTCAGTGGTGTTGGTGGGATGGGCAGCAGTTTGTCAGGGGAGACCCCACTCTGGAATACATCTAAACTCAGAGAAGCAATAATGAAAATATTGGCCCCTTGAACAGGATCAAATGGTCTCTCTCTTAACCAAGGAAGAAAGAAAGAAAACCAGGTGTGTGGGGGGGAGCCCAATGGGACAACTCCTCTTCACAGACCCAATCTGTTCTTCTCTGCATGTCATTATTTTTTACTGACCTCCAGCATGTCCCTGAGCAGAACAAACTGGAAATGGCTTCTATTTGTTATTTGTGTCAAACTGCAGCTGTACTTGGACAGCTTTTAAAAGTTTTGATGAACTCCTTCAGGAGCTAAACTGAACCAAAAATACATACTGCTGCAGCTCCCCACTCCTGAATATAAGCCTGAGTAAGAAACCATCATTAAAAAAGCATCACTCCAACCCATAAACAACTGTTTTCCTTTGCATCCCAGCTGATCCAACGTGCAAGTAAGTCTTCAACAGGAAGTGCAAACTCTTCAGCACCTTGAGACAGACTACAGGCAACAGAAATCACCACAGTGAAGAAGCAGCCCCTGCAAAAGGTATAGATAAAATTGAAGTGTGTGTGCTATCTCCATATTAGGTCTTCATTCAGTAACACCATTGTTTCCTCCAAGGACAAAACCTGGATGTTGTGGATGAGTCTCACATATGTGCTTGACTGGGTGCCAAATTCTTTCCTCCCCCTCCCTGTGTTGTTAGTGTTTGGGAATATTTCTCCGTTGAGAAGCCAAATTGGGAGATGTCATGACTACCCTGAGCACATAAGTGTCTCTGCTCTTCTAGGAAACATTCAAATATATATTTTAAAGACAATGTGAATCTTTAATAGCTTCCTCTTCACCTAAATCTGAAAAAGAGCATGATCCAAGATGGTTGGTGCACGAATGCCCCAGGTTGAACCTGAGAGCTGCCCTTTCACAGATGAAGTTGCAGGGATTCACTGCCATTTTACTGAAGGATTTAAAAATTTATTTAAACTGAACTTATTTACAGAGGTGGAGGAAAAGATGCTTAAGTTCTTACTAGAACAAGTCATTTTGCAGGGGGGGAGGGGAATACACACGGACATGTATGTATATTATTTTACCAGAGATGCCAATTTGCTGCTGATTTGGTAGACTGCTGTTGTAAAATGTCCTTTAAAATCAGTTGTGGAAAGAAACAGAAATGCACAAAGGTTTAAAGCAAAAAGAGCTTGACAAGTGGCGAAGGGAAGATGTTGGTCCTAGTGTCTTTTCTATTCCCTCCTAAGCGCTCTCAGGTCTGCCATGACCACAGTGTTTTGCTGGAGTGCATTGTTCTTTTATCATTCTTCTGGTGCGGTCAATAGACAGTGAAGGCCTAAAAAAACTTTCCTGTGCCTTTCAAAAAAAGCAAATTTCTTTTGTTTGTAATGTTTTTTCTTTGCCTCAGAAAGGAAGAACCCTTGCTCTAAGATTTTTTTGTCCCTTGCAAGAGGGAAGCATAGTTTGTGTCTCCTCTTATTTCCGTTACAGAAACAGCCAGGGAAGAGATCTAACTGGAAGCAGCATTATGAGTATTTTGTTAATACCATTCAATCAGCCAAGCAGATCACAAAAGCTCTGAAGGAGGGCCACCCTCTTCCACCTTGTCCCCCACCAAGCATCAATCCAGATTTGTGGTCTACTTTATCTTATTGTTGTTATTGTACTGATCTTTGGTAGAGCAGTAACATCTTATTAACTTCAGTTAATAAGCTTAGTTTTGCACCCCTGGTACAACACAAGGTGAACATTAATCCCCTCCACACACACTGATTTTCAGCTCTATTTTTTGGCTTGAATTGAGTAGTAATGCAATGCAGAGGCAGTGGGGAGAAAAAGAAAACTAACCATACCTTTTAAGTTTAGCGGCAGCAAATCTGGGGTCTGATATTAATACTTCAGGAGGAAAGTCAGGATAGCTGTACTGTGATATAGCAGAGGGTGAAATACATCCTCTCTCCATTCAAAACAGCTGTAATGCACACAGGCTTGCCCACTCCCACGTGGTGGCTTTTCCACTGTCCCCTTCTCCACCCAGCTTTGAAGACAGGGAAAGTCATTTAGAAAAAGACAGGTCTGGTTTACAACTAATATCAGGTTTGGTCTCTGCACAGAGCTCCCCGTGTTAAAAGTTACAGATCCAAAAAGATGCACATACAGACAGGATCTCACGATAGTGTGATTTATAAAACGTGGGAGCAGTCTTGAAAAGGATCTCAGTGGAGTCCTGCCTGTGTTAAGAAGGCAGAGAGAAAAAGGGAGAAGGGGGGCTCTCTGCGCTCACTTTCAGAGCAGGAATTCATGACTGATCACAAAAGCAGCTGCTGTGATTCCAGCCTCTCCTCTCCTAAACGACAGTGATGCAGTATAAGCAGCAGGACACATCTTCCTTCCTTGGCTGGGGTCAAGCTCCTCTCTGAATTTCCACTACTGAATTCTTTAATGACTCTGTTATTTCTGGTCTGACTTTACCAACTCTAAGAGCAGACCCTCCCTTTCCTTCTCCCTCTTGGAGGAAGCAAGTTGTGCAAGAGAAGCAGTAGTTATGGAAAAAGGAACTGGAGAATTGCTTTTTAGGAAGGGCAAATTGCTGAGTGGCCTAGTGAGGATGTATATCCTATACTACAGGACAGTATATTCTGTACTACAGGACTTGGGAGAAAGTATATGGATTGGGAAGGAGAAAGATTCCCTTTTCCTCTCATAGTCCTCCAAACAGAGCCCAAAACTCCCCATTCTACCCTGCAGTTCCTGCCAGACTCTTGAAGCCAAGC
Organism: Atrichornis clamosus; assembly: GCA_013400975.1. Lineage (NCBI taxonomy): Eukaryota > Metazoa > Chordata > Aves > Passeriformes > Menuridae > Atrichornis > Atrichornis clamosus. The sequence goes on along the minus strand of WBMZ01008075.1, from coordinate 55,894 downwards.
ATCTGCCCTATCTCATCCTGCCCTCCCCTCCCATGGTCAGAACTGTTTTGCCCATGCTACCGGTCTGGAGCAGGCTTTGGGTGGCTGCTGGGGCCATCTTATATGTATTGTTACTGAGAGAAATAATTTGTAAACATGCTATACCTTTAGTATTAGGATAAGGACACTTGGGCAGCTTTTGTAAAAGGCACTGGACAGCGAGGAAGTGTCAGAGAACGTTAAGGGCAGTGTGATGGCTGAATGATTGTGATGATCCCAAACGTTGCTCATTCATTGCAATGAGTTGGACTGCACCAGCTGTGTCACTGAACAGCTTTTAGCAGAATCAGGAGAGTAATGATGTCAAAAAAGACTTCAGAAAGCACCACTGTGTGCTCTCACAATGCTGCTTCACACCCAGAAACCTGGCTCTTAGATGTGCCTCAGCGGGCAGGGCACAACTGCTTCAGCGGTGTTTTGCTAAATCGCAGAATCACAGAACAAATTAGGTTTGAAAAAACCTCTGAGATCATCGACTCCAACGTAGGACCAAATGTCCTTGTCACTGCCCACCTGGACAATCACTAGTGCGTAGTATTCAGTGCGCTGGATTTGTCCAGGAAGTCTCCTGGTAGTATTCAGTGCGCTGGATTTGTCCAGGAAGTCTCCTGGTAACATCCCTTATCCGGGCTCCAGCAAGGCACCTTTGCTGTGAGGTGGGTCCAGTTGACATACAGGACCCTCCGTTCCCCTCAGAAGAAAGGCACCCACTACAACAACCCTTTCTTTTTTTTCTTAATACCTGTGGCTGTGATCCATCTGGTTGCCTACATTTACCTGGGAGACCTCCCAGATAGAGTTTCTTCTCCACTGCCATCTGCCTGACCTTCGAGATCCATGGCTTCGTACCTATTCTATAAGGGCAGCTGGGAAGGTGAGGGAGGCCAGGAGGGAATTCTTCTACCTCCCTGAGAGCAAGGCACCTGTTTCCATTCTCCTGCTTTTAGGTCTCCTTTTGCTTGATGGCAAGAGGGGCAGAGCTCCTCAGACTCTTGCTGAGCTTCCATCCACTGCATTTCTCTCCGGGATGGAAGGGTGCAACCGCACGAGTCTCTTTTGCACTCTCTGACACTCCTCAGCCTCTCCACCTCCTCTTTAAGCTCTGCCAACAGGCTGAGCGGATCATCCACCTGTGGCACCACACACAGGTGTCTTTTCCGCTCTCCTCCGGCACTTAACACCAGGCTCAGACACTGCCTGCAGCCAGAGACCTGGTTACCTGCATGCTTCTCAGGGAGCTGTCTGGCTCGCCAGGCTCCTGCTAGCAGTGGCTTTCAGCCGTGTGTGAACCTTTGCTGGGTCTATTCTAGCTGGGCAGGTGAAGAGCCACCAGGTGAGGAGAGCTCACCTCAGGAGCGGGAGGGTGGCTGCGCCCTCCTGCACACCCTGCCTGTGCCAACTGCTGCACCGCTGCTCCCTGGAGACATTTCAATCTCCCTCGCTGCTCCCAACAACACCCCCGCTCGCCCGATCAGCTCCCGAGGGCTCCGGTGTCCTGACAGGGCTCGGGGCCGCTGCCTGGGCGTCCCTGAGCTGGGGAACCTCCCTGCACAGCTCGATCTAACCCTCACCCCCGGACTTACCTCGGTCAGCACTGCCGCCGCTGTCACCTTGCTGAAACGGCAACCTTAATGGCCGATCTTCAAAAATAGTCTTAAAGTAATTGAGTTTGACTACTCGAGGAATTTTTAAATAATCCTTTTCCTTCAAACTTGCTAATTGTGAGGTTGGGAGTGGGTAGGAATAGGGCAAAGATAATAAAATCTGGTTTTATTAATCCCCAGAGATTTATTTCTGAAAGCAATTACTGTTTCCTGGTTTAATACCATACGCATGTATTTTAGGATCCCAAGTATTTTTCTAGAGGAAGTTTTTATAGTTCTCCTAAGTTTATACTTTGGGAGCTGATGGGAATTCATCATGGTCACCTGCTAGTGGAGCCAGGTGTTGAACTGCATCTTGAGTGCTGCAGTAAAGCAGGGGAATTCTTCTCCTGTAGTGTATAAACTGTGACACAAGCTGTTCCTTTCTTATGGTCAGATTATATTCAGTGTCCATACTGCTCACGAAGGTTTTATGAGGCTGCAGCACAGCGGAACATGGAGTTTTGTGAAGAACAAACTGTCTGCCATGCTGCAAAGACCACCAGACAGGCTGTGGTAAGCACGCTCAGTCACACTTGTCTTGTCCTGGAGGCAGATTTGCTAAACTGTAGTTCATGGTGAGTAAAGACCTATGTCAATATAAGACTTAAAATTCCAGGTAAGTTGATAAACTCTTATGACAAGGTACACGTATAACATCAGCTGGGAGTTGCCCATAACTGGAGCCCTTTGTGTGATAAAAAAGTGATGAAATATGACAGTACGAAAAAGTTGGGACAATTTCTTCAGACTCTTCTGCAACTGGATTCCAGGGTAACAGCTGTAGAGAATCAGAAACCTGGCAGCTTTTGCAGTACATGGAGAAAGCTCTTCCTGTTCATTAGGGCTCCCTGCTGTTGGAAGATTTGTTGTTCCCTGGTCACTAGACATAAGGCCAAAGGGCTGAGCCCCTTTGGGGAATCAGAAAAGTGGAGCTAATCATCAGTCTCTTGAAGTGAGATCCTGTTTTGTTATAGTAAAAAGAATAATGTAAACAGTTCCTTTAGGAGAGTACTGGTTTTCTGGATTTTTTTGTTTTGGTTTATTTTTTTTAAGACATTGAAAAATCTTATTACTCTTTCACCTATTTTGAGCAGGAAAAAAAGGCTTGCAAGTGGAAGAGGGTGGATCTTTTTCCTCTTCCTTCCTAGCACTGCTTCAACAGCAATTTGGAGGGTTTTCACCGGGATCCATAGGCTCCTTGCTCGAGTTGAGTGATGATTCTGCGTCTTCATTTACTAGGACAAGCAACCATTGACTCAGAGAAAAACTCCAACATTAACAACTGCTGTGTTATCACTTCTGGTGAGAGTGCAAAAAAGTGCAAACACAGACAAACATAGAGCAGGTAAAGATTTCATTTAGTCATATTTATATTTTTCTTATAGCAAACCCTGAGGTATTTGAGGTGGGGGAGGCACTTTAAAGAAGATGCTAGGCTTTGGAATCCAGTTGTCTGATAGAATAGTGTAGAATTATAAAGTTTGACTTGGGTTTTTTTTTTTCAAGTCCTGATATAAAATCCTAAACTCATTTCCATACAACACTTGTTAGAAATGAGAAAGGCCAAAATTTTCAAGTGGATGTTGTTAATAGTGAGTGGCTTTCCTGGTCACTACCTTGATCTGTTGTGTGGACTGTATGCACAGAGGTTTTCATTTGGGTCCTCAGGAGGGACTTAACTTTTTCAGTTAGAGGTCCTCAAACAGCAGTATCTACACAGACCTAAAATAGGTAGTCTGGGTTTGAGGTTCCTTCTGTCCATAAAGAACTCCATAACCTTTAATCTTCGATTTTAAGATTTATTCCATCATTTTTACCATTTCTCAAGTTCATTTAGAAGTATGAAGCTTTGTGTGTCGTTTGAAATGACTTTGCCCTTGTTGAATCAGCCTTAAAATTAACACAACTTCCCTAAAACAATTCCCTCTAAGCAGCATACCATGTTATCTAGAACCCATTGCTACTGGCAATCATGACCTGTACTCAGCCTGTGCTTAGAAGATGTTCTATAAAGTTATTTTAAAGGTTATTTGTACTATAACCTGTGAAAGATAATACATACTAGTCTTTGTATCGGTATCTTTGATCCCTGCATTTCTGGGGTTTATGTTGAATTTTTGTAGGTTATCATGTTTTAAGGCAAATAAAATTTTTAATTAATGATCTGCAGAGATCTCTTCAGAAATATTGAAGAAAACAGGAAAATCTTTGGGTGTATCTACTGGGAAAAATTCTTCAGGAAAGTTTGGGTAAGAAATTTTTCATTTCAACATTATAATGTAAAAAGACCTAGTTTGCTTTTGTTATATACAATATCCTGTTGCAGTGTTTGCAGTATGAGCTTCTTTGTATTAATTGAAGCAATCAATCAATTTCACTGAAAACTTTTGCAGAGCTCCTCAGGCCCCCAGTACAGGCTGCTGAGAATACACATTTTGGTGTTAAATGTTCTTTGATTTGGAACAGCCCCATCCCAAGTAGGCAGTGACTGTGCTCTGCTGTGACAGACGTCTTGAGAGGATTTGCTTCTTGTTAGTGCAAACCTCTCTAGCAAGTCTCGTGCTCCATTGTCTGAGTGAGGAAGATGCCAGCATCCATTTCAGTGATGACTATGTCAGGATGACAGTGTGGAGGTTCTTCCTTCTCCTCCAGGTTTCATTTCCCAGACCACGATGTTTGGTGCTTCTGCTCTTCACACCGTGCAGTCAGTGGGGTTCCCATCTCCAGACATGCAAAGCCATGTCAGAGGAGCAAGAAGCCCTTCCAGCCACTTTTTAAGCTGCTTGTGGTGCTGTTGTGCCAGGGAATTGCTCAGGTGGTCATCATCTTGCGCCCCTGTGAAATGTTTACAACTGCAGAATATGAGATCCTAGCAGGAAATGTGGCCAAGAATGATTCCCTATAGCTGGCAAGGTATTTCGAGCCTGGGAGAGAAGCTTGTTGAGAGTGCCTGTAACGTGGGATGAAAAGGAATGTGCACAAAACAGTCAGTTGCAGAGTCTCACATTCAAAGTTTCTGTAGGGTTCTTCTATGAGCAGTTTTACTGTCCCTGGCAGCTGCTGGATCCTTCAGCTGTGTGGGAGACTGCAATGGGCACGGGAGTGTTCAGTCCACAGTGCCATCAGCAGCTCTACCTACCTCCCTGACTTTGCCAGCTACAGGAAAAATTGTTGTCAGTACCCAGTGGTCTCATCTGGTGTGCGCTACTCACTGGATTACCTGGGACTAAATTAACAGTATAATAACTCTTACAGTCATCATGCAGGGTCTTGCAGACCACCAACAGGGATTTATTGACTGTTCCTATAATAGGAAATAGCAAGTGTATGGCTTGTTGCTGCTTTTAGACCACAAATGGATAACAGAAGATAAGAGTAGCTGGTTGGCAAGCATGTGTTAAGGCTTCCTTCTGATACATTATGGAAGATCTTAAGCAACACAATTTTCCAGCATCACTTCTGCCTAAAGTGCTACACCTACCATGTTCAATAAAATAAGCAAACTGAAATTCATTGGCTTAGGTTTGGTTGGAGTATTTTCCCTTTAGGCTACAAAGCTTATCATGCTGTCCTTTTAAAAGCTGTGAGATTATTTGTATCAGTTGCCATCATTTAATTAAATGATTGCCTCAGGGGATGGACATTAGCAGTGGTTCGTTCAATGTTTTTTTTTAAATGTAGGAAGATCCAGTACCATGTGATTTTTTTCCTTCTCTCTAATGCTTTGATATATTGAACCAGACAAGTGAACATTTTGGAATTTCATGTAAATATTTAATAGAATCTACTTTAATAGAATCTTTAAACAATAAATGATAGTTATTGATATGTGATAAATGGCCATGTATGCTGTGAATCTTCTTCAAAGCACTTTCAGTTCAGATTAAAACCAAATCTTATTCTTGTATTAAACATTTGAATTGCTTTTAGAAATTGATCAATAAGACAGAAATGTTGTGCAGGTATATCCCTTCTTATTTTTTTGGCCACTTGATCCACTGTCAGCCTTGGATCACCTTGCATAAACTTTGAGTGATGCAACATGTAGGGGTGTTTTAGCCCAATAATTTTCATTAAGGCTTTCAATTAAAATCCATAAGGAATTTTCTTACCTATTAAATGCTCATGAAGTAAATGAAGATGAAAAGTAGTTGGACACAGCAGTAATAAATACTAGACTTTACAGAGTCTAATTAGACTCTACACAGGCTCTAGCTAATAGTGATTAGATAAATACAGAAGAGATGACACTGAAGCAACGGTAATTCCTAGAGCTAGAAACACTGGGCATGACAGTAGCCCCAACATATTAAAGCAGTGCTGCTTAGCCTTTCTTTCAATCCAGGAAGAAGAGGGAAAACAAACAAACCAACCCATCCTACACTATCCTGTGCAATGTTACCACAGTTCCTTTCTTTAGCAACCAAATAAATGAATCCTCAAAAGTTAGAGCAAGTTTTACTGTATTTGTTCTTGTGTGTCCCCCCATTATCTTCTGTCTGCATATAGAAGTGTGGGATTTCACAGCTTAGTTTCCAGTATCTTACAAAAAAACATAAGGACAGGAATGGTATATTGAACCACTAGCAAGAAATGAATCAATCATTAATCTATGGAATGTACCATCCTAGTTCAGACTGGCTATGAAAAACCCTCTGGAATTAACAGCAACTCATTGATTAAGAAAATGGAAAATTCCAACAGGAAAAGCTGGTAAATAAAACTGAAGGAAAAAGAAGTGAGCATGGTTTCTGATGGAGATGGGAACTTAGCAATAGAAATACTTGTGTTTACATATAGGATGCAGTCTTTTGTTCCATGTAGAATTTTAGCTTCTTGACATTATTTCAGCAGGCTTACATGTCTTTTTTTGTCTTTCATAACAAGAATACATTTTTTTGCATGAGACCAAATGTTTAGTAAATATCATTATTTTACAGTATCATTTGATTACAGAAATTTTGTTGTTTAGTCACCACATACTGCTCTGCTTCTACAGATTCTCAAGCAGAGTTACAATGTGAGATAAAATATCCTAAGATGTCCCAGATCTTTCTGTTATGCCTTAGCTGCTATGCCATGGCCTCTCCTACCTTCTCCATGCCAGCTCTCTGCCCATACATTCAGCTCACATTTGGAGGAGGAATGGGCTGTGCCAAAGAGGGAGGTCCGTCAGTGCTTGTGCTGCTGCCTTCCTCCACCATATCCACAGTGTACGGGGGGCTGCCTCTCCCCATGCTGGTGCTGTCGCAGCCCTGCGTGAGCCAAAGGCAGTGCCACCAGAGAGATGTCCTGCAGCTTGAGCCTCAGCTACTGATGGTCTCTGAGAAATGCTCACAGAAGTCCCCAAACAGAAGCGATGACAAAGGCCAGTCCCAATTACAGTATTAGATGACTCAGGGGTATCTCATCTCTCTTGACCTGTGAGAATTTTAAAACACAACTATTCTTTTTAAAGCATAACCTTTTGAAATAACTTGCCTTCCTCTGTGATGGGACATCATCAGCTTCTGCTATATTTATGGTGTCAAGAATCTGGAAAAAGAGATTTGAATGGGCTGATGGGTTTAACACATTTCAGGTTTGCTTCTGTGCTTTCCTTGCAGACACCATCACTGTGTGCTTTTTAAGTATTTCAAAATGTGTCAAAAGTGGTTATTTACTTTTTATTTGAATGAGACTTGGTCTTTAATCCCTAGTTACATATGCATTGGTGAGAAATGCTTATCATCTTTCCACATTCCAGAAGAGGCTGAGATCAGGCAGCAGCACCTCTCTTGGCAGCTCAGAGCTCAGGCACCCCTGCTCCAGGGGCTGAAAGAGCAGCTGGAAGAATGCAGGCACCAGCTGAGCTCAGAGTTTGTGTAACATTTTCTTCTTAACATCACATTTGAATTCAAGGACAAGTATTTCAGTAATTACTGACAGCTCTTATAAAAGCACAAACCAAAATGACGAAATATGGATTTGTAGCACTCACGAAGTGCTACAAATTTCAGTAGGGTTTTTTGTTGTAGTTTAGTTTTTTGGGTTTTTTTACAAGTACATAAGCTTGGATGAAGCCAAGTGAATACAATTTGTGCAAACAAGAACAAGGCAGTTAAGTGAATATACACACACACACCTTTTCAAGTCCAGATGATAGCACAAGCCTAGCTGTAGAACGTGCATGGGACATTGTTTGCAACCTTTTCCCTATTCTGGAACTTGTAATTTAAATAACTACTCACTGGCATGACTGTGCAGTACCTGTTCTTCCTCCTGCTGCTGTCGTTAACAAGAATGATCTTAAAATTCCTTTTGGTTTGTCTTATGCCAAAAACTTTCATAACAAAAAATACCCCTCAGCACTGTATTTGCAGAACATATTCTCTTATGAACTACAATAAGACAAACTTTTCTTAAACCAAGTACCGATCAACTTGTAAGAATATTCAATGACACTGTTCAACTACAATGATCCATAGCTCAGTAACAGCAAAACAGCAATCATTTTAAAATTACTTTTTATTTGAAGCTCTCTGGAAATATTCCTGTTATTAATGAGGGAGAAGAGAACATGCTTGCTTCATGTTATATTTGTAATGATCATTATGTTCCATGAACTCTCTTTGGATTTAACGGAAGAGCAGGTCTTGGGGTTTGAGAATTTACTCAGATTCAGGAATTCTGTGTCTGTTTTAGCTGCAATAAAATCCATTAGTAACTGCACCATCCACTAAAAAAGGATTATTTTTTATAACTATGGGTTAGGCAAGAAAGTAAATTGTCAAGAGCTTGTTTGTTGTTTAATAATATAATCTACTGAAAAAATGTGGTTTTTGCAATTTCGGCTCGTTCATGCATCAGATGGTATGAATGTCACACCAACACACTGTCAACTGGAAAAGTTCACGGGCAATTTACCCCAGGAAACAAATGGAAGTCCCCATGGTTCTAGCTGGAAGAAATAAAAGGCTGGAGTCCAACTGCAGCTGTCCCAACGCTACTGAGCAAAACTCCTGTGATTAAAATGGCCTCAACTTGCTAATTTCAGGTGACATTTGTAAGGCAGGTTCAGAACCTGGTTTTGAACAGGGCCCAGTGTCAGCTCACCACCACAGCCCTTCTGTGCAGGGACCTGCCTCTGGCTCCACAGGGGTCCCACTTGGGCGCAGGCTCCCCTGGGCCAGGGTTGGCTTTCTGTGAAAGCCCACATTTCAGATGGTTACAATTAATAATCATTTCCCAGACTAAACAAAGGCCATTTTCATCAACAAAAGGTGAATAAAGGCCTCTTAGGTAGGATGCATTATTTTTTAATAAGTGTTAAATTAATCAAGCTGTTGACCCAATGGGATTACAAAAGCTTAAATTTAAGCAAGTATTTAAGTGCTTTACTAGAGAAAGAGAGAGCAGTGTCTCATATCTTGACAGATCCAGCTACAAATAAAAATTAATGTTTTGTTCTAACCTTTGAGACAATTCACTTCCCATTCTGAAAACTGCACGTATCCAAGACAGCAGTTCTTACACAGTTGTTCAGAAGTAGTAGTTATTTCCAGCCCTAGGAAAAAGGCAGGAGAGGCACACAGCTGCACTGCATGCCAGACAACAAAATCTAGTTAAACATAATCATAATAGTGATGATCTTCATTTGAAAAAAGTGAAACAAGGACGTAAGATTTTTCCTTGGAATTATCCTGATTTAAATTAGAGATTAATAAAGTTCATTAATTAAGTGCTTAACAGAAATCTATGTGATGTTGATAAATCATTTGTTACATTTGCCATGTGTACAAATTTGCTGTGATTTATGGCTCATTAAATTTATTTCTCTGTGATTTCCCCCTTCTTCCCATTCACCCTAACTATATTTCTCCTATTGCAGCAGCCACAGTTTTATTGTGCCTGTTAGGATACTTTGCTCTTGTTGAATATAGTTATTCAGTTGCTTGCATGAAAAGTAAGAAACAAAAATATAGAGGGAGCTGAGGGAAATATGTTAGCTCTACTGTTGTCATATGCTAAAAAACTAATAGTAGTATGAAAAATAGAGCTTCTTGTTTATTAACATCCTGAATTTAACTACCATGTTCATAACATGCTTTGAAAACATTTGGGGCAGTTTTTCTTAAAAACAAAACCAAACCAAAATCACCCCATCCTAACATATTCAAGAAGTACAGTCTTAAAAAAAAATGAAATAAAAGAAGAAAAAGGGAAAAAATCCACACAGGGTGATGGTTACTTGAAGGCATGGTGAAAATGAGGCAATGTTACAGAATTTGTAGTGGATGGAAAGGAGCGAGGAAGATGATGCAGCTGGTTTATGGCCATTCCACCAGCTGCTAGCTGAAGACCTTGCTGTTGGCCGAGGCCGTTCAGCCTGTGTGATGGTTCCTCTGGGCCAAATGCCATTGTGATGTCCCCAATAGTGTTCTGGTTGTCACCTGGTGGGAGCTGCCAGAAACTCATCACATGAGTGAGATCCATGAAAGGCAGGCTAGTACTTTCAGCTGCTGCCTCTGTCTCTTTGTGCACTGGGTATTTGTTAGTATCCCCTACAGACCCTGAGGAGGCTTCTTCCATACTGATTTTGTGGAGAGACTGAGGTTCTGGTAATGGCAGGTCCTCGAGAAGATGCACATTGTAACCTTTAACATCTACTTTTATCGGTAGATTCTTGAGGGATCCTGCTGCAAATGAGGTAGAACTAAGGTCGTATTTGTTAGGCTGATGAAGGTTCAGGTTGGTAGGGACGGCTGCTGAACATGGTGTGGGAGGGACAGCTGGAAGGCTGTCTGCACAGCCCATCCTTTGCAAGTGAGGAGAAGACTCAAGAGGAAGAGCAGTTTGTAAGCTTGGCTGGGAATGAAGATGTGAACAGTTGTACTCCTCTGATTCTGAACTATTCACAATCCCATTCTGCACAGAGGCCCTTTCAGGAAAAGGAGACAGCACGCTGGCATCTTCCTTCAGTCTGTATGAAAAGAGCTGGTCAAGGAGACCCACTGAGTCACCATTCTGCAACCTGCTCTTCAGCAGTTCTTGTGGATGAGTCTTCCTAGTATGGCGCGTCAAGTGGTCCTTCCGCCCAAACCTCTGGGCACAGAACTGGCACAGGAAGTCCTTGCAGCCCGTGTGAACCACCATGTGACGTCGCACATCTTTACGGGTATAGAAGTGACGCTCACAATGGTCACACTTATGTTTCTTTTCCTTCATGTTGCCAGTTGGTTTCCCTGCATGACTTTTGAGGTGTTCCAACAGAACCTCAGTACCGCCAAACTCTTGGGCACACACCCTACAGGTAAGGTCCCCGCTGGTGGCAGCGTGAAGAGCCAAGTGTCTCTTGTAGCCTAGCTTGGTGTTGTACTTCTTGCCACACTCTTCACACTTGAAGGCCATCTTGTTAGGGTCATGAGTCTGAAGGTGGTTCTTCAGATGGTCTTTCCTGTGAAAAGTCTTTTCACAGTAGCCACACTGGTGAGATTTCTGTGGAGAGTGAGTGGCTGAGTGCCTAAGACAAAAAAACCAAAACACGCACACAAAAAAGTTATTTGTGTTTATATTTATTCTAGCACATTTACTCTTGCAGCTTCAAAACTTGAAAACACTGTAACTCTTGAAGGAAGGCATTTTCACAACTTCCCAGGTTATTAGTAAAAGCCTAAATTTTTTGTGGGGAAGGGAGAGAAAGCTGTTAATCATAAAGCATAGAGTAGATTAAAACTGCTCAACATCATCTTTTTGAGTAGCCACCATAACTAAGGGAGACTAGTTTTTTCCAATTCTACCAAAAACAGGAATAATAAAAATCAGAACACAGGGATTAACTGTCACTAGAACAAACCAAAGGAAAAAAATGCCCTTTTTTCCCCCCACACACCCAGCAGAAAAGGTATGTGTTCAGAGCTGTACCTGAGCAGTTTATATTTGGAAATGAAGGCTTTTGTGCATCCGTGCTGTGAACACTTGTAGGGACGCTCCCCTTTGTGCGCGTAAGTGTGGACCGTGAGCTTGTCAATGGAATCAAATATCTTCCCACAGAGTCGGCAGGGATAACTATCTGGCTGCTTCACTTCTTTTCCCTTCAGCAGTGAAGACCGACCGTTTCTCCATTTAGGCATAAACCTTACGAGAGCATCACAAGTGCTTCCTGAGCTGGCACAGCTAAACTTTGCAGCAGAGGAACAGGAAATGGTCCCAAAGCATTGAGTAATGCTTTTGCCTAATGATGCTCCTCTCAGTTTCCCTTTGAGTTTGCCTTTTGCTTTTACAGGTCCCAATTTATTTGGCTGTCTGAACCTTGTAGGAAGGACACGGTCTTTATGGATGCATTGGTGAGATTCCAGCAGAGCGAAAGTTGCAAAAGTGCTTCCACAGCTGGAGCATATCCAAGGGTCTACGGGCTCTTTCTGCACAGAGAACAGAAATAGGTCTTTCTTATTAGCCATTCCAAAGAAAGGTCATATTCTTCTCACTGATCTTCTCCTGGGCTTTCCCAAGTCCCGTTGTTGTCTTTGGTGATATTTACTTCCCTATACTACCACACAGTTGTTCAACTGGCAATAGATTCTCTGTAGGAGTACAAACTTGAAGGAAAAGTAAGGTTGGCTAAATGCTGATTTACATGGTTTTGTTTAGCATTTACTGTAACAGTCCTAAGTCCTTCACCTTTGTTTATCTGTGTTTACTGAATTTCATAGTCTCTACATTTGTTGCATTTATGAAATTACTCATAAAAGCAGTTGTAAATTGTACTTTATCCTTAGACTGATGTAACTTATCTGCTGTTGGCAGCCACACAAAAATGGGATGGGTTTCTGCACAAAAATGTAGTTTAGCCATACAGGATTTGCTTGTGTCTTGGGCTGACTCCATGCTATACTACACAGCAATGGCCAGTGTCTCCAGGAGAGACTTCCTCACTTAGCTTGACATTTGGCATTAGATTTTAATTAACTGGATAAGAAACACCTTAGGTCTAATGGGGATCTCAAGCCTATCCTGACTTAGAGGCATTGGATTTATTTTCTTTTTCCCCAAACTGTATTATTTGGAAGTACTATTTCTGTGGAAATAAGAGCTCTACTGGATTCAGTTGAATTCACTTTAAATACTGGTATTATAAAAATTTCAATGAAAAACAATTACAAAAAAGCTCCAATCGGTGATGAAATGTACTTCCAATTAATACATGACCATGTACTTCCTCAGCTTCATCTATCTTTTACGTAAGCTTCTCATAAATTGTCTTTACTTTCCCTTGCTCTTGGGCTAGCCTGCTCTGGAGAGCATGGTGAGGCTGTGTCCACTCCATCTTTATTTCTAGATTGAGCCCTCCTCTCTGTTGAGACTCGTTTCTGATGCTGCAGCTCTCCCACACCATCCTTCTGGGGTATACTCTGAAGGCTTCATAAGCCTTCTTGGAGCATGAATTGCTGGTTCATTTGTATTCCCTGTTTCACATTTCCTTCTAGATTACGTATTGATTTTCAGAGCCACGTTTTCAACACTTAACAAACTTTTCCTATCAGTTTAAGGATTTCTGCTATGATACAGAGGGGAAGGTATTTGAATTAGAAGAGAGGGGCTATTGAACAGGAAAGACTGAAATAATTAGTGGATAATCCAACCAATCAGTCAGAGCATGAAAAGCAGGAAATGGTGAAAGAAGTCTGAGGCTGAACAGCTTGGTTATCCACTATCCTCTATGGCCTACCCTTGCATCACCAGAGTTACATAAACAGAGAAAGCATGTAAATAAACCATAATTTACTATGTCTACAGATGGCTTGAAAGCAGGTTAGGGGTACTTACTGCTACTGGAGGCAAAGGACAGACATCTGATTCTTCTTTAATGAAGACTGCAGAAGCTTCCATAAATTTGGCATAATCGGCAGCATACCATACTTTCAATTCTGTGTGGGGTTCAATTGGCTGTGAATGAAAAGAAAATCACATGTTTATTTGTGTCAATTTTCCTAAACAAACAATAGGAAAGATTGGAGGGGCAGGGGTGCGCAAAGTTTTGGCTTTACCCAAATTGCCCTTTTGATTCTGTTTAAATTATTGGTAACTGAGTTTCAAGCTTTAAGCATTTTTTGAGCATTACTACCCACTAGGGCTGGACACTTTCTGTTTCTAAAAGCAGAATTGCATATGCACACAGATTTGGAGCGGGGGCAGTAGCAGGAGGGACTATAGGGTACACACAAAGGAAAAATGCATTATGAATACACAGGAGCTTGGATGCCTCCTGGATATGTCACACTGAGCATGGGTGCAGAGCTGATCAATATGTGGACTGCAAGTCAAATTGGTGCCTTTCCATGAGCTGGCTCTAATGTGTCAGGCTCGCTATGCATGTGCTTTATTTTAACTCTGCCCTCCTTCCACTGAAGCCTTCCCCCACAGGATTAAGGGAGTCTGTAATCTGCAGTCTCCCATTAAGTCATGCTTGCCCAAATCTCTCCTTGGACTGGACTATGACCTCTTCTGACAAATACTTTCAGTCAATAATATAGCAAATAGAAAAAGAGAGGAGTGATTACCCTCACTGGCTAAAGATCCATTAGTTCTTTAAAAGCAAAGGAGAAAACTAAACTTTGGGGTCATGATTTATATGACTCCCTGACTCTGTACACAATTTTCTTCATGTCTAATAAAAACTAACATTGCTGCAACAGGGGTAGAGCCAAACTGCACTGTACTTGTACTTTTATTTTAACTGATAAACTCATGCCACTGAAAAAAACAAACTAGCCCGGAAAGAGAGCAGCTGAGTCATATTCCACAAAATGTGACATCATAAAATGCACTTATTTTATAACAATGGCGTGGGGTAGGGGAGAGACAACTTAGATTGTGAGTGCTGACAGGTGAGGGGTAATTGTGGGTTTAATGTTGAAAACTGAATTTTTGAACTCCCAAGCACAAGCCTGCTTGCTAACTACAACCAGTATGGTTTGGTTATACATTTTGATGACACCTGGCCTAAACAGAAATGGTACCTGCTGAACTCTCCACTCAGTTAAGGGCATGAGGCAGAGCCATTAACTAGGAGGCTCATCATGCATTGTGCTCCTTCACGTAGTCTGTTTAGATGGAGAAAACCAAGCCTGGGGGAGCATCACAGAGACAAATGCTTGAGGATGTCCTGGGACTTTGGCCTGTGACACATCAGATTGGCACCCAAAACCAACTGCACAGCACGACACTGTCATGACTTTCCACCCAGCATTCCTGGCCCAGCAGCCATCTCCTTTGGGGGAAGCTGAGACCTGTTCAATGTGACTTTGGAGGGAGAACAAATACATCAATGTGTGGAATAGTCAAATAAGGCAAAAGCTCTAATCTCAGTAAAACTAACATTAAACATCAGTATCCAAATCCACTACAAGTTGTCTTTTACTCTGTGCCCCCAGTGACAATAAGAGAACTGCAGCGCCCATGTGAAACTCTCCTGGCATCAGGCAAACAGCAACCAGGGATGACTTTTATTTCCTCAGAGTTCTATACCTTTTTAAAGCACTTATTTCTAGGGACTGGGGCCATTAGGTCAGCAAGTAAGCTAATGGTGCTGTTAGTATGTCACTTACATGTCTGCTTTAGTAGCTGTAGTTTCATAGCACCGAAATCCCATTTCTTTGTAATAACAGTGGGTAAAGGAGCCAATCCTACTCCCAACTTCACACTCTTTACTAAAAATATCTTTAGAAAACATCTTCTTAATCAGCCCTAAACCAACGTCACAGCATGACCAGCAGGGTGTGCCTAAGTGTAGCACAATGCCATCGCTTTCACTGACCAGGACAAAATCTGCAGGATGCCACAGTACTCTGAATGATACTGGGACTTAGGAGAAATAAAACCCAAGTAATGCCCTATGACACACAGCACAGTAAAGGTTCCAAGACACATGCCTCATGCTAAGACACTCTTTGAGTCAGTATATAGGATGTAACTCTCCCTTAAAGCCAATGAGCGGAGTTCTGCTGAAGTCAGCAGAGAGCCGCTTCAACAGAACTTAAATTATACCAGAAAATAAGTTACCAGTTCATAACAACTCTTCTTGGAGATGCTTATGCTTCCCAAATATAATATTAGTAATCCTGTCAATTTTACAAGCATAGCATGCATTTAAAGTCAACTTGAAATCCCAAATGATATGGACTGCATGAAAATCTCAAGCACAGCCTAAATATGTCTCAGAGTAGCATATACTGTTCCACATTTTCCTTTTTTCTCATTAATAATTATTTTAATATTATTCCTAAAACCAGCTATACTTCATAGTGTTATAGAAGACTTTGAGGGTGTGAAATGTTATCACTATTCATTTATTGCCTCATCATCATTGTGCAGTAAATATTCTTCTCACTGCGCAGGTGGAGAACCAAAAACGGAGGAAAACCTCTAAATACTACTATGCCACAGAAATGTGTGCCAATCTTGGAAATGAAACTGAAATGCTGGATTTTAATTCACAGTAACTTCTTTTGACTGATATTCTTTTCTTTTTTTTTAATTTTAATGCTGCTCACGATGATACACAAGCATTATGTTCAACAGATAGACTTCATTTGCCCAAGTGTGCAGACGAGTTACTTCTGATTAAAACAAACTCTGCATAAGAAAGTGGCCAAAACAACAAAAAACAAGACTGCATGTTCCAGTGTTAATTTATAAATAGAGAGTACCTTTTTCTCTCTCTTCAGACGAAGATGCAGTCCAGAATCTCTAACATTAACATTTCATGGCAACATTGCAGTATTCTAAGTTATGCAGTTAAGTATTCAGATTTAATGAGCATGGGAAATTGTACATAAAGATTCTACGTAACACCATGTTCCTGAGCACAGGGTAATGTGCTCAGAAAACAACATGTGTCAAAAAACATAATAAAAGAAAGGAATGCATTCGTTATTTCCAGAATAAATTTCTGTTGAATGTAATAATGTCAAACAATCTCACCATTTACCTACCTGGAACTGAAAAACATTCAGTTTAAACACTATCATCATGAATGATTTTTATGTTTCCCTCTGCTCAGTTTCTTCACTGCCCACAACAGTAAGTACACAACACCCTTTCCCGAAAAACTCCATACACTGCTTGCTTTACTATGGATTAGGGGATATAAAAGGTGGTATGTATGCAATGATCCCGCTGGCAGAATATAATCAATCTTTCATCTGTAAAAGAGTTGGTCTTTCAGAACCTTTGCCTGTATATTTCCGTGTGGATGACAGGTGAAGCAATGTAGGCTTAACTACCTTAACTGTTGTGAAGTAGACTTCTCCACAGTGCTGATAAGCCACAAGGGTCTGTTCTTCTTGGTTCCGGGCTAGCCGGACAAACATCATCCAGTTTCCACAGTCTTCATTGGGAGTGTCCAGAAAGTACTTCCCTCCATCTTTCAACACCTGAAACAAAGGGGGAGAACAGGAGAACGAACATGATAAAACCAAGTCCTGTACAGAGGCACATTAGTTTTCTTTAATTTGCAACCACAGCTATCAGTTATCTACCCTGTCTTGAAATGTCCTTTGAAATCATGGTTGTTTTGAAACAGATCACTCTTAATGAATACTGAGTGCAAAAGAAAGTGAAGAACGAATATCTGCTGAGCACCCCCGCTACTAAAATAACTGTAGGCCTTTGTATGTATTTCCAGTTTATATTTCATCATTTTTATATTATATAAAGATAATATTATAAGAACTAAGTGCAGGCAGGTAGGAAGATAAGCTTTATGCCTTAATCTGCTTCCTGAGCACTTGATAATCTCAAGCTTCAGTGTTGCTACATTTGCATAGAACAATTGTATAACTTGTGTTAATAAGTCCAGAGAGGTAACATACAATATAATGGCATTTTAACAGTCTTCTCTTTTTTCCCTTAACAAAGCAAAAGTAAATACAAATGAATAATTGTGTCAGAAAGATCTCTTTCTTTTTGCTTTACTTCATTCTTCCCAGATTCCCTTCCAAGAGAACACCCCTATGAGGCAAATACTACCGACCTCAAACAAGACAGTTGCTTTTCTGCAATAGTGTCTCGAACATGGACAGACAAAGCTGCCCAACAGATGTCAGCACAGTATGTATTTGTTCTACTAACGTAACTGAGCAAGTAACTGCAAAAAAAAAAAAAGGTTGCATTTCCATTGCTTCTGGGAACTATTTTATCTAACCATCACGTTTCCAATGAAAACACCTGCCTGTTGGACAAGTTTGGTCACATACTCATTCTAGGGATAAGTCAAGGCAGCTACTGCTGTAATGTAGGAAATCTGGGACTCTAATCTCCTCCTGTGAAGAAACAGTCCATTCATCAGCCAGAGCTGTGCTTATCACTGTATGCTTTTAAGCAAACGGGTGCTGACTGATAGAGGATAGGGTGTGGTTTACAATGGCTTGGTGAAGCGGAAGGAACTGGGTGCTTAGCTCATCCATCCATTGTTAGAGAAGTACAGTTTCTGCATTTGTAAGAAATAAAGTGTCTCATAAAAAGACTGAAGAAATTTAGTTATAGAGAAGAACAAATCCTTTCTGGTACCAACATGCCATGAAAATCCCATAGATGGACAGTATTACTTTTCTGGCAGATCATTCCATTCCCATGGCTCCCATGTGCAAATGAAGTTTACTGCAACTACTGAAGCTATTACTTCTGCTCTCAAACAAAAGTGCAGAAGTGTTTCCTCACAACACACAGTGCTTTCCAGGCCCAAGCTTCGGGAGAAAGCTCAAATGAAGACACAGAGTGTGTCACAGACAGCTGCTGCTGGTGTCTCTACGGAGGGGTGAGAGGGCCAGATACGAAATGCAAACTCTGGAAGAACCGTGACCTGTTGGGAAGTCCTGACAGAGGCTGTGGCTTGACCATGGACTTGCTGTATGACACAGAGGTGTGCTCAGGCATGACCCCCAGAGCAAAATGCAAAGACTGGGGCCGAGAGGATTGCGATCAACTATCGCTCCCAAGGAATTCCTGTGGTAAAGGATGTGCACGTAGATTTGTCTAAGCTAGGCTAGTCCTGAGAGGCCACAAGTTTTGCTGGATAAAGTACAAACAATAGTGTCATAATCCAGGTGAGACACTCAGTATTTACGTGTGCAGCAAAAGAAGGTACCAAACCTAAACAACAATCTGATTAAATAAACTGAGTTAGTGCACTGTGTGTCAAAGTTTATATATAATATAAACTAACATATAATTAAGAAGTGTTTCCCTACCCCTGCACTGTTCCTCCCGACTGAGCAGGTGCCTTAATGCTTATTTCTGCCACTATTGCTCAGTGCACAAATGTAAATGTCCCAGTGGTATGCTGTAAAGCACAGATCCTTTGTTATCTGGGAAGAAAGTTAAGTAGCCATGCTCTGTGAAAATTAGACTTATTAGACTGATAGCTCTAGCACCCTGGAAACAGTAAAACTAAAAAGCAGGAAAGCAAACTTCTAGAAAATACAATATTCAGGAACATTTTGGTACTTCAGGTTATGCTGTACTGCCTAACAATGTGATTTACACTCATGCTTACAGACCAAAAGTACAATTAATTAACTAGATCAGAGGGCAAACTGATGGATTAAAATATATAAATACATATTAACTGCTAGAGATACATATGTACTTCACAGAAAGTCAGTGGGGTTTTACCTGAAGGACTAGCCTGCTCTCATCATAGCAGGTCAGTTTTGTAGACAGTTGACCAACATATGGACCAAATTGTGTTCTCTTCTGTATTACTTTCTTTGCAAATACACCAAGGACTGCGAACAAAACAAAGACCAGTCCAATATTAGTAGAGACATCACAAACTATTTCTTGTATGTTTACAGTTGTGAAAATGGAGATAAACAAAACAGTACAGAACACATGGACTCTTTTTCTAGACCAGTAAATCCTGTAAATAATTCTAATGTGGAGAATCTAAAAAGCATGTAAATAGGTATTAATTTTTTTTAATGGGGACTACATCAAATACAGAAGTGCCTTAAGTTTGCAACAAGATGTTAAAGTGAGTATTCAACACAAATGTGTTGTTACTCCTCAGTCTACAAACTGTTATAGTCCTCTGCTTGTTGGCATAATTTGAGAGGTTGTTCTCTCCCAATATGGGTGGAGAGAATGTATAAAAACACAGTATTAGCCTTCTTAATCATTCCAGTTATTCTGCTGCCACATCAATGGAGTGACTGTGTAGGCAACCCATCATTCTCTTTCTGAAAAGCAATCTAGGCAGGACTAATTTTACACAGGTAGCTGCGGAAAATTTGCACACTAAGGACATCATTCCCTTGTTCAAGTTTGGGCATTCAAATTGCCTTGCTTTCAGAAGGAAACAATAGTCTTTCTACCATATGAACTGAAAATGCTGCAAAAGGTAAATTATCCCACTCTGATCTTTAGAGTTAGCAGGGCGTGGATAAGGTATGTCATTTACCATTTTGTTTCTGACCTTTTATTGAATACTCTTTCCTGTTTTGCATACTTGGGGAAAAGAGAAAAAAAGCAGTAGTTGGTGGCTGTTACTATTAGATATAAATTCAACATTCATTACACTTGGATTGAATGAACAGAGCTAACTGGTTGCTCACAGCTAAATGTCACACCAGCTCTGGCTAATGTCCTGCCATCAGTCTGTGCATCTGGGTTACTAGAAATCAGTCATAAAAAACAGTAGCTGACTGTGAACTTTAGCTGTGCTCAGATGAAAACAGTCTTCACACTGCTAATGCCCAATGACTGAACCTTGAGTTACTCATAAAAACAAGGCAGTGTTTTCGTCTCCTCTTTCTGAAATAAGGGGAAAAGAGCTAAAATACTTACTCTGCTGGTTTCCAGCTCGCAGCTCCAACACTCGCAAAGCGAGGTAGTGAGGTAGGGTGAGACGGGCTCGGCTGGGAATAACCCTATCTTTAGCCCTGATGAGTGGTCCGTGGAGTTTGCATTCTCCTATAAGGCTTTTACCGCAATCCTCACACCCTACAAATCCAGAAAAGGGAACGGGTTACTAAAAATTACATACTGCTTTCCAATTTAGTCATCTTGAGAACACATCTGGAATTATAAATGCTTTTCTTCAAATCAGTGTTCTACATCAGCTAGTAAAAAGATTATCTGCAAGTCAAAACTGAGCTAGGAAGGTCTGAAATAACACCTCTAGTTTGTGCATTCTCTCCCGTGTGATTTGCTGGGTCCTGACCTCCAAAGATTTATACACATGTTCATTTGGAGGTGTCATAAACTGTGCCTTTCAAGACTAGGATGGCAGCAAAACTGGAGCTCACCACATGCCCACCTGTAAATCAAGGTGCATATATTTATACAGAAACGTGGACAAAGTTGTTAGCAATAACCAAGGTAAGGTTGGGCCCTTCCAACCCTACCCATTCTGCGATTATGTAATTCTGAAATTTGCAGAGATCCAAGGAGTCCAAGAAAGACTTTGTGTCTGCTGCACAGACCATTCTCAGCAGAAGACGAGACCCTCGGGGTAGCACAAGAAATGAGTATGATGCGTCTTACAGTCATAGCTCAGTTGACAATCATGCAAGGGCAGCCTCCTCGAAGGCCACGCTGCCTGTGGAAGAAAGGAAAAGGGGCACACGGCATCTCCCAGTTTTTGGTTTCCAGTAATGACGTCTGCAGGCTGAACACACGGACCATCCAGAGAAGTCATCAAAGAGAAACACATGTCTGCAAACTGACTTTCTCCCAGCACTGTGCGATATTTTTGGTTCAGTGCAACTCAAACTGGTTGCCAGGGAAACTCATACAGAGCACTGGCAAAACTGAGCAATGAGCCTCTCCAGCAGAAGGTCATCTTAGCACTGGTGTCACACAGGGCGATGGGAAAAAGGGGACTTCTTGCACAAAACCTTTTTATAGACAGTAGAAACCAAACCAGTGAGCCAACAATGCTTTACGACTGAGTTAAAAGGAAAAGCTGATATTGGTCATCCATGACTACCTCATTTTGTTTTCCTTCTGAAAACTCTGCTGAGCAAGTCTATTCAGTAAGTGACAATACAGAGCAGATGAGGAGAGCCAGAACAGCCACAAGAGTCCAAGGGAGCAACAGGACACTGTAGCAGAGACTGGGGCAGGAGAGGTGAAGCTTCACTGCAGATAGGGGCTCGTAACCAAAGAGTGGTCAAGGGAAGCATAAAGGGCTCAGGAGACATTGCCAGGGGAGACATCAGAGATGGTCTTTGCAAAAGGACTGTAGCACCATAAAAGACATATTCAGGGTAGCTCAAAAAGGTTTCCGTTTGTAAACACAAGCAGGCACTTGACTAAATTACACACCTCGAGAGTCTAGTCTAGTATCTCCCCAGATAAGCCTGAAGTGTTCCTACCAAGTTCTTTGGGCTTTCCTGAATTCTGAGGAGATAGACTTGTGTGTTGGTCAAGCTGCAGGCACTACAACAGTCCGTATTTTTCAATAATTTGGGGACCATATAAGTCTTCTTTTGCCATGGCTCCCTGGCTGCACACCTGCACTATGAATAGCTGAAATATAATACTCTTTTTGCTAGTGCTATAGATAACATGTCCCTCTACAGCCATCACTTAAAATGCACAAAAAACCACAGCTGCCAGGCAGATTTTTCTTGTTATACACTTATTTATGCACTTGAAAGTCCTTTACAGCTCGGCTGCAAGAAAAAGAAGTATTTCCTTGGTGATTTAACTTAATTGGCTTTTAAATAAATTCCTGAAGTCACCCTTCTGAGGGCAACAAAATTATGAGGGCTTCCTGAGCTTACCTAGGTTAATAGTGACTTTGTCTCAAGTCTAACAGCTCCTGCTTGGAGAGTCATTGTATGCAAACGGCCGAAACACATTACCAAAAGCAAAATGGAGACAAAGAACCGCTGTTAGAGGAAGGATGTGTCTAATCATAAAGTACACGACCTTATCAATCCATGCCATACCTCTGTGATTCATCACTACCGAGCTCCTAAGCAAACCTTCCAGCTGCCTCAGGGCAGTGCCCACCTCCGAGGCCCCAGGGTGGGCAGCTCACAGGAAAGCTGGAAAGGGAAAGCAGGGAAAAAGGGTATCCCCTGAATTGGCCTCCAAATTCAGCGCTAGTGCTTGGTTAGTTAACCCCCTTGAGACTGAAGGTCTGAAATGATTCACGCATGTGGATACTGGGGTGGCACTCCACTAAAATCAGGGGCCTCTTTGCATCTGACCAGGTGTTTAGCAAGGGCAATAAAGCTGAGCAGCCCCACAGACAGCTCCCCAGGTAGCACATCTAAGCAGCATGATGAAGCCTTCAGCTAGCCCTGGACAAACTTACCTGCAGAGCTGGAAGTGCTTTTAAGCACCTTGTTAGCATGGCTTGGGATTCTGACCTGGTACAGCTGCCTACACCTCAAAATATGAGATTAGGTCAGTTGGTTAAAGCAGGGTGCTAGTAACACCAAAGTCGTGTGTTGAGTCGCTGTGCGCTTAATGAGTTGGACTTGATCATTCTTGTGGGTCCCTTCCAACTCAGGATACTCTGTGATTCCATGAAATATCCAGAGCTGTACAAGGCTTGTTCTAAGATTTTCTGTATTTCATTACATGGGACATGAAGATAACTAGATGACTTAAATTATTAAACAGGCCTACTGGAATTACATTCACTACACAGTATTTCTGACCCCACGTCAACATGTTAGTACCCTGACTCCAAATTTACTGCATTCTAAAAATTGTCAGGTGTGCCAGAACAACAGGATTGGAGTGCTGCAAATAGAATAACTTTAGGGACTACTATAGGGCATGGGATCTTTGTAATTTTTCTCCCCAAAACTAACAGTGCAAAACTGTTAAGTTCACATTCTTCCTCAGAGATAATTACAGAGATAATATCATGATCCTTTGTATTTCAGTGCTAAATTACAGATGCCATTGGCAAAGGAATGTACATATAGCAGCAGCACATAGTCTGCCAAGCTCATACAGATTTTATGCCCATTTTTAACTTGGCTAATTAAGCAAAATGTAATTTTTCAACAACAGCCTCAGAACACACTCTAACCTGTTCTGAAATAGGGTGCATCCAGCTATGGAAACAACACACACTTTGTCGTAACAGCACTAAAAATGAAATACACTTGGTTATAAAAATCACTTTCTGTGAAGACCTCTTTGGCTTTTTGTTAGGCAATTTAGTACCTCAATGCTTTTTCAGTTTCCTTGCTCCCTTAAATTGTATTTACACAAACAAAATTAATGGATTTGAGGTCATGTGCAAGCATGCAAGAAAAAGTAAAACTGCCACCATTCCTCTGCTTTGCTGTGATTTAGATGAGTAGATAACCAAAAGAAATAAATGAGATTCACAGGAGTAACAAGCTGTTAAAAACCAGACCATGCCATTTACTATATCTTTAGAACAACAATGCTATATTGTCCCCCAGAGGGTAGTTCTTTGTTCTTTCTCTGTCTTCGCAATGATTCTGAAAAAATTACAAATAATGCCTTTTTATCTATCTGTAGATAAAACTGCACAAGCTAATAGATCTTGTAGCTGTGAAGATTTTTATTTTGCTGGACGTCACTGCAGCAGTGGGGAGGCAGGCATACAGAAGAGCCCAGCACGGGTGAAGGTGCAGGCTCCAACCAGGTTGCAGGTGTGCAGCTACCACCTCAATCACAAGGACAGGGTGCTCACCCCCTGCCAACCACTGCTGGAAGGACTAAGAGAAGGGTGCAACTTCCCTGCACCCCCAGCTGGTATCCCTGTGCCTGAATGCCTCTGCTCCCACTTCTCCCAGACTTTGGGAGGCATGGTTGGGCAGCCATGGTTTTCCCTTGCTCCTTGGGACATCAAAAGAATGAGACCCACAGCCCGCGGGATGCAGTGCTCCAACATGAGCTGACCGGACACTGGTAGCCGTGTTCCCAGGGAGGAGAGTGGGCTGTGAGTGCGGCTCACCTGTACTGTCCTCACCATGCTGGCGCTTCCCCCCAGTCCAGGTCTAGGTGACAGTTCTCCTTTGCTGCAGACTCTACAGCCTGGCAGCCTTAGCTGCCAGCCTGCCTCATCCTCCAGACAGCTCCAGGGTCAGCCACACTGCACAGGGACAAGCTCCCACAGCCAACAGTAGCCAAGCTGGCACGGCAGCTTGGGCAAGCTGGACTGGAGCACAGTCAACAAACTGGTTTCCAAAACAGCAGCACGGTTGGAGCACTGTGCCACCCCCACAGGCACAAGCCCGGCCTCAGGGAGAGCTCATTAGTGTGGGCAAGGAGCCACAGGCTGCGGTTACACAGAGTCCTGCTGCACAGATAACAGGAGCTATACATAGCCATACTAGGAACTGCAATCACTGTCATGATAGCTCACACATGCCACCAGATCCTTAACCAATCAGCAGCAGAACATCACTTTTAAAAACCAGTTTGCTAAAAACGAGATGCCTATCAGGACCTCCTTCCTGCGTTTTCTCCAACTGCTACTTTCAAGTGAGGCTTTACAGTACCTGAACACTTCAGTGGCCCACAAGATGCCTGCGGTAGGATTATGTTCCCTGTGAAGGCAAAGGTAAATCATTCCTTTTCAATTGTCCACTTGGAGCAAATGCACCCTATGAGAAATGATCAGCAGCTGAGCAGATCTCAACATTTGCTGAGCTGTTTTGCAGTGTTAGAATTAGCTCCCATGCGCAGAGGGAACAAAGATCAGTGTACACAGCGGTCCAAATCCTAGCCTAATTACAATCATAAGATTTGCATAGCAAACAACAGTAATTTATCCCAGAGTAAAACTGCACTGCTCCATTAGCCTTGTTCAGCTTTCAAATAGAGGAACACTACAAAAGTACCTTCTGGACATTTTCTGTCCGAGGTACATTGCATGTGCCAGTCTTGGTTGTTCAAACCCAAACGTCATGAGGTGGTGCATGAGGATTTCCTGCCCTGAGGTTTGTTCTGCAGTACTCTGTTCTGGGAAAGCTTGAAATCCTTGTTCTACAATTTATTTGGCAAAAAATTCAAAGTACTCAATTACCAAACAGTTAACCACAAGTTATTTTTTCATTATTGCAGACCACTGACACACATTCCCTCTGTACAAAACATTTATGAAAGAAGCCTTATATATCCTAAGTTTGATGTGCAAAATGAAGCTTTTAGCTCATTCATAATTGATTCTACTTATATTAAGTAAAGTAGAACTTGTTATAATTATCCGTTCAAAATAATTTTATTCAACTCTCATTAACTTCTGATATTTTGTCATGCTAAATTGTCTACCGATCGATCTTAACTTGTTAACTTAATAACTGATCCCTAGTCCAGCATCAAAATAGGTGAAAATTTCCTCAGTGTCTCCTTTCTATGTCTCTTCTGCGTCATAAACCAAACCCTTGTATTAGCAGAGATGTAGAACTGCTCAGCTCTGCATATAAAAAAAGAAAAAAACCCATAAATCAAGAAACACACCCCAGGCTGACCTTGCAATCATAATTGCTCACCTGAGCAAAGACAGAAAACTTGCATTTTTGTGCATGACACAGTGTATCATTTGGGAAGCAGGTGCTGTGTTTTCCATAACCCTGCATCCAAAATAACACCACCCTCAAAAAGAAGGGGGGAAGAAAAGGATATTTACTCTTATGTGCTTGAGAGGGAAACTTTGGAATTGAAGCAGTGAGTTCCCATGTGTTTGAGACATGGAGACCCTGAAGCCTTGCAGTCTCTATCTGCTGGCACCAACACAGAAACTGTGGACATGCCAGTGGGGCAGTATCGGCCTGTTACCAAAGCCTTGTGCTGCCATGCCCAGGCTTTCTGGTGAGTGGGCAGGAGCTCCTGAGCAGGTGAAGGGGGAGGAGTAGTCCTGGTCCTGCACAGGGGTGAACGGCACCCTGTAAGTAAACGCCTACTCCTCTTGGAACGCCCTCCCTGGGAAGGAGAATGGTAAATGGTTTGCAAACGTCCCAGAAATCATTCTCAACATTAAACATATTCATGGGAACATGACCTCACTCTACTAAAATGCAAAACTTTAAAAATGAGTTACTATATTTGGAGGCAGAAACAGAGAAAGAGAACAGCAAACATGCCTTACTGCCACCCCACCCCACACATTCAGTCAAGACCGGCAGGTCAAGCTAATTCCCTAAAACTGGGACCCAGCAACAGAGGTGAACCCAGCCCTCAGGCATCCTGACCCAGCCACTGATCTGCAGTGATACTTTCCCTCACTTCATCTCCATCCCCCACACCCCCATGCTTGTCTTTGTTCCCAAGAAGAATGAAGATTTGGAGGGGGAGTACATCCTTGGGTTTCCAGCAGTGGGAGATCATCTGTCAAGGCACCTGCTCCTTCCTCACAGCAGTACGATCCTGACCAGCTGTTCTTATGGAAGAATGTCCTTAGAAGGGAGGCTCAGCACTTATCTGGCTGTACCGTCTCACAAAAAGCAAGCATGCATTTCCTGGCAGACACAAGCTCCAATATGTAAATTCTTCTGAACCCCAAAACTATTTGTTATACAGACACATACAAGATAACAACAACTGTGATTCATTACTAGTTCCTAATAGGGAGTCATCATGATGATAGTCGAGCACATCTGGGAACAGTAAGTTTTTCACCTGGTGGCCATGAAGTACTACAACAGGCAGAGCCAGAAGGAATTTAAATAGCTTCCCATAAAAAGTCAGTCTGTCACCAATCCCAATGAGGCTTTCTACTGTGCTCATTCTGTCTAGCAAATCCTAGGAGCAAAACAGTTAGAGAAGCTTCAAGGAGCACAGCTGGGCTGTGAAATTCAGCAGTTTCAGCATGCTCCCATGAAGCCTGTGCAGCAGAAGCATACCTGTGCTCTGCTGTATCTTACAAACTTCACAGGTAGGAGGAAAACAAGTTACCTTCACTCTCTGAACACCTGAAAAGGCAGTAACTTACACGTCTTTCCCGCAAAATTAAAGGAGGGAAAAAAACCTCAACAAACCAAACAGGAAGGAAAGTATGTAGGTGTGTTTATCAACTTTAACTTCACTGCAGTCTGATCAACTGGTTTATCAAAGTTCT
Organism: Atrichornis clamosus; assembly: GCA_013400975.1. NCBI lineage: Eukaryota > Metazoa > Chordata > Aves > Passeriformes > Menuridae > Atrichornis > Atrichornis clamosus. The sequence continues at coordinate 28,168 of WBMZ01008075.1, read as the reverse complement.
TGGTATGTTCATTCACCTAAAAATGACCTGAGGTCAAAAAATTCACTGATTGATTGAAAGCTAATTTAAAAAATAATCTTTTTCTGGTTGTTCTTGGGATAAAACTCACGTGTCACAGTTCCAGTACACCACATGGGGCTTGGTTGTTATCAGAACCCATATATATAAATGAGCACAGTCCAAGTGAAGTCACCTCCCATAGTTTACATGTAAGGGTTTCTAATCAGCATGAACAGAGAGACTTCTCTCACTGCTGAAAGCTGAACACGTTTCAAGCAATCATATTGAAAAATGCAGTTGGATTTTCCAGGGGTTTTTTTTCTTTCTCTCCCTCTCCCTCCACTGTCTTGGCATGAAGTAATATAAAATTAGATCCAGAGACAGAGAATGAGGTTAACAGCAGATTCACAGAAACAACTATTATTTTCTATGAGGAACAGCCTGAGGCAGCATAGCATTGTCCTACAAAAGGCCCAGCGAAAGCTTCCTGAGAGGGAAGCCTTCCCATTGCACCATGCCCATCTTCCCCAGCAGCCAGCAGCAGTCTGACCTGGTGCAAGCCTGTGGCTCCTTGGCTGTGACACCTTTTCCTTGCTTTAGGTCTTCACTAGCACTGTCCAAATTGTGCTGTTTCTATACTGCAGACAGCAAGACTAACACTCCCCTGTTCACAGAAACACAGACAGCCGACAAGAGAGCCATATTCAAACTGCTCATAAGCATTGATCTTAAGCACTTTTCCTTGGGGGAGATTTTTGGCAGGATGGTTGATTTATTTTAGTGTCAGACTAAAATAAATTTCCACTAAGTTTAGTGGAAAATGTGAATGCTAGTGTGGCACTTCAAAGTTAGATACCAGAATCTTTCATCTTTGTTCTAGCAGAAAAAACCCCAGGCACATACATCTTCCTAAATGTACATATGTATAAATACACAAGGCATACACACACACACACACACACACACACACACACACACACACCATATTAAGTGCATTAATACAGTTTTATTGATGGCAGGCCAACACCACGGTTTCAATTCTGATAAATGAAGTGCAGCAATTATAATGACTAAAGCTTAGTATCGATCAGTTGAAATATTTCCAAGCCTTGCAACTTTCCCTTAAAAGGGAACATTAGATTGTGTCTCTCGCTCCTTCACTGAACTCTGTTGTTACTGGTCCCCAAGTCCAGATGTTGCGTGAAGGGCACTGGTGGAAAGCTTGGTGACAAAAGCTGCTTCTCCTAAGGAAATTAGCCCCAATCAATTCTTGATTTTCCATTGGTGACACAACTTTCAACACGGACTAGTAGGAACTTTGCCAGCAAAGACAGTAGCAGCTGGGATATATTTCCAGCTACTTACTGGAAGAAAGAATCAGGCAGGTAGACACACTTTGGAAAAGGAAATATGAGTTTACTGTAGGACGCAAAGAGGAAGCGTGGCATGAGAGAGCAAAGAGGTGCTGTACTCATCCTGTGGCTGCAGAACTTGATGTCTTTAGTGGCACATGTAACAACACGAAGTAACATACAGCTACTGGGAATCAAAGTGCAGTGCTTAAACCATGGAACCCACTTCTGTAGGGATTCGTCCGTGCAGTAGGCTCCACTGATGTGAGTAGCCACATTATGAAAGAAGGAAGTCCACGTGGAGAAGTGAATTCACAGACCCTTAGGACTGGTCAGGGCTGAGACCTTGGGGACCAGTCCTGAAAAAACATTCCAATCCACATTACATTCAGTGGAAACTATTAATAAAACTGGAAAACCAATTAACTTCCTCAGTGATCCATCCAAACTTCCTACTGATATTCCAACTCATCGAAGAGGAAAAAAGCCAGAAGTTAGTTATGGTTTTATTATTATTAATGAACTCTAAAGTATATATTTAAAATATTGAAATGAAGGGGTCTTCTTTTAAAAGCATTGGCTTTTGTAAATGAAGGGTCATTAGCAGCTTAGCAGAACAGCTTTAGCTCTTACTATGCATCCGCTTCATAACAGACAACTTCTGTTATTCCTTGCTTTATTTCCAACACGAAAAGCATGCTTGATTCCCAGCTTCTCTGGGAACAAAATGAGTAGAAGACTCTCATCCTTCGCCTTTATGACCCTGTTAAATTCTTCTCCTCTTTTAAAGCATTAAGTGATTTCTTAAAAAAACCCAAACATATAGGCACTGGGAAGTTCTGCTGCTGAACAGACATAAAAATATATTTCTGTGACAATAATACTCACACGTGCAAGTATCGTATCTGTATTTTCATTTACTTGTTTTCTTTTTCCTAAGATCTAACATTTACTTCCTTTTTTCTGCACTAAAGATTTTTAATGGGAACCAAAAGATAATTAGCTAATGTCTTGACTGATACCATACTAAAGAAATTATGTCTACCTGAGCTTCTTTAACAGACTGATTAAGAAATTATAATAAAATTGGCAGCAACAAATTAGACAGCAGTATAGCACATTTTCCTTAAAATAACTATTCTCCTCAGGCGTAAGCACAGCCTTTAGTCTGTTCTGTAAGACACAGAAATACAAAGTACACAATTATAGATTATTACAGGAGACTTACAAGACAGTTGTAAAAATTTGTGGATTTAAAAAAATTGCAGATTTCTTTCTATAGATTAAGCTCTCAACTCAGATTGTAATGTATCTCCATACAGCCCTATTAATTCTGCTAACAGTCATCTCAGTTTGAGATCAAATAAAATTCAAATACTTCTTCTACATTTCTGATTAATCTGTAGTTTCTTTAAATTATTTCCAAAAGTCACACACACACACAAATAACAGTAGTCTCTATTACTAAAATATAAGAAGTAATCTTGCAATGCAAAATTGCAAAGAATTTGTTCCTATTTTCATACTTTCCCAGCTCAAAGAACAAGATCAACAGATGGTAAAGGCATCACCTTGGGGGAAATGCACCATTACTCAGATATGTATTTGTATAACTCTGGTTATTTAACATGCCTATTTACTTAGATCTGTGTATGATTACATATCCCACCTTGTATTTGGTATATTCTATTTGGTTGGAAATAACATACTTTATACTACTTCCACTTCAACATTGCCAACAGGTCACAACAATATTCATATTTCATAAAGATCCTTCACGTTAGAAGAGGCAAAGGGACAACGGTCCTGCCAGAACATCCCTATACACCTCCCAGCACACATCTGACAAAGCACCTTCCAGTCCAGCAAGTTAAACATAACACACTCTGCCTTGTCTTATCGCCCCAGTAACAGAGAACAAGTGCCACCTTCCGTGTCACACATGAATCATCTACTTTCTTCTCCATTATATCAACTAAAAAAGCCCTGATCAACTGAGCTTTCCAGGACCATAATTCTTTTCTATTTGCACCATTACAAATACCCAGAAACCCTCACCAGTCAACATTTTCATAACACATCTAGATTACAGCATTAAAAGGACCTACAAACATACCTCCCGTCCAACTTAAATGTTAACTTTATATTAGCTTTAGCTTTACATTTTAATGGCTTTCAATGCCTATCATGCATAAATACACTTCAGTGAGGTCAAAAAACAGTCTTGACACATTTGGATAACAATAATGACAACAGAGCCCACAAACTTTGGTATCTGCCTGCTCGAGTTCAACGTTTTTACGTCTTTGTCAAAATTATAAATGTATTTGGTTTTTACGGTTTTCTCTCTGAAAAGCTTGGAAACTTATCAGAAGCCACAAGCAAACATGTTGATGCTCTACAGTTAAGCAATGTATTTTCATTTTAAGGATCACAGAGTAATCTAAAGAAAGCATGTGTGCGTATGGAGCCCAAATTCTTCCAAGAAAAAAAGACAGGTTACCTGCTGGGAAAAGGACAAAATGAGTCAAAACTAGTAAGATTACTAGCTCAAAATCACTCAAAGAAAAAATGCCAGACTGAGGAACACAAACTATTCCAACAAAACATGAAACTTCCCAAGCACTTGTCCCAGAATGAGGGGACTACTTGAGAGTTTTTAAACTACTGCACAGACACAGACACAGGTTTGCAACACAAACACAGCAATTCCTACTGCCATGTAAGAACAAGGCAGCATAGTGGCAATTATTCTATTCAGAGCTTGCTCTTACACTTAAAATAACAAAGGAAGAAATGACTTAACTTTTTTCCTGCAATCATAAGTGGGCCACACCTGAAAGTTGTAGCTGCATGAGCCCAGAAATCTTTTTCTTCAGTCACCACAGAAACTAACACAGAAAATCTGGTGATCTGTTCTCCTGTTTTCAGTAGAAAATTTACATATGAATTACACACCAAATTCCTTTGGTCTAATAAACTGTTCTGGACTCGCATGACAAAAATACTGCTTCTTCATTATCATCCTCCTCTTGCTGCTCTTTGCTGTCTTTACAAAAAACCCTGTACATCTAAAGCCATCTAAAGCCAGAAGCAAGCGTAGTGGTAAGTCTACCCCTTGTCTAGAGTCCACACATGAAAACAGAGGTTTGGAAATATATCCTTACATTTCAAAGGATTTTAAGATTCCCAGATTTTCTGTCAGACAGGCCCAGTTGTTGGTGTGTAAGTATTAACACAGCAATCTGTACCAGTCAAGAAATTACCTGATGCAACTCGGCTGATTCTCAAAGGCATAAAAAATTGCATATAATAACCTATATAAATGACTGATGTTCAGGACCTGACTGGAAGACCCAAATAGTGAATTATTTTCTATTACTTTTCATATTCATTAATCACCATTAGATAAAGAACAAATGAACACACACAGAGGTCAGAAACAGCACAAGAGTCACTTAGGTGTTTCCCATGACAGAATACAATTCAAACATTGGTTTTGCACTCCAGAACAGAAATGCAAACATTTCATAACCGCACTACGTATGGGAAATCAAAACAAACCTTACCTTTATTTAAAATGGCAATTTTAGTAAAAAGTCAGGCTATGTTAGTACAGAGTGGACGGAACCATGCTGTCCTCCTTCAGCAAACTTTTCCAAATGCCCCTCTGTTCAACTAAGTCTAACTCCACTGTTTTGTTTCCCCAGGAGGACCCATTCAGGACCATGTGCTCCTTTTCAGCTGTCAATAAACAGAAGCAGCGAATTCTCCAGCGCTTCACAAAGCTAGTTAGGCATAGCCATTCATTTCTTCAGGAAAACAGGGCATTGATTTCAGCAAATTCCCAGGGAGCAGCTACAACAAAGAGATCAAAGACCCACCTCCTTTCCTGCCTGGCTTTGGCCGGCTGGGCTGAGAGGAGCAGCAACAGGTTTCCTGAAGAACAGGCTCTATCCCCACCGACCACTGCATGCTCCATTCACACCCATCGCCTTCCTGCATTCCTGGGACAGCCCCCGGCGCTAACCGTGACAAACCCTACATTCAGGCAGCATAATATACTGCACACTAGTTCATCCAAGGATAAAAAGAAAAACAAGCTCCAAGGGAAGTCTGCTGCTTCCCCGACCAGCCCAGCCTCAGTAGTTGCCAGACTTTTCCTAAACTTCTCTCTTTTTCTTTTTCTTAGCTTCTCCATCTAAAACAGAGAAACACTTGCTACCTTGAATACATTGTGCTGAAACTTCTCTGGAATGTTGGCTTTTTTGATTTATTTCCACAAGTTTGAAGACTTAACTGCTGGAGTTTGAGGTCTAGCTGCAGCAGCCCTTGTATTGTGCAACCATGACATTTTCTTTGTGCCATTTATCCCAGACTGCAGTGGGGTTTTTTCCAAGGAATCTAAGGGGGTTTGTTTCAGTTTGGTTAGAATTTTTACTTTTTAAATTATACACCTTGTCTTCATTAATGTAACCAGGGATAAGATCTTTTCATGTTAGAATTTGACATTGTATTGAACCAAGCACTAGCAAAAAAATGATGCTGTGGTCAAGCTTAGGACTGGTGGTTAGGCTACGTGTCTACTACCACGGTGAGAGACAGAGACCTGTTCTTATGGTGCTGATACCACTTGGCATCAGCTCCATGTGTCTAAACACTCCTCATCTCCTTCTCTTTTCCTCCACAAACAGTTTGGTTATATCCAAATTCTTTACCTGGAAACAATCTGGTATATATTATCCCCAAAACACACCCTAGTGTTGGTTATTACTATAGATAGGCTAGTATCGAGCTCACTGGCTGGCCCTGAAATATTTATTTATATAAATACAGACATAAAGAGCTACAGTCAATTCACACCTGTACAGATTTGCCATGTCATTCTTTACCATTCTCCTGTGCACTGGTATTTTACCAAGGCATTACCTGGCTGTCACAAACACCACATGCATGTGTACTCCCACCAGCTGGAAACTGGAAAGTCCCCTCAGCACTGGTACTGCCTCCAGGATGTTCACACATCTCCAAGTGAGAAGACAAATGTCTATCCTGCTAACATGAGCGAGTATCACAGGACATGGCACAGCGCAAGCAGTACAATACTGAGAAGACCAGGGACAGGTGATAAGGATGACTGCTCACTGCACAGAAGGAACAGAGGATACAAGGAAATACAGAACTGCAGAATTACTGAAGTTGCAAGAGACCTGTGAAGATCAACGAGCCCAGCCTCTTGCTGAATGCAGGCCCTTAAAGAGCATTACCCAGGGCCTTGTCAAGTATATCTCGAATACTTCCAGTGAGGGAAACTCCACCACTTTCCTGGGCAGCCTATTCCAATGTTTGACCGATCGCACAATGCATCCACAAGCATCTCCTCTAAAGCAACTTGTGGCCATTGCCTCTTGTCCTGTCACAGTGCATGCTTGGGGAAAGGCTGCTTGCGACTCCTTCTCCATAACCACCACTTTTGTACTGGAAGACCATGATTAGATCCCCTTGAGCCTTCCCTTCTTCAACCTGAACACACCCAACTCTTTCGGCCTCTACTCAGGTGACAACTTCCGTAACACACTGATCATTAGGGGGAACATGAGCTGAAAAAAACCAGAAAAACAAAACTGCCAGGGCATAAAAATGGTAAAACAGATGAAGATCTGAGTGCAGTTGAGGAGTCTTGACCGTGACCACTGTGCAGTCACCCTGCCCTCTTTTCTTTCTCTCCTGATAGCAATTTTGCTTGTTGTATATAATACAGTCAGGCATATTACTTTCCTTATTTTATAGTTCTCCCTGTATCTAAATGGCATTTAAGCATGCCTCAAAATTGCCAGTTTGCAGATAAAGCTCAAAAAATGCACTTTCACAAATAACTTGATCTTGAAGTACATATATCACCTCCACAGATAGTTGCTATCTGCCATTAAGCCATTGATGGTCTTATATTTATTAACTGATTACAGTTTTTAATGAAAAAAACCCAAACTGTTTTCTTTGTTCCTCTGAGGAAGTATTGAAGAACGATAAAATGGGTTTCTGAAATTCCCCTGTCAAACATTGCACAATGTGCAGCTGGGCAGCCCTTGAAGGCAATGATAAAAAATGGCAGCTGAGGCACTGGAGGGACTCCAAAAGAAAGCATGAAGATAGATCAGTAAGCATAGAAAATGTGCTTAATGCTCCAGATAGCTTGAGCTGGAGTGAGAGAGTGCAAGTATCAGGGAAACGTGAGCAGCAACCTTTCGTGGTAGTTATGACAGCAAAGTGTAAGGACATGCCATTTGTATATTCTTTTCTGTTAAAAAGAAGGATGGATAATAGTGATGAGGCATGAGATTGAATGTGACTGGGATAATGATGCCTTGGAAGCACAGGAGTTAAATTCACAAAATGATTAAAAATCTCCAAGCACATCACTCTGTAGTAATCTGGGATGGTATTAGTGCCAAAGATAGATAAAACATTTTAGACAGAATTGTAATTTTAAGTCTCAATGAACCAGTCTGTTCTTATACTTGAGCCAGATTTTTACAATTTTACTCATATTAAGTCATGCTTTACTCCAAGAATAATCCCGTTGATTATAATGGTAATATTGTTCCACAGATGTCTCAGAAGAAACGCAAATGTAAAAGCAGACTTTATACTTCAGACAAAAGACATCAATCATGAGTACATCTGGGAATCTGATAAAAACATATGGTACAAAAAAATCACTGTGAGATGATGGAAATGTACTTACAGAGCAGGTCTGTGGACATGTTTACAGATCAGGCAAATGAAACCTACACAAAATAATGAAAAAAGAATTATCAGTTTTCTGAACTAGTACTATTCGTGTTTATATCTCATGCTAGTAATCATATGCATAGTCTTTTAGTTCTCTAGGAAATAAGAACATATCTACAGAAATCTAACAAGGAAGAATTTCAACTTCTAGAGGAAGAGAATAAATCCATCTATTTTTTATTCCTTAATAACTGATTCCACTGCATTTCATAGACAATGTAAACTGACAATATTATCGTAATGCATCTTAATTAAGAGCAGTTCACTGTATTCCACATCTTCATTAACATTTATTATTACAACAGAATTCTCAAGCATCATGTATTTTACCCCATAGCATGCCATTCTGTGTTTAAGCCTGATATTTCTGGTATTCATCCTAACAGTCCTGACCCTTGCAGAGTCAAAGATAATATTAACCAAATATAGGACAAGGCATTTTATTACTCTTTCGAAAGACTTCTGGAGGCTTTTACTTTTCTGTTGAACTCATTCATCTTGTTCTCTTCCCATTCATCTGCTGGTTTTTGACTGAAATTTTACAAGAAGCACATAGGGCAGAATCTGAGTTTTCTGTAGCTGTCTGAGCAATCTCCAACACACAGGAATCCCAATGACTGAATAAGGCTACTTGGAGCAACAGAAATAATAATGCAAATAATAATAATAATAAGGGGGCATGTAAATAACAGTACAAATCACATCAGTGTATGCCATTTTATGTCCTGTACAACTCTTGAACATTTCAGGCAGTGTTTGAAGGTGTGTGTGTGTGTATGAATTAGGGTGAATGAATGAGGTTCAACACGGTGAAGTGCTGGGTCCTGCACTTGGGGCACAACAACCCCAAGCAGTGCTACAGACTTGGGGAAAAGTGGCTGGAAAGTGGCCTGGCAGAAAAGGACCTGGCGGTGCTGGTCTGCAGCAGCTGAACATGAGCCAGGAGTGTGCTCAGGTGGCCAAGAAGGCCAATGGCATCCTGGCCTGTATCAGCAATAGTTTGGCCAGCAGAACCAAGACAGTGATCGTTCCCCTGTACTCGGCACTGGTGAGGCCACACCTCGAATCCTGTGTCCAGTTCTGGGCCCCCCACTACAAGAAAGACATTGAGGGGCTGGAGCAAGTCCAGAACAGGGCAATGACGCTGGTGAAGGGTCTGGAGCACAAATCCTGTGAGGAGCAGCTGAGGGAGCTGGGGGTGTTTAGCCTGGAAAAAAGGAGGCTCGGGGGGCACCTTATGACTCTCTACAACTGCCTGAAAGGAGGTTGTAGCCAGGTGGGAGTAATCCTCTTCTCCCAAGTAACAGGGACAGGACAAGAGGAAATGGCCTCAAGTTGTGCCAGGAGAGGTTTAGGTTTGGGAGTAGGAAAAATGTCTTCACCAAAATAGTTCTCAAGCACTGGAACAGGCTGCCCAGGGAAGTGGCTGAGTCCCCATTCCTGTGGATATTTGAAAGACATGCAGATGTGGTGCTTAGGAACATGGTTTAGTGGTGGACTTGGCAGTGCTGTGTTAGTGACTAGACTTGATGATCTAAAGGGTCTTTTCCAACCTAAACCACTCTATGATTCTATGAAAACTTGACTCTGATGAGGACAACAGTATTTTATTGCTGACTGAAATGGGTCAAAAAACCCATCTTCATTTTTTAAAATACAATGATTCTCAGTAAGATACTTCCAAATTGATTTGAGCTGGTTGGAAAAACTGAAGGAAGTATGGAAGAAGGCAATAAAGATGACAGGAAAAATGGATGGTGAAGAATAGCGAGAACTGAGGAGGAAACAGACTCACAGAAAGTAAAGAAGTGGTAAGATAAGGTGAATGCAGAGCACGATGAGGCAGAGAGGAGTCATTGGCCTGCTGATGAGAATTTGCCAAGGAAGAAGCTGCGACTCTGTCATGTTGTTCATAAACAGGGTGAGGAAGCTGAGATCCAGCTATCTGCTGAAATCTAGAAGCACACTTTCAATCTTGAGGAGACTAAAGAACACTTCCAGTGATCCATTACAAACACCTAAATTGCCATTTTAGCTTGAGGACATGCTGTTTGTGCCTGGAACAATGCTGCAGTCATGCTGAGCATTCTCTCCAGAATTTAGTCAACAATGATACACATACATCATTACTGGGCAACATAACAAGTATGCTGATTATATTAGATGTTAACAATTGATAAACTTATATATCCTCATTTAAGTGCCCACAGACCTAATCCCAAGACCAATACACACAAAGTAAGTAAATCAGACTTGCTGTCCATGTGTCTCATTACAACATAATGAAACCCTCAGGAATTTAAATTGTTAATCCTAGCATAAAAGATAGTATGTAATGAAAATATATTTTATAGATGCTTTGGAATCTGGAATTTAGAAGATTTCTGATGTCAAAATATAAAGAACTGCTGGTCTTTTTTTCTACATGCTTAAACATATTTTTCAAGCCTATGCTGCCTTCACCAAACAGAAGACAAGTATCTTGTATTTTAAAGAGTGATCTGCAGTGGTGGGTCGTGAGGGATAGTTAATAGGTGCACTGTAGACTTTATTGCAGAAAATTCATATTTTCAACACAATCCCCAAAAAAATCTTCCCACCTTTGGGCCGCACGCATTCCCTAACATCAGTGGGATAAAACTAACAAGGAGCAGCTCAACAAACTCTTATGACGGAAGACACACAAGGAAAGATGCTTCAATTATCCATGGACAAGCATCCTGTGTCTTTTGAGGTGCCTGAGGACATTTGAAACACCCACATGAGGCTGAGTTATACAATAAAAAGAGTTCCTCCTGGATTAGGAGCTAAAAGTCAGGCAGGGCATCTCAGAGAGCATTAGACACTTATGTTTCAGCAAATTAATCAAGTCCTACAGTACTGAAGTTTGTCTGTTTTTACAAGAAGCCAGGTAGAGCACAGGATGACTGCTGGTACAACACTTCTATCTGAGATCAAGGGGACTGCAGATGAGGCACGAAACACAGGTGCCAGCACATCAACTTCTCTTCTGTAACCTCTGTCCTCTGCTGAAACAGTGCCTCTGGTGCACAAACAACTTATATATTAGTTTTGTCACTGATTGGGACTGTGAGGAGCTGTGAGAAAGCAGCAAAGGGGCCCACACACTAAAAGGACATCAGTGAGTCCTCTTTACAGATGAAAACACACATGCTGAGAACAGGCTTCCTAAGCAGCAAGTATCCTAGTCTGGGTTCCATCATCCAGAACACACTTTATTTCTGAAGAAAGATCTACTCTGCAGCTTGACTCTATTCTGGTGGAAAACAACACACTTGTCTGTGGTGTTAATTCCGAAAAATTTGGGCCTTGCAGAGGGAACAGTGGACTTTAATGGCATCCATATGTGACATCTATATGGACACACACCAACCTCTGTCAACCCCAGAAATAGCAGGCTACATGTTGTCACTGCCAAAGCAGTGCCATCAACTAATAAAGATTTCATTTCTCTCACTGAATTACTGGACAAAATGATTTAATTGTGCTGCATTCAATCTCAGGGCAATTACCTGATAAACCACCACAACACAACAAGCTTTTCCCTCCCACATGGTCTGAGTCATTAGGATACCTTCATCCTCCCACATCTGGTCTGCAGCAGTCTCCTGTCATGAGAAAGTGCAGCCTCAGTCCATGCCCTCCCTGGCCACCATACATCTTCCATCCAGCCATGTGACACTGTGGTCCATGAACATCCCAATTAAGGTGTGGTTGAATTGTTCTATGGTGTCATTTTGGTGGTAAATCACCAAAGTGCTTTTCTCCACTGGCCATTGAAGCCTGAGAAACTCTCCTTTTCCCCCATACAGTTCTCTGCTGAAGAAGTATTAGCAGCAGCAACCCCAAAGTGCCCAAGTCCAGCACTTGGAAAGGGCACAGAGGCTACAGACCCAGAGGGAGCACTGCTGTGAGGGCATCCCAGTCACTGCAACACAACCCCCTTGTAAAAGAGCAGAGCAGCAGGTGCACCATCACAAGGAACTGCTCCTCTTCCAGCAGCTGGTTCAGACATCTCTGACGGGGTGAGGATAAGTGCAGCAAAGTGTATTTGCAGGGTGAAGGACTGTAAGTAGAACTACAAGCTCCTTCATAAGCTATGCCACCTCTTACCTGCCGTTATCCTCAACAGGGACCCAGAACTGCCTGTCATCCTAGCTGTACAAAACCACACCATAAATCCCTCTCCTTCAAGGGCACGAGGACACCCCTTGTGCAGTGTATTGCTCCCTGACCAAGGGGGCTCCAACACATGCAGAGTTATGGCAGTCATATGCTGTGCCAACCAGGCACAGTGCCTGGTGGATTCTGGCCACATCAGTTACTTGTCCACCTAAAGTCAGGTGGTTGGCCAGTGGCCATGCTGGCCTCAGTTTAACATTGGCCAATCTTCTGTGTTTTCACTCCTAGTAAATCACACTGACGTACCACATTGACCTTCAGACAACATGTTATAGGTATATCGCCAAATTTGCTGTGCTGCCCACATGGTCAAAAGAAGTTGTCTGTGGCTGCTCTTAAATATTGTCCTTTCCAGCAATGAATGGGCAGAAGAGGAGGAGAAGTAGAGTAGGGGATGCTTCCCATACATGAAAATTGCAGCCTTGAAAATGTGAGGCAAAGCCTCATGAGGTTTTTATAGGCTTACAGGTATCAGGAAAATAGATTATGCATTTATGTTGAATAGGACTTGATGGGTTAAGTATAATAGATGGTTAACAGTCTATAGTGATTACAGGCACTTTGGATGATGAAAACTTCAATGCTTTGTGGTGGTGGAAAGTGGTTTGCACCAGTTAGAGGAAGTGGAGATAGGTTCTGCACTGCCTAGAAGGACAGTGTCACAGTGTATTTCGCGTAGGAGCCAGGATTTTACGGTTTGGGTTATTTTTAGTTGCTCCACCATTGCCAAAAATTCACAGACTACGCATTTTGCGCTTTTTAAGAGACTGTAGTGAGCACACTGTGGGCATGTATGCCTCAGGATAGATACACATGATGGTGCTGGGACTGCCCTGGGATGTCCAGAGTCCACAGTGGGAAAGGCAATGCCTGTTACCTGTTCTGTTCTGCTGCAGAAGACATGGAAGTAATGAAATCAGACAGCCAGTTTTCAGGTATGGTCCAAGAAGAGGACCTACAATGAGGATCAAGGTCACTGCTGCACTAGAGGAAAGGTGACTCCTGCAAGGAAATGCACAGCAAGGGAAACCAGCCTGCCCAGGACCTCTGGGGCTGTCATTGGTGCACGATGAATCCGTGAAGGCTGCCAGCAATGGCCTGGATAACCTCCTTGCTTACCAGTGGTTTGCACTAGGAGGCAGCGAGAAGGGCAGCAAAGACTCCACTTTCTACAGCCACTGCAGGTCACTGCAGATTTCTAGGAGGATGACATAGTTTTACCAAACAGCACTTACTTCACTGGCCTTGAAGTTCATCTTCACCAGACACAATGAATTCCATGGCAAGGGAAGCCAAGAAACTGCTCTGTGAGGGACTTTGCAATCTCTGCAACGTAAGACCGTAACTAGTTGTCCAAGACAGCTGCCCTGCATGTAATACCGAAGAATTCTCACATGGGTTCACGTGACAAAGCTCTTCCACTGACCTCTCTTTCAGAAGATGTACATCTATCTTCCCTGGCATCATGCCACAGAAAGCCAGAGAAAAAGCAGGCACAGATGTGGGAAGAGACGTAAGTGGCAGCAACAGGAAAAGCTTTCACACTGTGGGTGATACACTTGTGCTTGCATCACGATGCCATCTGTAGATAACAAGAGAACATGCTGCCTGCAAAAGAGACCTATGCCATGCAGAGACAAAGACCTGGATCATAACTTTTGAATTATGAACCCACTGTGAATGGAAACATAGCTGTTCTGAACAAGTCAGCTTCTGCCCCCCACCAGGTCCTCAGAGGTTATTACAGAACTCCTTACATTGCTGCCCACACAAAAACAATGTCAAAAAACAATGACAACTGTCAGCACAGGCATACTCTTTGAAATGATCTGACATAATACAGGTCCCAAATGCACCTCAGTTTCATGCTGTCTGCCACCAGTTAACCAGGCTACAGAAGACTCTTCTCATTAAGTGAAGTCATCTGTCCACCATACTTATGCAGCTGAAAAGGGACACTGCTATACCTCAGATACTCAGAATGCCCAGCACAAGCCGCTTACACATTCACACCAGCCTCACGTAAATGACATTGTTATCTAAGTATCTTTTAACATATTTTAATTGAGTAAAGGTAAAACACAAGTAAAAGTATTTTTTCAAGACATCTACGGTAAGTAATACAGTTGGAGATGTCTAAAATACACAAGCAAAGATGTGACAGGAAAACCACACTTAACCTACTTACACTGACATTAAATCAGGAAGGACTCTCTTTCCCCCACCACAGAAATCGGTTGCTGGGGTTTAACTTTCAGCACACCTTATGACTCAGGTTGCACCCCTCAGAAGAAAACATACCTTCAGGAGGCAACTCACCTATCACACAGCACAAGCATTCCACTAGTGTCCCTACTTGTGTTTTTTTGGCTACGGCTAGTGTTGTGCTGGACTAACCGCTGACATAGTTTCTCTTCTCCCAAATTCATGAACAGGAAAGAAAATCATAATGATAGAGAAATTATTTAACAGAGTACTAACCTGGAAAAATGAATATGCAGGTCCAAAATCTCCATTAGAGAAACCTATGTCGATTTTCTGAAGTTTGCGTTAGTCCCGCATGTACCTCCACATTCAGATTTGGTGCATGCTAAGTACAACTCATCAAACTTATCCAACAGTGATATTCTGTGCATTTTTTATCTACCACATGTAGAGTCCCTCACTGGCTAAAAATATGAAATGATATATCATTTTCTTTATAATATAAAATATGATAATTTGTACTTTCACAATTTCTTGGGGGATTTTTTCAAGTAATGGAATTATTTTATAATTACAAAACAGAATAACTGTTTTGCCATCATGGGTTTTTTTACGCACAGGATTCTGCATCTTTCACTTGATTAAGCAAGAAACTCCAGCAGTAAAACACATAAAAGCTTGTGTCCCTGATCCTGAAATCTGACTCACCAAAACTGAAGAAGTTCCCTAAGTCTTATTTGTGAATGTAAAAAATAATGAAAACCCAAAACTATATATGTAACATCTTTCTCTTTAACAGAGGACTCTGCAGAGGTAAAAGAACTGTACAAAATCATAAGGCAGACTGTGGGTGGACAGAAGTCATGCACTCAAGGATGATTTCTCTAATGAATTTACTAAGAATATTTTGTATACCTTCATGATAATGTTTCAAATTGTGTATACACACACAGACACTATACAAATACATAAACTGGTCCTGCTGCTGAAGGAAACTGTGTAACTATATACACATCTCTACAGATTAAATGCCTTGGTATGCAAGCAACCAACCACCCTGTCGGTTCTCAGTGACTTCCAGAGGTCATCCTACTGATAATTTTTGGATCCGTTGGCTAATATTTTGGCAAAGCTATACTGAGCGTTAAATTTGGATACACAAAAAAGTCTTGCCTTACTGTTCCCTCCACCAACCAATCAGTATTCTAACCTGGTTATGATCATCTCAATATGTAGCATCAACAAATACAGTCCACACATGCACATAATCTATCCAAGTCTGTTTTCAGTTTAAAGCAAAAAATTGCCAGTTTTCATTGAAAGTAAATACATTTTATATCCTGTGTCCTGGTACCAGAAACGCAAAGACCAACAAGTCCCACTCTGTGTTTCAAAGCAAGTTCTTTGTGTTCTGAAACACGACACTGTCACTCATCATAATTTACCCAGCCTGTATCACTTGACGTTGGTCTGTTTTGGTCAGCAAAAGACCTGTGGCAGACAAGGCATCCAACACAAGTCTTTGCCCACCTCCAGCACCCCGATAACAAGAAATGCTATTAAATAGTATTTTTTAAAAGAGATAATAACAAAAGGGAGACAAATTCCTAGGGAATGATACCAAATGGCATCTCACGCCAGCCCTCTTACTGAGGGCTGCTCTTGTTATTTGGCTTTGCAAAGCACTCAGCATTTTGACTGCGATCCAGCAAAGCAATTCTGCATTTCCCATGTCTTTCCACCACTGACTTGAAGGGAACTATTTGTACACATGAAGACAAACCTACACTTCATATTTTGCTGGGTCAGGATCAAGGCACCAATCATCTTTCTGGAACCTTGTTTTCTTATGAGAATGGGATAAAATGAGCTAAAAAAATAAATCTTGGAAGTGTGAGCATTAGAAAGCCTCAAGACTCAGGAACATTCCTAAAATAATTTGCATTCCACAGCAGCAGGGCAAAACCATTTCCATTTCAATGAGCCTGTGGAGAGGACTCTGATCGACTGGCTGAAACTCAGGACTGAACCCCAGCATAAAATAAACACCAAAGCCACTTGTACAAGGTCATGTGAAAAAGTATTTTTTTCCTGTTCTCCCTCGATACCTTGGCTAAACTCTTTTTCATCACTTCAGGCCCGCACCCCAACACTCACTTCAAGAAGGGCACTGCCACTCCTCTCCGCTGGACAGAATGGTTGGCAGGAGATTTCCCGTCCTTTTCCTGCATGATCCTCAAGCAGCTGCCCCCAAAGAGTCAACAAGTCTGTGGCTTCAAAACAGGTTTGACAAAAACCTGGGCTTTAACACTCGCCCCTTTCATAAACTTGATACAAATAACACACATTAGGAGCCAAAAACTTTCCAAATGTGGTGAGCAAAACCCACAGCAGAGACAGACAGACAGACAAGTTCCCACACAGTGCAACAGTCACTCCCGTGACCAGAGAGGGGGATACACATTTAGCCAGTACTTCAGCAATGTCAGTAAATTTCAGGAAATCATAAAAACAGATTCGTCATCTGGAAGCCACCACCTTACCTCACACATCTTGCTTAGATTATGGTAATCTAAAACCTCCCAGCCTCAGATGCTCACAAACCTGCACGTATCTACAACATCACCCAGATGCATCCTAAGCACTACTGCAATAATGTCTAATGCAGTGTGTAATGTTGCTGCTATATTATGCAAATACTTATCTTCAAATTAGTTGGTCAAATTCCACTTTTCAGTTTTGCTCACTCTCATACACTTTCAGTAGTTTTGAATTTCAATGCTGTGAAATGACCATTCAGAAACGTGTATAAGTGGGGAAGTTTTACCTGAAAAAAGATTTTTGGGTCAAGAATACTGGTATTTTTCAGTTATTTTAGATGCAGCATGATCTTAACAGTGATTAAAGCTTGGTCACTTTAGTTGCTTCATAAAAGTTGGATATCTCTATACATAAATTATGTATCAAAGCATAATTAATGCTCTTCCACAATATGCCTCGCTGTTTGCTAACAGCTTCTTGGCTAGTAGAAGTGATTTCTTTTTTCTCTCCACGCTTAAAGGCCTCATACTTAGAGACTTCCTTGAGCTGCCTGAAGTAAGCAATGATAACACAAATACATCCTCATAACTCTTAAGCATAAGCAAAGAGTTTTCACTAAGAACTTAATACTCGAGGCAGAGAGAGAGCAGGAGCTAATTTGTTGAAACTCTACGAGACTTATACTGGATAACAGATCCCTGTCACATCCCTCCATTTGTTAGCTTCAACCTGCACACTCAGATTTTCTTCTGACACCAGCTGGACCTGTCAATGGCAAACTCAGCAATACCACCCACATCCTTTCCCCCCTGTTCACACATGTGGACTGGCTGGAGAGGGGTACTGCATGAGGTACAGAGGCAAGGGGCAATTATTAGAACTAATCTACTGAAATTAGCCATCACATTAATTGTTAGGGACTAATTCTGTTGGAACTAAACTGTAACTTGAAGTGTGATTTCTTACTGCCTTTTATTAAAAGGTATGTTAGTTTTAGGGGTTTTATCTTCATAGTAGTGCCTAGAATGCCTACAGTGCACAACTCTAAAAATATCTAAATCCTCAAAATGGTGCGTATATCCTTGAATAAAGAAAGCTACACATGCTCCTAAATATTAATTAGCTGTTTCCTTAATTTTTCCTTTGGTTATCAAGCCACTTAATGACTCAAAAAATCCGCAAATTGTGACTCACAGATTATTGTTGAATAAAAGTAGATATAGATGCAGACTATTCATATTCAGCACAGTAACTTGTTTCTCAGATAAAGGAGAGATAAAATGTTGCTCCCCACTGTCAACCAAAGATTAACTGAACCTCTTCTTCTCCCATACTAACAGCTTGTAACACAGAGTTATAACTGGACTCCTGCCTTTTTGAGGTCTGGACTGGAATTGTATGGTATACAAACCTTTTTGGTATTCTGTGCCACTTCTTGCACATTAGTCAAACAAGAAGCCAAAAAAATGTGGCATTACATGCACAGTGTTCATGCTTGTTTAAAATTTCATCCTGCAGGGCAATGTTGTTCTACTGTTTTCTCCAGCAAAACTGAAACTTAAATAAATTAAAGGAGACTGTCTCTTCTCTAGGCAAGTTTCTTTTTTTCAGTGAAGGAGAACATGAAAGGAATTATGAAACCAGGACAAAAGGCCAATGCTGAAGAGCCCTGTAGGGACTGGTAAAGGAAGAGCTGGGCCACTACCTCCACAGAATGACAAAAAACAACTTTAAAATAAGTGACTGTTAACTCCCCTATCTGTACCAAATAGAGCTTGGAATACTGTGCACCACAGATTAATGAACACAAAGTGCAGGCAGATATAAAATATGCATTGCATTTCAGCATTTTGGCATTTTTATTGCAGACACTTGTCTGTATGTCAATTTTTCAGAGACAGTCTTGGAACCTGATTAACTTCTCCATGGGCTCTAGTAACATAGGCAAAGAACACCATTTCTTAATTTAAAAGTAATCCTGATATAGAAGAGTTATAATAATGTAGAAAAAACAAGTTAAGTGACCTCTAACCTTTTATTAAAATTCACCAAGATTTCTAATAAATAGTCACTAATGACTTGCTAATTGAATTCACATTGGAAGAATCCATATGATTCAAGAGTCAGTGCTCTGCTGGGACAAACTGAAGGCACAGGTCACACTCTCCACAACGATGCTGTTTTAAGTTCTTCTGTAAACTCCATGGATTCAACTTTTGAAGAATATCCAGGTCAAAATAAAATTAAAATTTAAAATTAAAATTAAAATATTAAAATTTAATTCAATTTCAGATTCTGTGACCCAAATATATTATTGGAAGTATGATGGCAACCTTAACACCTAAGTAGATGTGTGAAAATTTTTGCTATCAGGCTGAAATTTAGTATTTAAAATTATAACCTTACTATGGGATTTTCTAAATTAGATGGTTATGTAATAAATTTATAAAGTTATTGGTGCAAATAAATGACCACAAAGATAATTCAGAGATTTATACAGTCTAAAAAATGAGTGAATTTGACAAGTAAAAATTTCTAAAGTAATATATCCTGCTAATATTTTTACAGATCAAAAAAAGATACTCATTCTACATTGTCTTCAACTATTCTGTGAACTGCTTTTTTAATTTGGGTCAAAAATATTTAAAATAATCTTATTTATATTCTCTGTTTTCTATTAGTTTAAGAAGTCTATACTCATTCTTTTAAATTATTTTATGATGTTGAGATTTTTAATGTTGATAAAAGCGGTATGAAAAACACATTAAAAATCTGGTAATTTTGGTTTTGAAAGGACTGAGACCACAATCCCTTCTCAATGAAGTCACTTTGATTACCTCTAAGACCCTCATATATGCTCTGTAACTCCGTATTTCACCTTAGCTAGAGGTCCAGAAATCTGTAAATATTTGCCTGTATAGTTGCAGGAGCCTGCAAAGACTTGAAGTATTCTGACATTTAGGTATCAACACTGACAAATCACTGAAACTATATGAATAACTTACAGGGTAAAAAAAAATTTCAAGTCTTATCTTTTCTGTTAGAATAAGATAGAGGAGGGAAAGCAATATACTCTCCCATTTATTCTTCTTTATTTTCTATCTTGTCAATCTCTCTGTTTTAGTCAGGACAGCCTTTCTTCATTTTATTCAATAAATGCTTGAAAACTACAATACATTTTTATTAGCCAAAACCCTCCACAGACTCAGTGAGAAATGTGTATAGCAAATCCATGCATTAAAAAGGAACACAATTCCTTCTATCACTTACACTAAGAGTATTTTAGAGAGAAGAACAGCATGTAAACGTGCATAGGTTAAGTAAAGATGATTTCCAAGTGTGAAAATCATTCTTGTCAGTGGCAGCTGTTATGTGAGAAGTAATAAGGTCCAGAAGCTTTATGGGGCATGACCAGTGACAAGAATATCATTACGATCCATCTGCAACCCCCAAGAGACACAAAATGCCTCAGCAATCTTTTGTTCTAAGCAAAACTAAAAATCCAAAGCAACAGGTTTCCAAACCAGGACATAGTGAGCATCACCACGTGAACACCTCCCTGATCCCCCCACATGGGTTCAATAAGGGCAAGCTGAGAATACCTTTCAGAACTACACAATTTCAGTATCACAGATTTTATAATAACTGTGTTTGCTTTGCCTGCATATTTACTTGTTTTGTGAGGAAAGGAGTGTTAGGTTTGTAAAGACAAGTGAGTCACGAACAAGTCAAAATATTTCCAGTAAACTTACTTTTGCCTGAATACCCTGAGTTAACTGAAACCAAAATATTTTGCAGACATGTATCAGTTTCACTGGCTTGTGATGAAGCAGTGCTACAGGTTGTGTTACATTTCGCTGAAATTCTTAGTTACAGAATCACAGAATCATAGAATTAATTAGGTTGGAAAAGACCTCTGATCATGGAGTCCAACACGGCCACTCACCACACGCCAACTAGACCATGGCACTAAGTGCTACATCTAGCCTTTCATTAAACACCTCCAGGGATGGTGACTCCATCACACCCTGGGCAGCCCATGCCAATGTCTAACCACCCTTTCTGTGAAAAACTTCTTCCTAATGCCCAACCTAAACCTCCCCTGGCGCAGCTTGAGGCCATGTCCTCTTGTCCTGTCGCTGGTTGGCCGGGAGAAGAGGCTGACCCCCACCTGGCTACAGCCTCCCTTCAAGCAGCTGTAGAGAGTGATAAGGTCTCCCCTTGAGCCTCATTTTCTCCAGGCTAAACACCCCGAGCACCCTCAGCCACTCCTCATCAGACTCGTGCTCCAGACCCTTCACCAGCTTCATCACCCTTCACTGTACAAGAGAAGAAGTTTCATTCTACTTCATTTGGGATCTAACAGCCTAACTGTGGAGATCCTCACCTGACACATTTTTTCTTAATTTCATTGGCATCTACCACTGAGGACCAAGACTGAGTAATCTCTTTCTAGTGCCTGGCACCACTGGGATGAGGAAGGGTTATCTGGCTGCCAGGTTTACACAAAGCAAATGATGCATCTACTCAGGATAATTCTTGTGCTAGTTTCCAAATTTCTCTTCCAGTGAAAGAAGGAGGAGTGGTTTCATCATAGTGCATTTGGACTCATTCTGGCCAGCAGCCCTGGTCTCTTCTTGGATGAGCCTGGAGAATACAAAAACATACTGTTTCAGCAGGCAAATCACCTGCTGCTCTTTCGAACTGGGAGAGATATTAAGTCACTTGCCTAATTAATACGGGTGATTGCTGAGATACCTAAGTGCAGTTGAAGCAGAAAAGGATTACGTTACATCTTCCTGGTTTGTCTTAATCACTTTAAAAGGGTTTAATGCCTTTTCCTTACTCAATGATGCAGGTGAGCCATGACTCCCAGCACACAAAAAAGAAAAAAAAAAGTCAAAAAGCATCCCAGACCATGTATGGAACATTTCTGGAATATTACAAAGGTTGCCTCTCTGCACGGAAAGTTGAGCTGGTTGCTAAGACTAAATGAAAATGGAATTAAAATAGAATTTATGATTACAAAACAAATCTCTGGTGTTGTACTCTTCTCCTATCTAAGACTTTCTTTTTTCTTAAGTCAATCTAACTTCAGTTATGTTTTTAGTAAATTCTTTCTTTTAGCTAATACTTTCCAGCATTTTGCTATGTTTCCTTTGCCTTTTGCTTATCATCTCTTTCCAGATCTTTGTTCAGCATCACTACTTTCTTTCAAATTCCTTTTGGTTCTCTGCATGCCATATCTGTGACAATGACACTAGAGATCATTCCACCTGGAAAAGAAGCAATATGTACCTCTCTGGGGACAAAGTAAATATTGAACTAGCTTGGCTATGTCTTCAACATGTGCTTCACAGGTCCTTCCACTGCTTACCACTGCAGGACAATATAATGATTAGACACTTAGTGTCTTCTTTGGGCATCAATCTGTCAAGGCACTGGCAAAATAGAATTTTAATGCTATATAAATAACTTGTTTATTCCTCAGTCTTGTAGCACTTTTACTGTAATATTTTAAAAAGCCATACTGAATCTAAAGCTACTTATTTCTGTAGGACAGGACAAACAAAAGTTGTCAATCACATTAGACAGCTGCAGAGATTGTAATAACATTTTAGATAAAGTAAACCAATAAAATTGCAGTGACAATTTATGACTAAAGAAACCACATGTGACTCTTGCTGTTGCAGTTCTCTCTGAAAGATACATGACACTCTTGCAGAAGACATCCCTGCTTATGCTCAAGAGTCCCTCAACACCATTCATAGCAACAGGGACCTGGAAACAAGAGACTGAGTGGAGGAGCAAAGTTTAATGTTGCTCAATGCACTACATTTGCTTGCTGTTGTATATGTTAGCACAGGTTACAGGTTAGATACTGCTACACTAGTATTTTCTAAGTGCAGTCTACTGGCTGCTATTCTGCATTTGTTGCCAAAGCATTTTTTGCTGCATTTCTTCAGATGATCATTTGATGGTCTAAGTTTTACACACGACAGTGCCTCCCAACAGGACAAGCCCAGAAAGCTGACTAATCTGTGGATGAATCTTGTCATTCCAGAGTGACTAGAGCTCCCAAAGTGGCAGCACAAGACGTTCTCCCGGCATGGTTAGCATCACTGCGAAGACAAAGCACAGTGCCATCCGCACAACGAACCTGGTGAGCCATTCCATGACGTGTGTCTGGGTCATGCAGGTCATCTGCAACACTCCTCAGCACACAGAGCTGGCACTTAGCACTGAAACATCTCCAAGTGCAACATGCAGGTCTGAGCAGCCACCAACTGAGCTACCTTAGCCATGAGCACAGGTTTCGCTGTCAGGAGCTCCACTGCTCCATGTAAGGCAAAAAGAATACTAACACTCCAGACATTCAAGAGATGAACACTCTCCTACTGCATCTCAACACACAAAAGAGACAAGTTCCCTGCTCCTCCCCAAGATACACAGAAAATAGGCAGAGAAGAAGCATTCTCCCAGGACAGACCTTTTTCCACCTCCCTCAGAGCAGGGGAGGAAGAGACAGAGGAGACAACAACTGAGACAGGGAATCCTTCTACATTACACAGAGAACTGTCTCCCAGCAGCTGGGCTGGGTTGAACGTCAGCACTTACTCTCTGATCCCTGTGGGTCAGACAGAGCTGGAAGGTCTCCCTCCCCATTTCGTAATCATTGGAGAGTCAGGACTAGGTGCCACTCTCAGACCATGATGATATTCATGAGATACTCCCTACATCTTCTTCTATACTCCTAAGCTAAGAATAGCAAGATGAAATGCACACAGTTATGCACAGCTACTTTTTCAGGCTTTTCACAGATACTGACAAGAACTACAGTTTTCATTTATATTTGTCTAATACCTTCAAGAATTTGTTAGATGAACCTTTTTATACCTGAAGCCTGAGACTCTCCAGAGGAAAAAATTACAACAAACAAGAATGCTTTATTACCAACTCTGCACAATTGCGCTTAATTTAAACCCTTTTATGATCTGCCACAAGGGCTAGAAATGCATGTTTTTCTGCATTTTATTTCAACTGCAGTTTTTGAGGGTTTAAGCAAGTGAATATGCAGTATCCGTTTTCAGGGATGCACTTTGAAAAATCATGGAATACGTATGGAAGAAAACACTTGGAGGTAATCAGTGTGATCAAGTTATCTCTCCAACTCAGAACTAAAAATCAATGCCTAATGGTGCAATCTCTATCATATCATGATTCCAGCTTGCAATGATGAGTAGTTAAAGCTATTTAGGAATTTTTCTATCTCAAGTTGTTTGTCAAACAGCTTCTCCTAAAATAGAGCTCTTAGTGCAAGGAGAAAGATAAAGGCAGATCTACTCTGTTCTCCAAGACAGAACTGGTTTACAAAGGCATATTTGATCCTGATTCAGCACTGCAACTCATGCCATTTTACAAAAGATCAATGAGTACAAGCAGAAAAAGCTAGAAAAAAGAGGAAATGTGAGAAGCATAGGGACAGTAAAACCCAGTGGAAAGAACTGTTGCTTCTAGATTGTCATGTCAGAGACACCTGGGACCCCAAATACTCTTTCACAGCAAATTGCAAATAGCCCATATACAGAAGAAGGCATTGGAAGATAGAGACAAGTCACTAAAAAAGCAAAGTTAGAAGCAAAATATTTATTTGATTACTCCCAGGATATATGTGGAATTAAATTTTATTATCAACTTTCAAGATTTTCCCATACAGAATTCAAGTCAACTGACCTTCTTTCTGTCCTAACTGGTGTTATTTCCTGCTAGTTATCACAAAATAGCAGTATCCTTGGCATCATTTAAAGAGATTTCCTACTTCTTTCCACACACGCAAGAAAAGAACAAACAGTTTCTTCTGGGTTTAGTGACAATTAAAAGATGCAGCTGCTTGTACAGTGGCACGGGCTAAGGTAGAAGTGTGTGACTGCTGTTCCCTTGGTGTTTGGAGCAGTTTTGTTTGCCTCACGCTTATCTTTGAAAGCAGGAACATCTTAAAATAAAAGCTCAGTGGGGCCAGTAGGGAACTAGTTGGCAGTACTCTAGTTTTGTGAACATCTTGTGAGTCGGATTGTTCTTACTGAAGAGAACTATTTAGATTTGTAAAGTCAGGTGTAACGTCAAGAGCTCACACACATGACACTTGTAGTGGCACCACTGACTGCCTTAAGCGTAGTGTGTATATTCTCTTATGGTCAGGGTAGGGGTTGGTGTTTTGGGGGTTTTAATAATCAGTCAAGAAATTAGGAATTTGAGGGAGAAGGACAGAAGCTCAGGTTCCAGCCCTGGCAACACCCCGTAGATTAAATGTGTCTCAATAGTCATGGGAAAGGGAATTGTCTTATGATACTTCTTTTTCATCAAATCCTGGCAGAAGAGCAGGCAGGGAGAGAAGACATGCATATCCTCACAACTAGGAGATTCTTGATTCAGAGAAAATTATAGAAATCAAAGGAAATAGAAGTTATTGCCTTTAGTTAGAGAGCATGAATCTGCTTATGCATTTAAAAAACTAATGCAAAACAAAGGTCCATGTTAAAAGAAAGTCTACCCACAAGTAATGCACTCAAAATAGGTTAACTCTTCATTTTTATCTTAAAAATAATGAGCCATTTAAAATAAACTTAAAGATGCCAAATTAATGCTTCAATCCAGTTAAACTTAAGAGAATAAACTAGAGGATTTAATGGCCCCCTTTAAGAAATAATTATTTATTTTGTTGCATTTATGTGCTTTCTTGCATCAAACTCTCAAAACCTCCCACTATTGTTCTCACTCTGATGCACATGTCCAAAGGAAATGGTACAGTCCATCTAACCTTATTTCTCTCTTTTACTCATGCTCGTCCCATCTTCTGCTTCTTACACAAATAATCCTATTATCAATTTTCAGCATCTGTGTGATCAGAACGACCAGGTCCTATTTACATGTCAGAGCACTGAACAATTCCAAAAGAGGTGGCAGTCAGCCTATTATGCAGTTATAGTACTCTAGGATCTATACCAGCTCCCATTAGGTTTGCAAATGAGATTTTGACTGCTTTGACTTACAATTCAGGGCAAGTAAGAGTACACTAATGGTGAAAAATATACTGCACGTACAGTGGCACGAGAGCAGCAAACACACACAGTATTGAGTAATAATCACACAATTTGTCACCAATCCTGTCACTCTACCTGTACTTCTGCTTAGCAGAACTACCTGTGTTTCACCCAGAGCCACCTGCCCCACACAGCCCCATTTTGTGTTGTACAGTATGACCACTCCTCACGCAGAGGCAGCACAGTGCTCTGTGCACTGCTTCTCCAAACCAACAACAGGGACAGGAAGGACAGATGAAGGGAAATTCCCAATTACAGCATCTTTATTTCTCCCCAGTGAAGGGTCAGACCACAACAGATGTTGCAGGTTGTAGGGTCACTGGCATACTGCAGACCTTGCAACAAAACAGGGATGCTTACGCAGGAGAAGTTGCCAAGTCAGGACAGGACTGCTTGACACTTGGTGCTGCTGCATGTGATTAGACATCTCACGCTGAAACAGCCAGATTTTCTGCTAAGCATTGGGACAACCAAGAACCAGGTTGTACCTGCTGAAGTTAATTTTACAACTGCAATACTGAGCTGTGAATACTCAGATTGGGAACCTCTT
This sequence comes from Atrichornis clamosus, assembly GCA_013400975.1. Lineage (NCBI taxonomy): Eukaryota > Metazoa > Chordata > Aves > Passeriformes > Menuridae > Atrichornis > Atrichornis clamosus. The sequence continues at coordinate 1,424 of WBMZ01008075.1, read as the reverse complement.
CCTCATTCTGTCAGTGCTGGATTTCCTAATCTCCCAGTAAAAATGCCAGGCACAACCTCTCCTACTGCTTCCTGGAAAGAGAATGTGTGTATCATTTGTATTTATTCATTAAGATCCTCATCATCAAGGTAATATGGATAATCCTGTATGTTGGACAAAGCGACCACAGACAACTATGTGTGTGTGTGTGTGTGTGTGTGTATATATATATGTATATATATATATGTCTGGCATACCCAAAAACACAGCTTGGATTCTGTTGTATATAGTCCTTTATAAACTAAAAATATCAGCTGAGGTGGGAAGATTTGTTTAAATTCACGTTTTAAAGATAGCTACTGCTTTGTGCTCTTCATCAACTACTTTAAATGTCTTCTATAAAAGCAGTCAGCCTTACTGGCCCTCCATAGTAAAGACGAACATACTTGTTATGCTTAAGTCAGACAGGGGAAGCAAGTGCCCTAAGAGTTTGGCTGTCCCAAATCCACCTTGCTAGAAAATGAACTGTCATTAGACTAAGGGATAGAAACTTTTAACAAAGAAATAAAAAACAACTGAAAGTTACATTTTAACCAAGTTATGTACTCTAAGAAAAAAAAAAATCCTACAACGTGGTAAATCCCTCTTCCTCACAGTAAAAAAAAAAAAAAGAAAAAAAGTCCTGTGTCCCGTAGGAGTCAATGACAGCTGAAGGCTTGACCTCAACAAGCTGTCAGCCTGTGAAGAGAGATGGAAAACTGTGTAAACCGTGCTGCGGCTGCTTCTGTCGGCGGGGATTTTGATGCAGGCGGCGAGACCCGTGTGCGAGCCGCAGGCGCACCTTTGGGCCCGCAGATGTCTTCCTATGCGGGAGCAAACCTCCCGGGCCACCCCGAGTCACTCGTCACGGCGGTGCCACCGCCGGAGGCGAGTCACGGCACCGCCCGCTGCCCCGTGCTCTGCCCTGAGAGCCCCGTGAGGGCCGTGGGGTTGGAGAGAGGCACGAAGGAAAGATGAGATGTCCCCTCCTCCCCCAAATCCCCGGTCCTGAGGCCTTTTTGTGCCCAAAAGGCAAGCGGGGCCGGGGTGGGCGCCCATCCCGGGGCTCCGGTGCGCGGCGCTGCGGGCGGACAACCGGGAGAGCCTGCGCGGTGGCCGGGGTGTGGGGAAAGTCGACGGGGAGAAGCGGAAAATAAGTAAGTAAAGACGAAACTCTTCTGAGGGCGGACACATTGTGGCACAGTTCGTTTTCCTGCGACAGCGGGCCCGGTCCGACAGCCCCGGTGCTCGGCACCCGCCCCCCAGCGCCCCGCCCGGAGCGCGCCGCCCGCTTCCCCCGGCCCTGCTGCGGGACGGTGGAGCGTCCGAGGAGCGCCCCCGGCCCAGCCCCGCACGCCGACCCCGCTCACCTCATGGCCCAGCTCCGCGGACGCCGCCCGCTGCCC